>CM019149.1:64877046-64903461 GCA_009733165.1 Naja naja
CAATGCTGTGGACCTCCTGGGACATTATTCCAGGATGATATGAAACACAATTTCCCTCACTTCATCTAGCTTGACTTCTCCCTCAGCTACCTCTGTATGAAGTGCTTCAACTTCAGAGATCGTTTTCCTCGATGGAGCCCAGACGGCTTTTTAGTAAGTATCAATTCTTTCCTGAATTTGGAAGCACAGTGCAACTTTTGCATCACAGAAATACATTGTAGGAAGCTAGGAGGCTCCTCCGACCCCACCTGTTTTCTCATCTTTTACCAAATTTCATCCCCACCAGCTGGTTCTGATATCGTCACAAACTCCTCTGCTGAAAATATCAGGCACTGATTTGTACCATTCTATGAATTGTCTCATGAACTCACTGATTTACTGATTCCACCATATCACGTGAACAAAAGTATGTGCATGCTCCCATTTTTAATCACAAAAATCTGGCATGGGGAATGATCCAGCCATCTTTGAAGCCCTCTAGATATTCTGAGATACAACAGTAAGAATAAAAATATCTGACTATACATTTATGCAATGTGGTATTGAACTGACAGCTTTTTAATGTTTTGATGACTACCATTTCAGAAGGTATTAAAGGAGACTAAGCAGGTTCCTGGACGACAACATTCTCAATGGCATTGGCATTCACAAGATGACTCATCCCAATGGCATATACTGCATCTACTATATCAAAATAACATGATATGAGCCTTAGAAAAAGAAGCACTATGTGCCAAAAATTATTTTAGAATAACAATACCTTCTCTCCTGCTAAAACAGATTCTCTTGTTCATTCTTATTTTGTCAAAGCACTTTCAAATATTATATGTTATAGGTCCAGAGATTCATTTTGCTGTGCAGATCTCACAGGATAAATTCACTCTGAAGCAAATGATGTTCTAATTGAAACACGTTGCTTAGTGAAGAGGGAATTTCTTGCACTGGTTTCCATTCTGCCTTCATTTCTGAATGCTGACATGCTATCTCATGGACTAATGCTAAAGAAACCCAGTCAGATTTAAGGTATGTGAAGTTTGTGAGTGGCAAGGATAAAATCAGCTGTGGCAAGAGATAGGAATGTACCAGTAGGAAGGGACAATTCATTCTTCTGCTGCGCCTCAATTCTGGGGCTGTTTTCCTCCTGCCAGCCCTGTTTTAAGAATAGGCATTGGAAATGGAGGACATGCACATATGTAGGCATTCATGGAACAGGTCGGTTAGCAGCAGAGTTGGCAAAGCTGCTTGAGGAAACCATACAAAACCTGAAACATGCCTTCAAGCATGCTACTTGACCATTTATCTCTACCTAATTTAAGTCAGCATAAGCAGACTGTAATAAATGTATTCCAAATACAAGAAAACTAGTACAATCTAGTGCTTGAGTGAAGAATGATACATCCAGTCACCATTTACTTAAGCAAAGGGGAACCCAGCTGCCTGGAAGTCACATGGACACAGCATTATTTCACAGCAAGACTGCTCTGACTTTGGATACTACTGCTAGCAGGCCAGGGACAACCTATGTACAAGTAGTCCTTGACTTACCTTGGGCCCAACATTTTTGTGACTAAGCGAGACTGTTTTTCAGTGAGTTTTGTCCCATTTTACGACCTTTCTTGTCACAGTTGTTAAGTGAATCATTGCAGTTCTTAAATTAGTAGCACAACTGTAAAGTGAATTTGGCTTCCCCATTGATTTTGCTTCTCAGGAGGTTTATTTATTTATTTATTTATTTATTTATTTATTTATTTATTTATTTATTTATTTATTTATTTGGACTTGTATGCTGCCCCCTCTCCACAAGGACTCGGGGCGGCTCACAATTAAAACACAACAATAAATATTTAAAAAAGAATTAAACCTAGCAAGCCCAATCACTAAAACAGTTAAAATAAATTAACCACCCCCCCAGGAGGTCAGTCCAGCCCAGCCTGTTCAAACAACCAGGTCTTCAGATCGTGGCGGAAAGAGCGAAGATCAGGAGCCAAATGGAGCTCCAAAGGGAGTCGATTCCACAAGGCGGGGGCCGCAACAGAGTAGGCCCTTCCCCGAGGCACCTCCAGCCGACATTGTCTAGCCGACGGCACCCCGAGGAGTCCCCGTCTGTGCGCACACACAGGGCGATCAGTATTTGATATATGAATGTTTCAAAAGGTGATCACATGGCCCAGGGACACTGCAACAGTCATAAATACATACCAGTTGCTAAGCATCTGAATTCTGATCACGTGATCATGGAGATGCTGCTTACCATTCATAAGTCACTCCTTTCCATTGTAACTTTAGCACCATCACTAAATGAAAAGTTGTAAGGCAACTTAAACCCCAATGGGGGCACACTGTGCTAGAGGAAGTTGGTGGAATTAAGGACAAGATCTCACTCCGCTACCATTTGTACTCTTGGTTTTGTAGTCTTGCTTTAATTGCTAATTTTAATGCTTTTATATTTATGATTTTATGAAGTGGTACGATGGTCTAGAGGTGAGCTCTTGCCCCATAATAAGGAGTTTGTGAGTTTGACCCTAAGTAGAGGCAGATATTTCTTTCTTTGGGCACACTGAGAATATATCTGCTGAAAAAACTCCACATTGGTGACAGGAAGGGCATCTGGCCAGTAAACACTCAGCTCCATTCAATTGTCCAGACTGCAAGGGATTATGGGGTCATTAAAAGAGGATGATGATATTTATGATTGTGTGGCAATTTAAGCTGCCCAGAGTTGCTTCGGATAGTGAGATGGGCAGCATATTAAATAAATGAAAAATACATACATGCATATATACATACATAAAATTAATGGATTTATATCTTCAGAACTAAAGTCTTCTATCAATTTTAAAAGCCAACGAATCTCAAAATACATTGAATCCCCTGCATCATATAGCTCCTTCACATTTACCCTCCTTATCATAAATTTTCAAGGGTCTATTTTTAAAAAGTTACATATTCCTTATTTTCTGGAACCAATGTTTTTTAAATGCAGGTGATACATTGTATTATTGCTGGTGGTTGGCCTGGAGGAAGAATCCTAAGAATTTGTTTTAAAATTATATTTACTGTATTTTTATTTTCTATATTCTGTGCTTTTGGTAAACCATTTGGGGGATTGTTATCCTGAAAGACAGGATATAACTCATTGTAATTAATAAAACGTCAAGGTCAATTCTACTTTGCCACTTAAATCAAACCATTTTCTTCTTATTACAGAAGAAATAAATTACTCAGTACTGAAAATGAAATAAAAATATGAATATAAATATATGTAACAATATAAATCCTCCCAAGACTGCCAATTTTTTCATTCAAGAATCAGCAAGGAATGAAAAGCAAGTGATTTTGCTGTTATTATTCTCCATAATAATCTTTTTGCTTTTAACATTTTCTATTATGGATCCAGTATACTAGCCTTCCTATGCTGTTAAGATCTAAAACCTTTAGTTTTCCATGTATTAAGGGAGCATGTATTTTCTTTGAAATATTTTTTTTCTAATATGTTGTTTTGATGAGGATGCTAGTTTATGAAACATTGAATCATACATAAAAGATCTGTGCTCAAAGGCTGTGATTTTTTTTAAAAAGAATCAATCTAGACCAGGTTTGGAAAAGATCTAAAATCATAATAGGTGATAGCATCAGTCTCTCCTAAACTCCATAAAAAATTTATTGTTGTCAGTTGCAAAGTTGTGTCCAACCCATCATGACCCCATGGACAATGTTGCTCAAGGCCTTCCTGTCCTCTACCATCTTCTGGAGTCCATTTAAGCTCACGGTGACTGCTTCAGTGACTCTATCCAGCCACCTCCTTCTCTGCCGTCCCCTTCTTCTATTGCCCTCAATCTTTCCCAGCATTAGGCTCTTCTCCAGTGAGTCCTTCCTTCTCATTAGGTGGCCAAATTATTTGAGTTTCCTCTTGAGGATCTGGCCTTCTAAAGGGCAGTCAGGGTTGATCTCCTCTAGGACTGACTGATTTGATCACCTTGCAATGGGAGCATATCAGTACTTTGATTTAAAAAACCCCATCAACAAATCCCAGAACTGTAGACTAGGCTAAGAAATCTCTCCCCAAAAAGATTCCTAGAAGAAGATAGTGACAAACTATTTCTATATTACTGTCAAGAAAACTAATGGATGTATCCTGTAATTCCCAGAGTCAAGGTCCATTTGAATAACAACATATGCTTGCCAACTTAGTTTATCTTGAAAGAAAAACTTGGATTAGATTGGTTTGCTGAAATAATTAGCTTAGTTTACAAATCATGTTAAGCTATAAAATATAACCTTCAAACACAGTGGCTGGATTTGCATATTGCACAATATTAAACTCAAATCATATGCTGTTGAATGCAGTAACAAACAATAAGGCCACCCTGTTTAATAAGGTGTATTCCTTATCAACCTAGTCTTTACTAAACTCAAAAAGCTAGCCAGGGTTAGATTTGGATAGTATTAGAATGGCAGAACATCTTATGGTGGTAAACTGGACAGTCATAAAATATCCTGGAAGACAACAGTGGCAGAAAACCTCAGTACCACTGCCAAGCAGGCAACATCGGCATATTTGTATTTGTAGTCAATCTGAAAAAGGGTTTCAGTGGAAATAGTGGCCCATTACATATTCAAACTCACAAAGATGTTTTATCCGTTAAAAAAAAAACTCAGAAACTGATGTTCCACGATATAAGAATGAAAATCCCCACTGAACCATATAAGTAACCTATTTACTCCAGATTTTCTATTTCCAACTGTAAGCTACCAGATGCCTCCATAAACCTATAAAGGAAGACTTTCTATCCTAGACTGAATGTTGTGTATCATCTGTGATTAGAAAAGTTCCAGAGTCATCATGACTAACATTTACATGATGAATTTGTTTCATCTTCTTCTCAAGCTGTCCAAGTTGGCGTCCATCATGATATTTACTGGCAGCTATTTCCAGAGTGTAACTATGTATGGTACTTCCATTTTTCAGTCCTGAATTTTCAATCAATCAGTTTAAGTTGATGTTCCCAAGTTCTCTTCCTGCTAGAAAAGGGGAAAAAACTTCTTCTCTGCCTATAAAAATATACCCTTCCTAATCTCTCTCTCTCTCTCTCTCTCACACACACACACACACACACACACACACACACACGTTTATCTTTGCTATGCTCTGTAAGGTTCAAAGGCAGCCAAGGTTTAACCTAGTTTCCTTTTCCCCAGCAGGAAATATTTTTAGCCATAGACACTTGCACTTTGAATCTGTGTCTAAAAACATCTGGTAGATTTAGCAGAACATAAATTATATCATTTCATTTAAGGCAGATATTTTGAGAAACAGAAGGTATTTGGTGGTATGTCACATAAGGAATGAGCAAAGACATCTTTTTTCCTCCCGGATTTCTTGACAGAGCAGCAGAATCTGATGTCTGTTCCATTCTTTGATTTGATCTAAGCTGATAAAATGGAAAAACTATTCTCCTATTTATGTATGAAGTTACCTACAGTACTTATGTATGATATCATCTTTAACCATGTCAAGGATTGCCTTCAGACTAATTAATCCAGAATAAAAGAGCTTTATTTCAGGCCTAAAACACTGATGAGAAATTTCCCCAGAATTCTTCTCATAAAGCAAGTTTACAAGTGTTAAAATACCAATTGTAAATTACATTATAAAATTAATGAGACTCTACAATTATATGCTAAATGTATCATTAAAGACTTACATGCATTGAACAAAAGAACAGATTTAATAAGGCAAAAATAATTGATCTGAAATAGATAAAATAGATCTAAATATGAAAATATTTAAATGTTTTAAAACTAAGAGAACAGAGAGGGCTTGGTGCCAAAAGCAGTATGGCTGGCAGGAGAGGGGGAGGGGATATCACTGTGACAGACTTAACTTTCCCCCCCACCTTACGAATCTTAAATTGAGGGGCCATTTGATTGCCTCATAGCATAAAAAGGTTGTATACCTCTTTAAAAGTTCAAAATCCATCAAGAGATCCCTTGAACCTTTTTTACTACGGATTAAATTCATCCCCAGTTTGATCTGACATGAGGGTTACCTGCAGGCTTTGCTAGATTCTATATGCCATAAATAAAGGGCCCTTATTTCCCATAGAAGCCTTCCTGGGATTTCAGAAGATAAGAAGCTTCTGTAGTTATTGTGAGCTGATATTGTATTAGAACCTGGAATAGGAATGGAAAAATAATAATTATATTTCAAACCAATTTAAACGACTTGCCTGAAGAAATCTCTTATACTCCGTTATATATCTAACAGACCTTCTTCCAGATTATTAAGTATCTCCTGGCAGGTTGAAACAAGGCATTAAAGAACATTAGTAGATCATACCATTTTCGTACAAAAGATCCCAGTTGTAATTTTTTTATTTTAATATAATAATTCCGTCTTCAATTGAACAGTGTGTTGTCTGGGTACAAATATCTTTGCTGAACAATAATCAGAATTTGCAACATCATTCATTACATTGATATTAATTCTACAATATTAAAACAGTAATATTCAACATACTAATCATAATATTTACTTATCTCTTTTAACATAGCTTTTTATTTTGTTTCCCTGCTTCTAACTTCCATTTTCATTATTTAACCATTGGTAAAATAGATCCCATATCATATAGTATTCATGCTCTTTCTCCTTAATTGCCAATGTTAATCTGTTCATTTGTGCACATTCTAATATTTTCCTAATCACGTTCTCATCTCTTCACTCTTCCAACTTTGTGCAAATATAATTCTAGCAGCAGTTAATACATGAATAACTAAATATAGAATTTATTTATTTATTTATTTATTAATTCGACTTATATGCCGCCCCCTCTCCCGAGGGACTCGGGGCGGCTCACAACTAAAATAGAATACAACAATAAGTTACTTAAAAATATATTAAATTAAAGCCGAATTAATATTAGTATTATTATTAAAACCCCAAAATTACGTAAACAACCCCAAGGGTCAACACTGCCCAGATTGTAAAAACAGCCAGGTTTTTAGCTCACGGCGGAAGGTGCGGAGATCGGGAGCCAGCCGGAGCTCCAGCGAAGAAGATTCCATAGAGTGGGGGCTGCCACAGAATAGGCCCTCCCGGTCCCCGCCAAACGACATTGAGTCGCGGAGGGCAGCCCGAGGAGACCCGCCTGTGCGACCGCATCGGGCGGCTGGTATTTGAGGCTGGGAGAAGTCGTTCTCGTAAATATCCTGGACCCATGCCATGTAGGACTTTGAATGTTAAAACCAAAACCTTGAACCTCACCCGAGGGCAACCGGAAGCCAATGCAAGCCACGCAGGAGGGGTGTAACATGGGAGTATCGGGAGGCTCCCATCACAACCGAGCCGCATTCTGCACCAGCTGAAGCCTCCGAGTGGTGCACAAGGGCAGTCCTAGATAGAGAGCGTTACAGTAGTCCAACCGGAGACAACAAGCCTGAGTGATCGTGCGCAGGGCATCCCGTCCAGGTATGGGCGCAACTGGCGAACCAGCCGACCTGGGCAAAGGCCCCTGGCCACGGCTCCCACCTGCTCCTCCAACTTGAGCCGTGAATCCAGGAGAACCCCCAGGTTCCGTGCCCTGTCCACGGGGGTAACACCTCCTCCCCATGACCAAAGATGGAATCTCCAAACTGGACCGGATGTCGGTATGCACAGCCACTCTGTCTTGGCTGGATTGAGACGAAGCATGTTCCTGTCCATCCAGATTCGCACCGCTTCCAAACAACGGGACATCACGGAGAGAGCATCACTGATGTGGCCCGGGTGGAGATGTATAACTGCGTATCATCAGCGTACTGATATAACTCACCCCGAAGCCACGGATGATCTCACCCAGCGGCTTCATATAAATGTTGAACAGGAGAGGCGAGAGGACCGACCCCTGAGGTACCCCACAAGTGAGAGACCTCGGGGTCGACCTCCGTCCCCCTGCCAACACTGTTTGCGAACGTCCCGAGAGGTAGGAGGAGAACCACCGTAAAACAGTGCCTCCCACTCCCAGCCCCCCGAGACGCCGCAACAGGATACCATGGTCGATGGTATCAAAAGCCGCTGAGAGATCTAACAGGACCAGGACAGAGGAAAACCCCTGTCCCGAGCCCTAGAGAGATCATCCATCAGCGCGACCAATGCTGTCTCCGTGCTGTACCCGGCCGGAAGCCCGATTGGTACGGATCCAGGTAGTCCGCTTCATCCAGGAAAAGTGGCAATTGCTGGGCCACCACACTCTCAACAACCTTCGCTAAAAAACGAAGGTTGGAGACCGGACGAAAGTTGTTCAACTCGGCTGGGTCAAGGGCAGGCCTCTTCAGGAGGGGCCTCACCACCGCCTCTTTCAAGGCGGCAGGGAACAGCCCCTCCCTTAACGAAGCGTTGATAACTGCCCGAGCCAGCCGCACGTGACCTCCCTGGAAGCATAAACCAACCAGGAAGGGCACGGGTCCAATAAACATGTGGTGGAACTCAGCCGCCGCATAATCCTGTCCACTTCATCCTCAGAAACAGGATCGAACTCAGTCCAGATAACATTAGCCAGACCACTCGCCTCCCCTCATCAGACCACTGCAAGTCCGAGTGCAGCCCTTCCCGGATCCGAGCGATTTTGTCCTGCAGATAAAGACCAAATTCCTCAGCTCTACCCTGCAGAGGGTCCGCCCCCCCCCCAGTTGTAAGAGGGAGCGGGCAACCCCAAACAGGGCGGCTGGGCGGTTATCTGCAGATGCTATGAGGGCGGAGAAGTAAGATTTCCTCGCCGCCCCCACAGCTACCAGGTAAGTCCTAATATGAGCTCTCAACTGGGCTCGGTCGGATCCGGAGCGGGTCGCCCTCCACCTACTCTCTAGTCCCCTTCTACGACGCTTCATCTCCCGGAGCTCCCCGGTATACCAGGGAGCCGGTCGGGATCTGCGCCGAGTGAGGGGACAACCCTGTCAAGAGCCCCCGCAGCCGACTGTTGCCAGGCGGCCGCAAGGACCTCGGCAGGGCTGTGGGTGAGGGATGCAGAAAAAACCCCAGTTCTGTCTGGAACCTCTCAGGGTCCATCAGGCGCCTGGGGCGGAACCATCTCAGTGGCTCCTCATCCCAGCGGTGTGGGGTGGCTTGATGGAAGACCAACCTTAGGAGATAGTGGTCTGACCATGGAACAGGGTGGGTTGCAATAACACCATCCCCGGACCACTACGCCACTGCTCCGAGACAAAAACTAGGTCGAGCATATTGCCCCCACGTGAGTCGGGCCTTCTATTAACTGGGTCAGACCCATGGACTCCATGGAAGCCATGAATTCCCGGGCCAGCCCCGACCCCGCACCCAGGGAGGGCAGATTGAAGTCCCCAGAACCATAAGCTCAGGGAACTCCACCGCCACCCCGAGACGGCATCGAGCAGCCCAGGCAGGGCGGCTGATACACAGCTGGGGGACAGGTATGTAAGCAGCACGCCCATCCGACCAATTGGCCCAAACCTCACGAGGAGGGACTCACACCCGCCTATCTCCGGAGCAGGGACCTCCCTTGGAAATAAGGTCTCCCGAATAACCACAGCCACCCCTCCACCCCTTCCCTGGGGTCGAGACCGTGCATAACCCAAAACCTGGGGGCAGATATCAACCAGAGGGACTCCGCCCTCTGGCCCCAACCAGGTCTCGGTGATACAAGCCAGGTCCGTGGCCTCCTCCTCAATAACCTCCCGGAGGAGAGGTGCCTTATTCCCCACGGACCTGGCATTAAAATACACCAGCCGGAGCCCAGGGGCCCTGGATCCCAACACCCCCAGAGATTGAGAAGAGGCCAAGGGGTCAGAGCGCATCACGGCTTGAATACAGCGGGACGCGCTCCCCTAACATGATACGCCCCTTTCCTCGTCGACTCCTTCCCATTCCAACCACCCTAGGGATCAAAGCCCCCACTATTCCGCCTGGAGCCCCGCCACCCCCCCACACCCCGACCACGATCCTGACTGGGGCTACAGTGGACACCTATAAAACCCTCCCCCTCCCTAACCCATTTAAAAATCGAATAAGAAATTTGACTAATGACGGCCTGGAACCTACCCCTCCACCCTTCCCAGGACCCCCACCCCAAACCCTACCCGCGCAATGCCAACTCTCTGGGTTCCATAACCCATCCTCGAGGTACACTGTAGAAAGCCTGGCAGGCCAAGCCCGGAGAGAGGGCGTCCCGTAAGGCCCAGAGGTCCGTTGACGAATAGACCCACACGATGTTATATTGCACATATAAGGGAGGAGTCAAAAGATGGAAACAAGTCCGTTAACAAAGATGTTAAAAGATGTTGAAAGATGTTAGGATGTTGAGGCACCCAGTCCAATCCCGGCATCCATGCTACCGCTGAATGGTCCCAGAGAGTAGATCAGGATTGCTCTCTCACCGCAATCCGGCGGGCCAATAATAAAGGCCCTCCTCCGGCCGGTCGCCGCGCTCTCACCGCGGAGTTGTTGGGTAAGCATGTCCGGGTGGTAAGATGAATCACAGGGGTTGGTTCCAGGGAGGGGACTAGCAAACCCGATCCACCACCCTCACACAGTGGTAGGCAGGGCGCTTCCACACCTCTCTCACCAAACCATCCATCGGGTGAAAAAAAGAGGGAAGGGGGGGAATAGCCCCAAAAAGGCAGGCAAAGGGAGGGGAAAAAGGGGAGGGGAGGGCAACAAGAAGCAGATCTTAAAAGTCCAGCCAGAGCAGAGCAGATGACAAGGAGGCCAGGGCTGGCCGCAGTCCCAAGGCCACACCATCTCCAACTCGTGGCCCAGAGTCACCATTGGCCAGTCCATCATCTCCACCATCGCTGCCTCTGCCACTAACACCTCCAATTGGGGCGTCCATGGCAGCACCACTGCTCCAGCCATGATCACGCCACGGCTACCAGCACCAAACCGCTCTCTCCTCGCCATCGCCGTTGCTGCCACCAACGGCTCTGCTCCGGAGATCCAGCTGGGCCAGGCGCCGGAGCGGAAACCAGCATCCTCAGCCAGTCCCCGCACTCCTAGCCTCGTCACCCCTAAAAACGCCGGTCTTCCGGGCGCAGCGCGCCACCTCCAAGGTCGGGTGGAGGCTCCACTGGTCTCCACTCCCGTAGTTCACTCCCCCACAGCTTGAAGCTCATCGCTGCGCCGTTCTTCAAGGCGCTGCGATCAATGCACCAGTCTCCAGGGCGCAGGGGGGTCTCCATGGCTGAGCTGGGAATCAGCCAGCTGCTCAGCCCGCCATCCCATTCCCGGGCGCCGCCGCCGCCGCCGCCATCACTGCCGCACCGTTCCTTAGGGTGCAGCAGGCTCCAAGGCGAAGTCCCGAATTGGCTGACTCATTCAGCCTGTCGCGCCGTTCCTTGGGGCGCCCCCACCACCGCCCGCCCGTCCTCGTGGACGCAGGATTTTCGGAGCTCAGCCCGGAAGCAAGCAGCAAGCAGCTGACTGGGCCCACGCCGCAATCGGAAGCGCTGCCGAGCAGAAGTCGGACACCCGGTGGCTTCAAAGGGAACCGCAGAAAGCGTTCACGGGCGCCGGCTCTAAAAACACCAGCCGACGCCTGAGATCTTCCACCATCGGAGGCGACCACCGGGGGGATCGCCAGCCACCCCCAACTCCTTAACGGACTACAGAATGACTCTCATCCCGCAGCCTAAGCTCGAGCCGCCATTCTTCTAGACATGCGCAGAACTTTTAACAAGGAGACAATAGTCATGCATCTAAACTAAATAAGTTATCTGGGAAACATCCATCTAGTTTATGCCAGTTAAAGAGGCATAATGTGCTTTAATCAAGCTCCTGAATAGCTCATGAATTCCAGTGTAAATGGGGGTTCTGATCCCATGAAACATGGAAATGGAACCTTTCACTACATACCCCAGAGCTACCGTGTAGCCTTCAAAAGTCTAGATAGAGAATAGTTGGAGTATTGTCTTTTTCAAGCATTTCAGATGAAATCTTGAAATAATAGAGTTGACTTCATAGAATTCCAAATATAGTAGATACATGAACTTCTGATCATATGGAGTAATCATAGAAGGCAGATGGTGGTATCCTAAATGTAACTTCTTATTAAGGTACGTACAGGTAATCCTCAGTTTACAAGCATTCACTGAATGACCATCCAGAGTTACAACAACTCTGAAAAAAGTGACCTACAACTGGCATACACGTACTTACAACCATTGTAACAACCTCATGATTCCCTTAACAACTGCAGTAGTTTGCTTAATGACCAGAGATTGTAAATTGGATACCGGTCATTTAATAATCACCTTAACAACAAAAATTCTGGTCCAATTGTAGTTGTAAGTCATGGATAATCTGTATCTTTGAATGTTTGTGAACAATAAAGTCTGTGCTGAATCTTTAAATCCAGTGACTGGTTCTTTGTGTTCTCAGATGCATTTGAAATTGAGAATTGAGCTTTGCCAGAGGTACATGGGATCTGGAAGAGTCAAACTTGTGCCCTTCATTTTGTCTAGTTGAGACTGAATCCCTATCCCCTCTATCTGTTTATGAGGAGAAGGAAGAGCATCCAAACGTAAGGTTTTGGAGTGTGACATACCAATGTTGATTGTGACCCATTAATCTGACAATTGTATTCTCCTAGTAGATTCTCAGGATAGACTCAGAACATAGGGTTTTAGCTCAATTCACTCAATACCATTATTTAACACTCCTCAGTTTCATCTAATGCCAGAGCAAGCAAAGCTATTAAAATAAATGCAATTTGTAGGAGAACAATATAAATGAGAGTTGCAGCAATAATAACAAGTATAGTTTAAAAATACTTCCTGAAGCATTGTGATTAATATAGCATTATGCTTACCAACTCCAATTATCCTGAGAAGCTGTGGCCTTCTCTTCAAATGGCAAATTATCCCAGTCAGACACACATTGCTGAGAGCAGAATCTTTACTACCAGATCTATAAACAGGAACTGGTTCATATCAGGCACCCGTAACTAATATGGTCAAAGTCGTCCTAGCAATCAGTTTTAATAAGAACACCAATTTTCCTTAGCCATTAGATATTTTTGAGACCTAATGAAGAGGAGACATTAATGCATGATTGCCAATAATCTGTGACAAGGATTCTTATGGTTTTTGCACCGCAAACCAATTTCACTTGCTTTAGTGATAGTCTCATATGCAGCGACACGGTGGGCTAGATACTCACCTCCCTCTTAGAAGGCTGAAAGTTCAATCCTAGGCAATGTCAAATGTTTCTCTGTCAGTGTGCAAGTAGGAAATATCTGCTGTGAACTCTGCATAGGCATCAGGAAGAGCATCCAGTCTGTAAATGCTCAGCTCCACTCAGTCGCTCTGAGTCCAAGCTGAAGCAAAGGTATTAAAGGATCATAAAAAGAAAAAAAGTGTTAGTATTATATGCATTATCAAATCTTTAACCTGTGAGATGATTAGGTTGAGGCATAATAAAATATTAACATGGTCACACATCTATTATTCTTTTGTTCGTTATAGATCATTAATTGAAAATAAATAAATTGGAGGGGGGAATTTTGCCTCTGCCTACCATCATCCATCAGTATTCGTCTGGTTAGTGTCCTGTCAGTGTATGAAAGGGTTGAGGGCTGTTTGGAAAGTAAAACAGTATTTGCTGTGTGAGCAAGAAGGAGACAGCAAGGAGCCTGGGCATGGCTTAGCTCAACTGTTCTGTACTAAAGCTCCTTGGTGCTGTAAAACTGAAACTGAAACTCCTCTCCTCTGCTTGTGTTTTGCATTTGGAACAGATTTCTTTTCAGGTATGGAGGGGGAGTAGAACTCCTTAGCATTAGAGCGTGTTTTTTTTTTTTTAAATTACATTTATATGCCGCCCTTCTCCGAAGACTCAGGGCGCTTACAATTTTTGGATACAACCCAGTGTGCTCAGCAATAGCCTTCATTCCATTGTATATGCCTGCTTATTACTAAGCGGCATTTTTACAAAGTCAGCTTATTGCCCCCAACAATCTTGGGTCCTCAATTTACCTACCCCGAGAGGATGGAAGGCTGAGTCAACCTTGAGCCTGGTGGGATTCGAGCCTACAGTAATTGTAGACAGCTGGATCTTAAGAGTAGGCATTTACAGCCTGAGCCACCAAGGCTCAGTGTTAATAATAATATACGAAATACTAATGCTCTGATGGTCATTTCAAAAAAATCCTTTTTTAGTGAGCACCTAGAAGCCAAGAGGAACATACATGCCAAATTTCAAGTTTGTAGGCTAGTTGTAAAATACTTCTTTGCAAAATCTAATATTTGCTGATATCTTTATATTACGTTTTAGTGAATTATGGAAAATGAAAAAACAGAGATTTCTAATGCACATTAATGACAAATGGATGTTGCTGGTAGAGAGGGACACATTGCAGCCAAAAGTATCATTCAAATGCAGTATTCAGGGTGCAAAAGTCTCTCTGGAGAAAGGAGAAACCTCAAGATTACCCTTACATACTCAGGATAGTGTCTTCTTTTGTGAATAGATGGAGGAACTGTGTTTCTGTAGTTGGCTTGCGATCAGTTGGGGAGTTGCAGGATTTCCTTGACTTATGTTAATTGACTTATATTTCATTGGCTAATGTTACTATATGGGCTCTAGTTGCTAATGGCTCCTATATGGACACAGTTTAACTGAGGCTCACCTCTTTATCACTTTGGTTTTATTTTTGTTGTCATTGTTGCTTTTTTAAAGATTGGAAACCTTTGGATCAGCAGATCTTATTGAAATCCCTGGAGTGAGCCTCCTGCAAAACTTTAAAAAAAAATGTTAACTACAAATTTAAAGATTTGTAACAAAAAATGGGGAGACGAATATACAACAGAATTAATGTTGATTAATGTTGCTTTAGAAAGTTTTAAGTGTATTAAGGGCTCAGATGGACTCAATTTAAGATTGAAGCTAACTGAAATTATTCTTTCTGTGGGAGTGTTTATGTTTATATGTAGAAATGACCAATAAGACAACTTTGAAGGTTGGATAGTAAATGGCATCTGTTGGCTACTTTAAAACAAATTTTCAAGGAATGGGCTTATTTATTTACCACTTCAATGTTACTGAAGAAAAACAAACCTCACTGAATAAATTTGAAATTGACTTGCAGGTGGATTCAAAAGTGATAGCTTATAAGGAAGATGAAAATCATGGATTTACAAATGAAAGTGGATGAAGATTTAATAATTAAAAGGGCATAAAATATTACATCAGAAGAGTGTTCTGGATAATTACTTCACCTTGGATTTACAAAAGGGATTTACTGAAGTTGTCAAACTGGAATTACAAAATGGGTTTAATAAAAACACCAAGAATTTTGACGGAAGTGACAAAGAGAGGGAGAAAGAGATGTTAGAACTTTCTGTGAAGCATCTCATAGGGATTCTTCACAGAAAGGAGAAAGAAGTAAGGCTATACAGTATAATCAATGTATTTGATCAAGGTTAAAATAAATGGCTTGCTATTTTGGGAATGTTTTATGGCTCCTTCACTGGGATTAGAAGATAATGTTTTAAGACTTTATTTATTTGAAGAGAGGAAATAGGGATGTGTTTATGCAGAAATGTGTGTGTGTATGTATGTATGTATGTATGTATGTATATGATTTTAATTGGTTTTAATAGATATACTGTAGATTGTGATAATGTTATTTCTGATAAACCTTAATGTATTTTTGTTGATTAATATGGAGAGTTGGTCTTTTAGAGATGGGTTGGTAGACAATTGGGTGAAGCAAGGGAAAAAGAATTATTTGATTTGACTTTAAGAGATAATTAACCTATGGCATTGCTTCCAATTCTATTATTCTATTCCAGGGGTGGCGAACAAGTTTGACACAAAGAGCCAAAATTTTAAACTGTGAGAGTCAGAGAGCCACACCACGCCGCTGGCCCGTGCAGTTGTTTCGAGGGATGGGAGACGGGATGACGCAGCCGGGGGCAGGACTACGCGCTCGGAAATCTCTCCTCAGAGATCCCTCCTCAGAAGCAGCATAACAAAATCCAAACTTGGCAAAGAGCCACAGTATACAAAATAATGATAAGAGGCAAAGAGCCGCATTCATTTTGGCCGGAAGCCGCATGCGGCTCGAGAGCCGCGTGTTCGCCACCCCTGTTCTATTCTGTTATCCAGTTATTCTTTATATGATCACATGTATCCATCCCATCAAATCCAAAAAAATGTCTGGAATGGTGTAGGATCTCTTGTCACAGCCAGGGAGTTGGACTAGAATAATTCCAAGGTTCCTTGCAGCCTTATTATTTTATGTTCTATGATCGATGATAAATTATTAATGTTGATTATATTTGCTGAGGATGAAGAGGGATATTTCTTTTTCTCTTTTTATTTTATTGTTTTCTTTTTCTGCACTATAGTTTTTTTTTAATGTTATGTAGATAGGATTAGATTATCTGTATAATATAATCTTCAATAAAGTAGTTATAAGAAAGTAAATGAAAGAACCAGAGATAAATTGGGAGGTGGGGGAGGGCAAGATAATGTGCAACATTTTGAATGAATTTGGTTGACAGAAAATGTAATATTGCTCAGTGACATGAATGGATGTGAGGGAATGATATGAGAGAGTACAGACAAATGGTTGGGCCATCCTTTGTGATCAAAGAGTCACTGAGAAATGGTAACTTGTGAGTATCATTACTGCTTACAAAAGCTCTGTTTCAAATATGTGATTCCTTTATAAGGCTATTTATACTTACACTTTGCAAGGAAATCAATGCATGGATAGACCAGAAGCACTGAAAATGTTACCTAGTTGGGTAAATGAAGTGTCTGCAAGAAAACAAACAAGCTCAGAGAGCACCAAGGACTCCACAAATCAATGTATCTCTAAAGAATGATTGAAGTACTTGCCTACAATGAAACAGAATTGTGAAGGATACCATGGTGGTGATAAAATATTCTGAATAGATCCTTTTTTTTTAATGCCAAGAGTGGAACTTGGGGCAAAATGGTGATGAGGAAAAAAGTGAAGAAGTGAAATTCATGTTTAACTCCATAGTGCCAGAGGCAAGAAGCTGCATTCTGGGATAATACTGAACTGAAACAACCTACTGTATCTTTCGTAATGTCAGCAACTAGTGCAAACCTAAGATGCTGCATGTGTTCTCAACTGTAGGCCAGGTAACTTAAAGCCTTCATGGGCATCCATGGGGAATAGTAAGGAATGGGTCAACAGGTGAAATGCATGTTGCAATGTCATGACAGAAACTCCTCCCATTATGTATCTGTATGTGACATCATGAGAGAAGTACAAGTGAGAAGAACTTGCATGATAGTTTGTCGGTTCATGGCTGGTTACAGATAGTATGGTGCAGGTCAGTGGTGGGATTCAATTTTTTTTACTACTGGTTCTGTGGGCATGGCTTGGTGAGCATGGCAGGGGAAGGACACTGTAAAATCTCCAGTCAGAGGTGGTATTTGTCAGTTCTCCAAACTACTCAAAATTTTTGCTACCGGTTCTCCAGGACTGGTCAGAACCTGCTGAATACCACCTCTGGTGCAGGTTGTCCTTGACTTACAACCATTTTTCAGTTCAAAGTTACAATGGCACTGAAAAAGAATGACTTTGTTGTGGTTCACCGGCAGCAGGTGCAGATGGCTGAGGTCTTGGAGAGTGAAGGCTCAGGTGAGGGGCCTGTGTGTGAGGAGGGATGGGGCCAGGACCATCAGGGAGTGGAATGCTACCTTCGGAGATTGTGGAGGCTGGCAGCAGTGATGTTGAAGTTCCTGAGGAGCCTGTGTGTGCGCGCAGGGGCTGCTCAAAGGAAAGAGCGGCTGCAGCAGCATGGGTGACTCAGGAGTAAGGCTGCAAGGTAATGGCCCCTCCCTCAAGAGATAAAAGGCAGCTGAGAAACTGGAGTTCTTTGAAGGAAGCAAAGAAGTTTTGCACTCAAGCCTTGTGGACATTGAATATCTTGGTTGGTACTTGGAGACTCTTTGTGTTTGAAATATTTCTTAGTAACTTTATCTAGTGTTCTTGGCAGCCTTGCACCACCTTGGCAAGGCTCATTCTTATCAGAGATAATTAATTTGAAACAACATTTTAACCATGAAGGAACAGAATTAGTAAAAATCATTAAAAGGCTTTTCTGTTACCTCTGTTTAGTGTTTGTTTCCTTGGGACAAGGTTTGGGTCAGAACAGACTTATTGTCATTTTTCTACCCTTAAGACTGTTGCAGCATCCCCATGGTCACATGATGAAAATTGAGACAACTCGCATTATTTATGATAGTTGCTGCTGTGTCCCAAGGTCATCGATCACCTTTGCAACAAGCAAAATCAATAGGGAAGCCGTTCACTTAACAAGTATGTTACTAACTACTACAACTGTGGTGATTCACTTAACAACTGTGGCAAGGAAGGTCATAAAATGGGGCAAAACTCACCTGTCTCGCAGCAACGGAAAATTTTGAGCTCAGTTGAGGTCATAAGTCGAGGACTACCTGTAGCCTATTGATTTATTTTTCTTCATTCAATTATATTGATAGACCTCTTATGCTCAGCCATGAATTGCCTTATGCCTAACCCATTCTCTAAACCAGTGTTGGCCACTTTAAGACATGTGGACTTCCATTCCCAGAATTCCACAGCCAGTAAGACGCACAGGGAATTCTGGGAGTTGAAGTCCACATCTTTTAAAGTTACTGAGGTTGAGAAACATTGCTATAGCCTTCTCTTCCATTTCCGTTGCCTGCTGCAGTACATTATTCAGAGCACATAATCCCTACTGAATCATGTGACTGATGGTAGCAAATCATTATTTCCCTTATGAAGTTGCACATAAACCGTACTGAAGACGCACATAAGGTGCACATAAACTGTACTGAATCATGTGACTGACAGTAGCAAATCATTATTTCCCTTGTGATAAGACACCTTCAGAAATCAGACAGGAAAAAAGATGGTCCTAATTTCCCTGAAAAGAGATGAGAAATTAGTAGGAAATTGTGCAAAAGACTTGTCCTTGTTCTTTTTTTTTTTTTAAGTTGACAGGGACAAATTACAAAGCTGTTCAGTGGAATCCTTAAATGGATGTTCTTGCCATTGTGCTTCTCTGTTTACCAAGTCTCATTATGTTGAAATTTGCCCTTCTGTACTTTACATCTGGAAGCTTCTCATCAAGGGAAACTGGTGACAGATGAGAAAGCAGAAATGACCCTGCACGAATCCCTGAGGGTCAAATTATAGCTGTGGGAAGGAATTGTATTGTATTTCACTCAAAATCAGGCAGGTACCAACCTTGAACAGCTTGTCTAAAAAGTGTCAAATGAATACAGATTTGAAGGAGCTGTTGAGGAAAAATCTTATTCTGAGTCCCTCATACCTGGCCTTGAAAATTCAACTAACTATAAGCTTCAAAGAGAGTTTGGTTTTAAAAAAAAAGCACCACTTATGCAGAATCCTACATTTCTGTGCTTGGTAAAACCTATACTTCATTTGCTGAATATTAGTTAGCCATGAATGCAATTCAGAGTTCATAAGTTCCAATATTTTGAATGCCAGTAATGCAGAAAACAATGATGGGGGTTTATTTTGTTTCACCTTTTCAAACAGCATCAACAATGCATGCATTGAACATGCTTTGGTGGAAATATGTCAAACTTTGCATGAGAACTTTCCTCTATTCATTAAAGGAGTTTGACCTTTTTCAGGCTTCCTCCTGAGTAAAAGGCTGGGGAGGTGTCACTGTGTTAACTTTGGAGGGTAAATTCCTGAAAGGAGTAGCATTTTTTCCCAGGCTGCAAAGGTCAGGCTGCAATTAATGAATAGCAGAAAGGTGATGTGCTTGGATGAGGTCTGAAGCACTTCTTCAGAAACACTTTTGAAGTGTGCACCATCCTATTTAAGAATACCTGGAATTGTTTTTATTTCAATGAATTAAACTTCAGTGGCTCCTACTGTGCAGACTGCTTTCCAAGACCCAGAAATATGCCAGGGCATAGGGCAGGCATGATTGTTAGCAACTTAGATATGAGGCTGAGTTTCTTGAAGCCTCCAGGCTGATTCTGTGAATTCAGGAGGTTTGATTATGCAGCCAGTCTCTGAAGATATGATATGTGATATATGGGCTATGAGATACATGAGATACGATTGATATACAATATATAATTGATATATGATTTAATTGATCTATGATTGATGTGTGATATGAATTGTGGTGTGTGATAAGATATCCAGTACATGATATATGATGTAGATGATAGATGATGGAGAGGGTTAGTCTAGCATAGTGGTTAAAGCAGCAGGACACAAAATCGGGTGACTATGAATTCTAATCCTACTTTAGTCCCTAGGCAGTCCTTCTCTCTTAGCTCTAGCTCTAGAAAAAAAGGCAAAGGCAAACCAAAAAATGAATCACTTTAATGATATTCCAAAACCAAATACAATAAAGGCACTGCATACATTAACAATAAAGTTAAAATTGAGAGAAAATGCTAGTCAGATGGTTTCTTATGAATATAGCTATCAACAGGAATTTTGCAACTTTCTTAGAAGTTTCTGAAGACAAATCACTCAAGAAAAAGGGTAATAGTCACAGCAGTAATTAGATTAACCATTGGAAGTGTCACCCTTGTTTGCCATTGGGTGTACAATAGATATTTTAATAGCACATGATTTTACCTCTGGGTTTGAACCGAAATAAGGTCAGCTTTCACAAGGGAACCATATATATCTACTAGCTGTGGTCCTAATAGGTAGTGCTCCAATTCAGGCCAAAGTAAATAGTCTCCTGCGTGGAGCACATAAGATGTGAAAGAAATATTTCGTGACAGACCAGGGAGGAGAAGCAATTGTGTTATAAGTGATGGGACTTTGGCTCTGGCATTTTGAATAGCTGGATCCCAAATTCTCTACTTTAGTTCAATCAGGATTTTCCCAAGCGCAAAAACAGGTAGTGCTGATAAAGTAAGACTGCAATGTGCCAAATCATCATTAATTTTGTTAAGTTTGCATGAAGAGTCAGACGCGAGGAGTTCCAGCAAAGACTTTATTAGTGACTACAGCTTGAATAGACCCGTCCTGGCTTGGCTATGGCTGCTTCTTATAGCCTGCAGCCGTAGCTGCCAGCCAATGGGAGTGCAGGGATTCTTCCCACACTATTTAAACCAATACCATTTGACATTTTACAAGAACAGTTCAAATAAACCAATAACATTCAAACCTACATACATAACACCCCTCCCCACTAGGTTCAGTCCATACCAAACCCCAACCTATCTAATGTATTCCTTTAAATGGGTGGGGCTCTTACGTGTCGTTGAGACCTTCGTGGTTCAGAAGCTTTAACGTTCTCACCCAGTGAGAGAGGAAATGTGTCTGCTGACATTTCCCTGTTGGGGCTTCCTGTGAAAGGAGACCCTGTTGAATTGTTAGAATCTGGTCTCTCCTCCCAACCCATCTCCATTCCAATGTCAGCACCCAAGTCAGGTAGTGATGTACAATCTTCCCCTTCTAAGGATGGATCTTGGCTTTGTGACAGGGTTGGGATGGTTCCTGTCGCAATGGCTCGTTACACATGGGGTTGATTCCTGTTTGCTGATTTTCCTCCTGTTCCCCCTTCCCCCTAGAAGAAACAGCAGGTGAGGGACCTAGAGGGAGACAGGGGCGATGTTCTTGAGGACCCTGGATCTAAGTTGGTCAATGTGCCTGCTCCAGAGAAGGCCATCCTCTGTTTGTACCCTGTAAGAAAGAGGGCCTGTGATGTGAGTTATTTCAGCAGGAATCCACAAAGGGTCACCTAGAAGGTTCCTAGCATAGACAGAATCTCCCACACTAAAAGAACGAACTTTGGAAGTGGAATCCAGTGGTGCGTTGGGTGCGTAAGTGGGATGGAGGCGGTCAAGGGAAGACCTAAGTTTCCTGCCCATCAACAACTCTGCTGGGGACAAGTTAGTTGATGGACTAGGAGTGATGTGTTGAACACTAAGAAGCTTTTCAAGCTTCTCAGTGATGTCCCCAGGACCTAGCTGCTGAAGCTTCTCTTTGGTAAAACGTACCATGCGTTCAGCCCGGCCGTTGGCGAAGGGTGCCAGGGGCAGTGAGGGCATGTCTGATGCCCTGTTGAGCTAGAAAGGATTCAAAAATGTTAGATGTGAATTGAGGGCCATTGTCAGAGACAAGGATATCTGGTAACCCATGGGTTACAAACAATTTTCTTAGCTGCTTGATAACAGCCTCAGTAGTTGTGGATGACATTGGAATTTCCTCTAGCCATTTGGAGTATGCATCTACTATCACTAGAAAAGTGTGCCCTCTTGTAGGGCCTGCAAAATCAATGTGGATTCTAGACCATGGGCCCCTAGGACATTCCCATTCCTGTGTGGGGCGTGAGGTGGTGCAGGTCTGACTACCTGGCAATTGGGACAAGAGGCTACCCAGTTTTCAACCATTTTGTCAATACCTGGCCACCATACATAACTCCTGGCCAAACCTTTCATCCTCACAATCCCAGGATGACCCTCATGTAACATTTCCAAAACCTCCTTTGCAGTTTTGTAGGAATAACCACCCTGTTACCCCACAAAATACATCCTCTTAATACAGATAATTCAGTTTGCCTGGACTTAAAAGGTTGGGCAAGGTGAGGTAGATCTTGAAGAGGCCAACCTTTTGATCCAGCCCATAACAGGTGCCAATACAGCATCTTTGGCAGTTTCTTTGGCAATCTCAGCAGCATGGACTGGAAGCTTAGCAACAGTCTCCAGGAAGAAGGTGTTAGTTTCAAGTTCAAAGTCCTCCTTGTGGCAAGGTAGTGGGCAACGACTCAGTGCATCAGCATGTCCAATGTCCTTGCCAGGCCTGTGAATCAGTTTGTAGGAATATGCTGCAAGAAATTCAGTCCACCTCAGCATTCTTGGTGACAGGATATTAGGTGTAGGTTTATCTCCTGCCACAATGCCAAGTAAAGGTTTGTGATCTGTAACAATGGTGAATGACCTGCCATACAGATATTCATGAAATTTCTTAACAGCTGCAACAACTGCTAAAGCTTCCTTGTCCAATTGGCTATAATTCCTCTCTGCTTTGGACAGCGTCGCGAGAGTAAATGCAATTGGGGCTTCCCGTCCATTGGGAAGCCTGTGACTCAAACCCCCACTCCAAAGGGGATGCATCACAAGTCAGAACAACAGGTAAATTCTCAGAGAATTGTATCAACACAGCATCAGACGTGATTAGTCTCTTAATACTGTTAAATGCTGACTGTTCCTTCTGCCCCCAGATCCAAACAGCATTCTTATCAAGTAGGCGATGTAAGGGCTCAGCAATAGATGCTTTGTGAGGTAGAAACATGTGATAAAAGTTAATAAGTCCAAGGAAGGCTTGCAAATCAGCCTTGCATCGAGGTTTAGGGGCTTCATTGATTGCTTTAACCTTGGCATCAGTAGGATGGATGCCCTGCTTGTCAATCATATACCCCAGGAACTCAACTCTGTCTGTTTTGAGTGTACATTTGTCTTCCTTGACTTTTAACCCGCTTTTCTGAATCTGGTAAGGACTTCTCTGAGTCTCTCTTGAAGCTGAGTGTCATTTTCAGCAGAGATTAAAACATCATCAAAATAGGGCACTACCCATGGCAGTCCCTGCAACATTCTTTCCATAAGGCTCTGAAAAATGCCAGGTGCCACGCTTACTCCAAATTGTAGTCTTTTACATTTGAAGGCACCTCTATGGGTCACAATTGTTTGTGCCTCTGCAGTAGCATCATCAACTGTTAATTGTTGATATGCCTGAGCCAAATCCAGTTTAGCAAATACTGTACCCCTGCCAAGGAATGGAGCAGATGATGCACAACTGGTACAGGATATGCGCTCTGCTGCAGCGCATGGTTAAGTGTCCCCTTGTAGTCACCACAGATTCTCACTGACCCATCAGCCTTGACTGGTGTGACTATGGGTGTTTCCCATCTGGAGTGGTCAGTAGGCTCTAAAACCCCTTGAGCAATGAGTTTATCTAATTGTGCATCAATTTTTTCCTTTAAAGCAAATGGGACCCTCCTGGGCTTTAAACGAATTGGGGCACCTTGGGGTCTAGGCTGAAAGCAATAGGGGTCCCCATATACTTGCCCAGTCCTTCGCTGAAGACCTCTGGAAACTCAGACTTCAAGGACTCTTCCCAGTCAGAACTGCTCACGTGATGGATGCCAGTCACCTCGATGCCAAGTGGCTTGAACCACTCAAGTCCCAGCAAACTTGGGCGATCCTTGTCCACGATGGTCAGGGGCAAACGTTTGGTGTGGCCTTTAAACTGCGTTGAAATCTCTCGCTCCAACTACTGGAATCTTGTTTCCTTGGTAGTCTTTGAGAGTCAGTGCTTGCTTCTGGAAATGCTTTTTCTGAATTTTGGGAAAGAGTCTGTGGATGGTGTCCCATGACACCATAGATAAATAAGAACCTGAGTCCACTTCCATTTGGCAAGGTCTTCCTTCAATAAACACCTTCACATGAACTTTTCTGCTTTTTAGGTTGAAGAATGACCAATAGTGATTGTTTGGTGTGTTTCACTCTTGCCATTTGCTTCTAAATTTAGCCCATTTTTTCAATGACATTGTTGGGCTTAAAGTCTCTATCAGGAATTTCTTCCTAGCGGTGGAGTTCTGGATGCTTTGCAAACTCTGGCTATGTGACCCCGTTTCTCACAACAAAGAACTGCAATCAGTCACAGCCTCTGCAATAGAACCCTTGCCTGTTCTTCCCAGAGTCTATTTGAGTTTAAGCCTCACTGCCATCAGAATCAGAGTCTATTTGTGGAGTTGTGGATTTATCCCCATCAGAATGGCTTGAGGCCTGGCTTGAAGCCTTGTTAATCTTTTTCATGGCCGCTGCTGAGGATTTGGTGGCTTCCGCTGAAACAGCTTCTTCAATGGCCTCTTTAAACGTGATCTTAGGTTTCATTAATAATTTGCTTTGTAAAACCTTATCCTTAAGGCCTAAAACAAACCGATCTCTTCTAAGTTGGTAAAGTCACAAGCACCCCCAATGTCCCTTAAACTTGCCACGAAGTCATTAACATTCTCGCTATCCCCTTGATCCCGGGTAAAATTGGTGTCTAATGAGGCACGATACTTATGGAGCATAATGGGCTCTCAAAAGTCTTTCTAATTCGGGCCCATTCCATTACCTTCAGCTCTGCTGCTCCAACGCTTGCCGCCATTTTGAAGACTGCCGGACCGCAGTGCGTGAGAAAGACCGCCCTCTTCCGTCTCTTGGGGATGCGGCGAGATCGTTTCCCTCCAGGAACATGTGGAAGCGATCCGCATCGATTCCCAGTCTTCCCCGGATCGAGGTGCTGGGGGTGTTCAGCGCAGCCATCTCGCTCAGTTGCTGTTCGTGGCGTTGTCTCTCCTCAGGGAAATCCCACCTTCGCCGCCAGTGTTAAGTTTGCATGAAGAGTCAGGCGAGGAGTTCCAGCAAAAGACTTTATTAGTGACTACAGCTCGAGCCAGGCCTGTTCTGGCTTGCTGACGCTTTTATAGCCTGCAGCCGTAGCTGCCAGCCAATGGGAGTGCAGATTCTTCCACTATTTAAACCTTTGGAATACCATATTGGAACACTGATCTCATGTCTCCCTAGTCCTCTTTTCATTAGACTGAACATACCCAATTCAGGGATGGGCTTCAAAAAATTTTTAACCTCCGGTTGCTGTGTGGGCATGGCCATGCTGGGCATGGCCTGGTTATTACTGCACCATGGTGGATGTGACCATTTTGCCCTCCTGAGGTCCTGAGGTTTTTCGAGCCTCCGGGGAAAACAGGGGGTCCAGACCTGAACTTCTGGGAGGCCCATTTTCTGCCCTCCCCCCTTGCATGCACCATTTAGCTTGCATTGCTGCATCCAAAATGGGCTGGGAGGGCAGAGTGGGTGGCAGGACCAGCCAGGAATGGGATTTGGGAGTTCTCCAAACTGCACAGAATCCTAGCTGTCCCAAACCCTGCAAACCCCCAGCCCACCCCTGACCCAATTCCTGCAACCATTCTTCATATTTTTAATCTCCATTTCCTAATTATCTTGGTTGCTCTTCTCATTTTTCCCCAGGGTGTTGACATCTCTAAGGGAGAAAACCTTAATCATGTCCCAAGGAAAATGCAGCCTAATTCTAGTTATGTTAAACTTTGAAAGATGAATTAGAAACTTGTAGTAAGGTTTTCAACCATTTTGTCTGGATTGTTTCTAAGCTGGGCAACTCTTTAAAATACACAACTGAGCACCATATAACATCAAATACAGAACTTTGGCTTTAAATAGTTTAATAGCTGCTGGGGCATCATTGTTACCAAATTGGCCTGCAAATTTAGTTAATTGCAAGGGATCCCATGGGGATTTTAATAGAAAGTCCCTTGTCTGAATAGAACAACTGAAAATAGAGACCTAGCTATTTAAAGGATTTGCCTTCATTTAGATGAGCTTACTGTTAAACA
>CM019149.1:64904461-64930983 GCA_009733165.1 Naja naja
TGCTCTCTGTTGTGAAAAAGAGAACACCTAGCAAGTCTGCAAATCATCCAGAACTCACCCAACAGAAGGAAGTTTCCTGACAAAGAATTCAACCCAACAACCTCAGTGAGAAAATGGGCACAGAAGCAAAGGGGAAGAATGAAACTCATCAGACAGTAACTATTGGTCATTCTTCTTCTATCAATAACAGAAAAGTGCATGTCAAGGTACTAATTGAAGGAAGGCCTTGCCAAATGGAGTGGACTCAGGCTCATATTTATCTATGGTGTCATGGGACACTATTCACGAACCTCCCAAACATTCAGAAGAAGCATTTCAAGAAGCAAGCACTGACTCTTAAAGACTACCAAGGAAAAACAAGATTCCAGTAGTTGGAACAAGAGAATTCAATGTGAAGTTCAAAGGCCACACCAAAGCGCTTGCCCTGACCATCGTGGACAAGGATCGCCCAAGCTTGCTGGGACTTGAGTGGTTCAATCCACTAGGCATCGAGGTGACTGGCATCAATCACGTGAGCAACACTGAATGGGAGGAGGCCTTGAAGTCTGAGTTTCCAGAGGTCTTCAGCGACGGATTGGGCAAATATGGGGACCCCATCACTTTCAATCTCCAGATCCCAAGGTGCCACCACTGCCAAAACAGAAGGGTCCCATTTGCCTTAAAGAAAAAATTGATGCACAATTAGATAAACTAATAGCTCAAGGAGTTTTAGAGCCCACTGACCACTCAGGTGTGGAGACACATAGACACACCAGTCAAGACTGATGGAACAGTGAGAATCTATGGAGACCTTCAAGGGGACATTGAACCATGCTTCAACAGAGCACATATCCAGTTCCAGTAGTGCATCATTTATTACATTCTCTTGGAGGGGTGCACAGTTTTCACCAGTGGACTGGCCCAGGCATATCAACAATTAACAGTTGATGCCACTGGAGCTCAAACCACAGACTCATAGGTGCTTTCAAATGTTACAGTTTGGAGTAAGCTGGCACCTGCATCTTCCAAAGCCTTATGGAAAGGATGCTCCAAGGACTCAGGGTAGTACCTTACTTTGATGATGTGTTAATCTCTGCTGAAAATGACACTCAGTTGCAAGAGAGACTCAGAGAAGTCCTTACCAGATTCAAAAAGTGGGTTAAAAGTCAGGAACAAATGCACTCTTAGAACTGACAAGGTTGAGTTCTTTGGGCTATATGATTGACAAGCATGGTATCCACCCCACAGATGCCAATGTTCAGGCAATCAAAGAAGCCCCTAGACCAAAATGTAAAACAGATTTGCAAGCCTTCCTGGACTCATTAATTTTTATCACATGTTCCTACCTCAGAAGACAACCATTGCAGAACCACTGCACAGATTATTAGACAAAAGTCTGCGTGGTCTGGGGCAGAAAGAACATCTGCATAATACAAGACTAAATCACGTCTGATGCTGTACTGATACAGTTCTCTGAGAATTTGCCTGTAACTGACTTGTGATCCATCCCTTGGAGTGGGGGTTTTGAGCCACATGCTTCCCAGTGGGAGGGAAGCTCCTATTGCATTTTACTTTTTCACCTTGACCAAAGCAGAGGAACTACAGCCAACTGGACAAGGAAGCCTTGGCAATTGTGCAGCTGTCAAGAAATTCCATGAGTATTTATATGGAGAACATTTACCATTGTCACAGATCACAAACCTCTGTTAGGCATTGTGGCAGGAGACAAACCTACGCCCACTATCCTGTCACCAAGAATGCTGAGGTGGACTGAATTTCTTGCTGCTTATTCATACAAACTCATCCACAGGCCTGGAAAGACATTGGGCATGCAGATGCTTTGAGTCGCTGCCCACTTCCTTCTCACACTGAGGACTTTGCTCCTGAGACTTACACCTTTTTCCTAGAAACTGTTGCCAAGCTTCCAGTACACGCTGCTGAAATTGCCAGAGAGACTGCCAAAGACACTTTATTGGCTCCTGTTATAGGCTGGATTAAAAGGTTGGCCTCTTCAAGATCTACCTCAACTTGCCCAACCTTTTAAATCCAGGCAAACTGAATTATCTGTATTAAGAGGATGCATTTTGTGGGGTAACAGGGTGGTTATTCCTGCAAAACTGCAAAAAGAGGTTTTGGAAATGTTACATGAGGGTCATCCAGGTATTGTCAGAATGAAGGGATTGGCCAGGAGTTATGTATGGTGGCCAGGTATTGACAAAATGGTTGAAAACTGGGTTGCATCTTGTCCCAACTGTCAGGTAGTCAGGCCTGCCCCACCTTCTCCCCAGGAATGGGAATGTCCTAGGGGCCCATGGTCCAGGATTCACATTGATTTTGCTGGCCCTACCAGAGGGCACACTTTCCTTATTATAGTTGATGCATATTCCAAATGGCTAGAGGTTATCCCTATGGCATCCACCACAACTGAAGCTGTCATCAAACAGCTTAAAAGCTTTTTGTAACTCACGGGTTACCTGATGTGCTTGTTTCTGACAATGGCCCTCAATTTACATCCAACCTTTTTGAATCATATCTAGCACAACAGGGTATCAGACATGCCCTGACAGCCCCTGGGCATCCTTGGCTAACGCGGGCTGAACGTATGGTACGATTTACCAAGGAAAAACTTCAGCAATTGGGTCCAGGGATATCACTGAGAGAGTTGAAAACTTCTCAGTGTTCAGCATATCACTCCCAACCCCTCAACTAATTTGTCCCCAGCAGAGTTGTTGATGGGTAGGAAACTCAGGTCTCCCCTTGACCGCCTTCATCCCACTTACACACCCAACGCACCACTAGATTCCACTAGCAAAATTCGCACATTCACTGTGGGTGATTCTGTTTATGCTAAGAACCTTATGGGTGAACCATTATGGATTCCTGCTGAGATAACCCAAATCACAGGCCCCAGGTCTTACAGGGTACAAACAGAGGATGGTGTCCTCTGGAGCAGGCACATTGATCAGTTAGATCCAGATTGCCTCAGGAGCATCGCTTTTGCTCCTCTCTGGTTCCCATACCTACTGCCTCTTCTAGGGGAAGGGAGGATCATGAGTGTAATGAACAAGCAAAATCAACCCCATGTGTAATGAGCTAACGACAGGAACCATCCCAAAACCTGTCACAATACCAACAACCATTTTCACAAATGGAAGATTGCACATCATTACCTGATTTAGGTGCTGACATTGGGTTGGAGATGGATTGGGAGGAGAGACCAGGTTGTAGTAACCAAACAGGTTCTACCATTACTACAGTCCTAGTAAGGAAATGTCAGCAGACACATTTCCTCCCTCACAAGGTGAGAACCTTAAAACATCTGAACCACGTAGGTCTCAAGACATGTAAGAGCCCCACCTATTTAAAAGAATACATTAGATAGGCTGGGGTTTGAGTATGGACTGAACCTAGGGGTGGGGCAGGTTTAGTCAGGTTTAGTTTGAACTGTTCTTGTAAAATGTAAGAAATGATTGGTTTAAAAAGTGTGGGAAAACCCTGCACTCTGATTGGCTGGCAACTGCGGCTGCTGGCTATAAGTAGCAGCCGCAGCCCAGCCAAAGTGGGTTCGTTCTGAGCTGTAGTCACTAATAAACAAAGAGCTTGAAGCACTCCGCATCTGTCTCTTCATGCAAACTTAACAGTATGTATGTATGTATGTATGTATGTATGTATGTATGTATATGTATATATATATGTATAAGTATAAGTATATTTTCTGTGTGTAGATACTGTATGTGACTCTCCCCCTGTTCAGCAATCACATATAGATATGTCCCCCACTGTTTAGCAAATACACACACACACACACACATACTTATGAATTGCAGAAAAAACAATTACTACCCACCTGCCTTCAGTCGAGGACCTGTATACTGCACGAGTCAAAAAGAGGGCTGTGAAAATATTTACTGGCCCCTCAGATCCCGGACATAAACTGTTTCAACTCCTTCCTCAAAACGACACTATAGAGCACTGAACACCAGAACAGCTAGACACAAGAACAGTTTTTTCCCAAATGCTAAACAAGTAATTCCCTCAACACTGTCAAACTATTTACTAAGTCTGCATTACTATTACTATTAATCTACTCATCACTCCTTATCGCCCATCCCCTCCCACTTGTGACTGTATGACTGTAACTTTGTTGCTTGTATCCTTACGATTTATATTGACTGTTCCCTAGTATGATTTGATTGCTTATTTGTACCCTATGACTATCATTATGTGTTGTACCTTATGATTCTTGATGAATGTATCTTTTCTTTTTATGTACACTGAGAGCGTATCACACTTGGCCAATAAAGAATTCTATTCTATTCTATTCTCTCTCTGTGTGTGTGTGTGTGTGTGTTCATGTGATTGCTAAACAGAGGGAGAGCCAGACAAGTCCACTTTTGTAGGATATTATTTCACAAATATCACTGGCTTGTGATAAACTGGGTTTGACATCTTTCCCACAGATTTTTGCTGATATAATTTAGCACTGACTATGCAGCCTCTTTGGAATTTCCCCCTGCCCACCCCTCTGTTTGCTAACAATGAGCTAATGGATCTCAGCTTCATCTCAGCATTTCCAAGAACATGCTGGAGTCCCAGAAGAGACTGATTTGTGAAAGCTGCAGGCCTGAGATTCTATTTGTAGTGACCTAGAAGCCAGAAACCTTTCTCCAGCACCTGGATCTGTTACACAGTATGTCCAAAAAGGCATTTAGCCCTGGCCTTGTTTTTGTATTTCCACACTTCACATTTCCACAGAGTATAAACAAATATCAAAGCTCAGCAGACAGCTATTGGAGAGCTCTATTTCTTGTCAAGAGCCTGGGTCAGGAGGCAGGCACAAAGAGAAACATTGAGGAAGATACAGACTTCCTCGTTTAACTCAGTTTGTCATGATTTGGGGATCCAGTACAGGGCGGACTGTCTTAGAGAAAATTCCCAGGAAGTAAAGAAGTACAAATGGGCAAATGAATGCTGGGTGCCACCATCTGTCAAACTTCTCTTCCATTTCACTTATGCAAGCTTGCTGATCATGGCCCTTCTTCTGGCTTAACTGCTTGGAAATATGCTAAACCTAGGATAAAAGATGGGAAAAAGTCTAGACAGGAAGCAACACAGGAGTAAGTTTAGGGTACAACAGGGTTCTCCAACCTATTGAACCAGAACATCTAGATTCAGTCAGTTTTGGTCTATATAGCATCAACCCTGTGATCTCTCAGGTTTCTTCTTTCTGCTATGTATTCAAAATGGACAGTGATAGAGAGAGAGACAGAGAGAAATAGAGATAGATGATAGATAGATGATAGATAGATAGATAGATAGATGATAGATAGATAGATAAAGATAGATAGATGATAGATAGATAGATAGATAGATAGATAGATAGATAGATAGATAGATAGGGGTGTGTGTGTATGTGTGTGTGTGTGTGTAAAAATAGTATGCGTACATGCGAGTTACATACACGTTATTGGTTGATATATGCTTTCTTTTGAGAGCAGGCAACAGAATTTCATTTTTAATGTGTGCCAATGTGCTCACAATAAAAAAATGTGACAAAAGGGTTATCTTATCTATCTTATCTTATCTTGTATCTACATATGGAATTTTAAGTGGGACTCTCACAATATGGTTGTTGGAGGGTCTTGTATATTTACAAGATAACTGCCATTGAAGTCATAACTGTGTGCCCATCACAACGTTGTCTGCCATTTCTTTAAGCAATGCCTTTTAGCAGGATGCTTACTTTTATATGGCTTATTTTGTGTTTTTTCAGGGCAGGGCACACCCTTAAAACATTGGATTTTACTGTTTAAGAAAGTTTATAGAATTCATTTGAGGCTAGGGGCATTTTTGGAAATAAAGATTATTGTGGCAAGAGCCAGTTGCTTGCCCCATTAATCACCTACAGAGGGAGGGAGGGAGGGAGGGAGGGAAGGAGAGGGAGGGAGAGGGAGAGAGAAAGAGAATGCTACAGGAGCAAAGTTGCAATTAAACTAAAATAGTGAGAGCCATAAAACTGATGTTCCAGGTTTGTTGTCTTGGACATTTGATCTATATTTGATTTATTTTTTTGTCTGGAGGGCATTCATTCTCCTAGAGCCAGGCCCTCCTAGATACTTAGTATTAAAGGGGAAAAACACCCTTCCCTTCAGAAATGTACTGAAATAGTTGCTATTAAGCCATGGATATTTACAGATATCATAATGAAGAAACATGGAGAAATACGTCTTATCAACACAGAGCATTATCTATGCTCTTGGTAGAGGAAAGAAATATATCTCAAATGTTTTGAAAGTCATCAAGGTGCATAACAGAAATATACCAATAGAAGAGAATATATGTAGCTTAGGTTTGAATTGTGGAGTCCTTGATAGTCTCTGAACATTTCCCCCCCACTGCAGACATTTTATTACCTGATTAGGTACCACCTTCAAGGCTAGAAGGAAGTGGGGTTTGTGTACAGTAGCTCATTAAGCTCTTATCAAGCCATTGTATATAAATAGAGAGCAAACCTCACTCCATTTTACTATTGAAGGTGTTACTTATTTGGGTAATAAAACATCTGCAGGAAAACAACCAAGCTCTGAGAACAGACAATAGAAACATATTAGGGAAAGAAGAGTTTCTCTTTTGGTCTTCTAAATTAAACACAAAATGGAAGCCTTATACTCAAAATGCAACAGGGATGAGGGGAACTTTTCTTTTTAGTTTTTGCTTCTGTTTCTGCATTATTCTCCAGCAGATGAAAGTGGATAGATGTTATGAGTTTGTTGTCCCCTGAAGGGATCCTGAAACATCAAGTGATAATGTCCTCATTGGAATGAGCCTGCATAGTTCTTAGCTTCGGGGCATAACTTTCATATTTCTTGATGTCACCTGAAAGTCAGTGCACTAAGGAGATGGTTCTAAACATGGAAAAGAAAAACCAGCAGACAAGTTGTATGCTGCAAACAAGCAGCCTGAATGTATCCCTTAACAGATTCATGCTTCTGTGAACATCTGTGTTATATAAAGAATAGCCAGATCATGAATAAAGATTTTCAGGCAAATTTGCAGGTACAAAAGGGATGGAACATGCTTTAGCTGATTTGGACAACTTCCAACTTCCACGTTTCATCATTTGCCCTCCACTTCTCCCCCATGAGTGCATTTACCATATAAAATTCATACCCTGATAATCATGGTCTCATGAGGAATTCATAATTGACTGGACTCACACATTATGGCTAAATATTGCATCATGGTCTGCAAATAAGTATGCATTCATTCTTAGATTGCACTAAACCCAATCAAACAAACCACATTATGGTTTAATACAAACATGAACAAAGCCAGTATCATCACCTGGTTGAATCTGGCTGATCTCAGAAGAGCTAAAGAGGATTGGATTGATTATATGTGGCAGGGAGGCCTCTAGGCAATTCCAGGGCTGCTGTCTAGATGGAGAATTTGAAGAATTATCCTGGAAGAAGGAATAGTAAACCACTTTGTATTGTTGCTAAGAAATTACACAAATGTGCCCATCCAGTTTTCTGGGACTGTGGTGTGCAAATGTGTACTTTTTGTTTAAGTCACACAGATCCATCCTGACAGCTTATTTCCCAGCATGATGCTGGGACTCCTGCTGGTCCAAGTACTCTTAAAAATACCTCACTCTAGATCTATTTATGCAAGAGAATGAGATGGCCAATTCCTCACTTTCAGTCTGAAATCAAGCCTCTTGCTCCAGTTTCAGGACATTAGCCTTCATTCCACTGTCTATATCTAGCCTGAGTCTAAGGATCCTGCCTGCTACTATTCAAAAGCCTGTTAGTGTTCATAGCTCCACCAGCTGACAAGACTGGCTGAAGCCCCAGTTCCTGGTGAGATTAGTCTGGCCTGAATTGCCCAGATGAGAGGGGTCTGCTATAGGAAAGACAAATCTTCTAAATTCATTGCTACCAATCCTCCTGATTGTCCAGTTTACTATGCCTCAGGCTACAATTATAGCGTGTGCACTGTGCAGTTGTTCTTGGAAGGTTCAGTTGTCATCACTTCATCACATAAAGTGTGCTTGTGGGTTACACAATCATTCTCAGGCCCTAATAATCTTTTTCTGCTTAGCTGTGCACTAGAACTTGGAGACAAAGACATTTACTGCTGATATTGGAGACTGTGGCTCCTTGCCAAGAACCCTTGCACCCCCAGAGATGTGACGTACAATTATTGTTATATTCTGTCCCTGAGTGCATGAAATATTAGGAGGGTTTCTCTTCCACTTCCTATTAACCATCCTGCAACTTTCAACATTAATCCCAGAGAATACAATGCCACAATTATGAAGCAAGAAAAATATCTCCAAGGAGCTGCAGGATAATAAAACTATGGTCAGCAAGCACTGTCAGAGAAAGATTTATAGGAGATGCAGGATGCTAGGGAAACTCAGAAGCTCTTTTTTAAGGGGGAATTTTCCTCTAGAATAATCATTAGAGGAAATATGTGGCCTTGTATATCATGTTTGTGTTTCCTAAACAATAGCTATTATAACTTATTTTACAATTACAACATTTATGCCCATCTATTTAGAAATCTAATTAGGGACCAGGAGGTAAATATTACTTCCTATTTCTTCTTCAGACCACAACTCAGCACAGCTTTCAGTTACATGAATGAAATCCACAGAGGACAGGGAGATCTTTCTACATCCATTTCCTTTTTTTCCCTCCTCTGGGACTTCCTTAATCTTTTAAAAGCACAAACAAAAACTCATAAATAGGTTGCAGCCCAATGTGCTGAAAAAGAAATCATTTATGAAAAATGTACATTCATGCATTTATTATCCCATGTGACTATTTGTATTACACTAGTCACTATTCTTGAGTAATGAGTATAAATCACACACACGTTCTCTAGCCTTCTGTTGCAAATTTTAGAAACTTCCACAAAAGATTGAAGTACAATCCAGACAAATGTTATTAAATGCTGCACATTTCTTACTATGTTTCTAAATGGCTACTGTCATAAGTTTCACTTTTTCCCCAAGCTGTTTTCTTGTGTATACCCATTTGCAAATATTTTGAATCATATGATTCAATTGCAGCTACATTTTTTTTCCCATTTCAAAAGGACAGCAGATGATCCTGGCAGGCTAATGCCACTCACAACAGCAATGGACTTAATGAGAATATGAAGTCTAGCAAATTAATATAAATAGATTGTGGCTTCCAGCATATTTTTGCGCCAGCGGGTTTCAGTGCACAAGGGGTAAAATATCAAGATGTAACCTCAATGACTTTGTCCTTGGACAGTTGATTATGGAGTTAAGAGGGATCAAGTTGTGGAATCAAATTACTGTAATCTACAGGTGAAACTCGAAAAATTAGAATACCGTGCAAAAGTTCATTTATTTCCGTAATGCAACTTAAAAGGTGAAACTAATATATGAGATAAGACTCATTACATGCAAAACAAGATAGTTCAAGCCGTGATTTGTCATAATTGTGATGATTATGGCTTACAGCTCATGAAAACCCCAAATCCACAATCTCAGAAAATTAGAATACAACATGCAATCAATAAAACAAGGATTGTACATAGAACAATATTGGACCTCTGAAAAGTATAAGCATGCATATGTACTCACTACTTGGTTTGGGCCCTTTTTGCAGCAATTACTGCCTCAATGCGGTGTAGCATGGAAGCTATCAGCCTGTGGAACTGCTGAGGTGTTATGGAAGACCAGGATGGTTCAATAACGGCCTTCAGCTCTTCTGCATTGTTCGGTCTCATGTCTCTCATATTTCTCTTGGCAATGCCCCATAGATTCTGTTAAGTTTGCATGAAGAGACAGACGCGGAGTGCTTCAAGCTCTTTGTTTATTAGTGACTACAGCTCAGAATGAACCCACTTTGGCTGGGCTGAGGCTGCTACTTATAGCCAGCAGCCGCAGTTGCCCAATCAGAGTGCAGGGTTTTCCGACTTTTAAACCAATCATTTCTTACATTTTACAAGAACAGTTCAAACTAAACCAATGACTTTAAACCTGCATACATAACACCCTCCCCACTAGGTTCAGTCCATACTCAAACCCCAGCCTATCTAATATATTCTTTAAATAGGTGGGGCTCTTACGTATGCTGAGACCACGTGGTTCAGATGTTTTAGGTTCTCACCTTGTGAGGGAGGAAATGTGTCTGCTGACATTTCCTTACTAGGACATGTAGTAATGGTAGAACCTGTTTGGTTACTACAACCTGGTCTCTCTTCCCAATCCATCCCCAATGTCAGCACCTAAATCAGGTAATGATGTGCAATCTTCCATTTGTAAAAATGGTTGGTATTGTGACAGGTTTTGGGATGGTTCCTGTCGTGTTAGCTCATTACACATGGGGTTGATTCTGCTTGTTCATTACACTCATGATCCTCCCTTCCCCTAGAAGAGGTATTAGGTATGGAACTAGAGAGGAACAGATGTTCCTGAGGTAATCTGGATCTGTTATCATCTGTGCCTGCTCCAGAGGACACCATCCTCTGTTTGTACCCTGTAAGATCGAGGGCCTGTGATTGGGTTATCTCAGCAGGAATCCATAAAGGTTCACCCATAAGGTTCTTACCATAAACGGAATCACCCACAGTGAACGCAAGCAACTTTGCTAGTGGAATCTAGTGGTGCTGGGAAAGTAAGTGGGATGAAGGCAAGGGAAGACCTGAGTTTTTCTACCCATCAACAACTCTGCTGGGGATATGTTGTTGATGGGTTAGGTGTGATATGCTGACACTGAAGTTTTTCAACTTTCTCAGTGATGTCCCCAGGACCCAATTGCTGAAGTTCCTTGGTAAAACGTGACGTATCAGTCCGCCGATTGCAAGGGTGCCCAGGGGCTGTCAGGGCATGTCTGAATTCTGCTGTGCTAGATATGATCAAAAAGGTTGGATGTAAATCGAGGACCATTGTCAGAAACAAGTACACAGGTAACCCGTGAGTTACAAAAAGCTTTTTGCTGTTTGATGACAGCATCAGTTGTGGTGATGCCATAGGGATGACCTCTAGCCATTTGGAATATGCATCTAATATAATAAAGTGTGCCCTCTGGTAGGGCCAGCAAAATCAATGTGAATCCTGGACCATGGCCCCTAGGACATTCCCATTCCTGTGTGGGGGGGAGAGTGGGCAGGCCTGACTATCTGACAGTTGGGACAAGATGCAACCCAGTTTTCAACCATTATGTCAATACCTGGCCACCATACATAACTCCTGGCCAATCCCTTCATTCTGACAATACCTGGATGACCTCATGTAACATTTCCAAAACCTCTTTTTGCAGTTTTGCAGGAATAACCACCCTGTTACCCCACAAAATTCATCCTCTCAATGCAGTTTTGCAGGAATAACCCTGTTACCCCACAAAATTCATCCTCTCAATACAGATAGTTCACTTTGCCTGGATTTAAAAGGTTGGGCAAGTTGAGGTAGATCTTGAAGAGGCCAACCTTCTTAATCCAGCCTATAACAGAAGCCAATAAACTGTCTTTGGCAGTCTCTCTGGCAATTTCAGCAGCGTGTACTGGAAGCTTGGCAACAGTTTCTAGGAAAAGGTGTAAGTCTCAGGAGCAAAGTCCTCAGTGTGAGAAGGAAGTGGGCAGCGACCAAAGCATCTGCATGCCCAATGTCTTGCCAGGCCTGTGGATGAGTTTGTATGAATAAGCAGCAAGAAATTCAGTCCACCTCAGCATTCTTGGTGACAGGATAGTGGGCGAGGGTTTGTCTCCCCACAATGCCTAACAGAGGTTTGGATCTGTGACAATGGTAAATGTTCTCCCATATAAATACTCATGGAATTTCTTGACAGCTGCAACAATTGCCAAGGCCCTTGTCCAGTTGGCTGTAGTTCCTCTCTGCTTTGGTCAAGGTGCAAGAGTAAATGCAATAGGAGCTTCCCTGCCGCTGGGAAGCCTGTGGCTCAAAAAAAAAAACCCCACTCCAAAAGGGGATGCATCACAAGTCAGTACAACAGGCAAATTCTCAGAGAACTGTATCAGTACAGCATCAGACGTGATTAATCTTTTAATATTGTTAAATGCAGATTGTTCTTTTTTGCCCCAGACCCACGCAGACTTTTTGTCTAATAATCTGTGCAATGGTTCTGCAATGGTTGCCTTCTGAGGTAGGAACATGTGATAAAAGTTAATGAGTCCAAGGAAGGCTTGCAAAGCTGTTTTACATTTTGGTCTAGGGGCTACCTCTTTGATTGCCTGAACATTGGCATCTGTGGGGTGGATAACATGCTTGTCAATCATATAGCCCAAGAACTCAACCTTGTCAGTTCTAAGAGTGCATTTTTCTTCCTTGACCTTTAACCCCACTTTTTGAATCTGGTAAGGACTTCTTCGAGTCTCTTGTAACTGAGGCATGATACTTGTGGCACGTAATGGGCTCTTAACAACCTTTCTAAGTCAGGCCATTCCATTACCTTCATGTCTGCAGCTCCCGCCAATCTTTAAACTGCCGGATCAAGTAGCAAGCAAGGAGAAAGACCGCTCTCTTCCGCTTCGAAATGTCGGCAAGATCGTTTCCTTCCAGATATTTGAAAATGATCTGCATACGTGCTCCCAGTTCTGCCGCCGATCGAATAAATGGGCTGGGGTTCAGCCGATTGCCTCTTCTTCAGGAGATCCCACCTTTGTTGCCAGTGTTAAGTTTGCATGAAGAGACAGACGGAGTGCTTCAAGCTCTTTGTTTATTAGTGACTACAGCTCAGAAGCGAACCCACTTTGGCTGGGCTGCTGCTACCATAGCCAGCAGCCGCAGTTGCCAGCCAATCAGAGTGCAGGGTTTTCCCACACTTTTTAAACCAATCATTTCTTACATTTTACAAGAACAGTTCAAACTAAACCAATGACCTGCATTAAAAGATTCTCTATGGGGTTCAGGTCCTAGTTTGTTGGCCAAAGCACAGTAATCCCATGGTTATTGAACCAGATTTTGGTGCCTTTGGCAGTGTGGGCATGTGCCAAGTCCTGCTGGAAAATGAAGTCAGCATCCCCATAAAGCTTGTCATGGAAGGAAGCATGAAGTCCAAAATCTCCTGGTAGATGGCTGCATCGACCCTGGATTTAATGAAGCACAGTGGACCAACACCAGCAGATGACATGGCTCCCCAAATCAACACAGACTGTGGAAATTTCACACTACACTTCAAGCATCTTGCAGTGTGTACTTCTCCATTCTTCCTCCAGACTCAAGTCTTGGTTTCCAAATGAGATGCAAGTTGCTTCATCAGAAAAGAAGGACTTTGACCATTGAGCAACAGACCAGGTCTGTTTTCTTTAGCCGGGGATCTGATGACATTTGAAGCTCATGTCCAGGATCCATCTGTGTGTGGTGGCTCTTGATGCACTGATTCCAGCCTCAGTCCACTTTGTGAAAGTCCCCAAAACTTTTGAATGGCCTTTTCTGACAATCCTCTCCAGGCTGCAGGTCATCCCTGCTGCTTGTGCACCTTTTCTTCCACACTTTTCCCTTCCACATAACTTTCTATTAATGTGCTTTGATACAGCACTTTGGGAACATCCAACTTCTTTTGCAATTACCTTTTGAGGCTTTCCCTCCTTATGGAGGGTGTCAATGATGGTTTTCTGCACAACTGTCAGGTCAGCAGTCTTTCCCATGATTGTGATTTCTACTGAACCAGACTGAGAGACCATTTAAAGGCTCAGGAACCCTTTGCAGGTGTTATGTCTTAATTAGCTGATTAGGATGGGGCACTTTGAGACTAGAATATTGCACCTCTTCACAATATTCTAATTTTCTGAGATTGTGGATTTGGGTTTTCATGAGCTGTAAGCCATAATCATCACAATTATGACAAATCATGGCTTGACCTATCTTGTTTTGCATGTAATGAGCCTATCTCATCTATTAGTTTCACCTTTTAAATTGCATTATGGAAATAAATGAACTTTTGCACGATATTCTAATTTTTTGAGTTTCACCTGTATAAGAAATCCTTAGGGAGGAGAGAAGCTTTGGGATGTGTATTTCATTGCTGTCCTTAAAAACAGTGTGTGGTCTTCAACCCACACAATCCTTCAACAGAATTCCGCAGCTAGCATGGAATGCTGAGAGTTGAAGTTCAACACATCTTGAAGCGGTCAAGGTTAAGAAACACTGGCCTTACATTGTATTTGTGCAAAGGAGGTTACCCTGGCCAAGAAACAGAATCATTAATTTCTACTATTCTCCATAACAGACTTTATCCATTAGTTAATTTTTTACAGAAGAGCAAAGAGAAGATAAATTAAGATCTATTGGTAGATCACTGACTGATTTGCATTGGAGCATGATTTCTGGCTCCCAATTGCTTAACAATGACAACATACATAATCTCTCTCCTGCAAATTTCAATGAGTGGGTTGAAATAAATAAATAAGTTAACTTTGGAAGGAAAGATAGGATCCTTGCAGGAAAAAGTTTGGGTGTTCCATTCTGTAACTGAAAATGTATTCCTGGACTGTGTAATGGGAGTGATGGAACACCCAGGGTTGAAGGCAGAGGTGGAGCTTCAAAAATTTTAGCAATGGGTTCTCTGCCCAGTTGCTGGGTGGTCATGGCCATGGTGGGTGTGGCCTAGTTGGCCTCCTGCCCCATGGCGGGATGGGGGTTGTATTTATTTATTATTTATTTTATTTTATTTTGGGATTTATATGCCACCCTCTCTCCTGAAGGACTCAGGGCGGCTCACAATCATAAAAACAATACAAAATTCAAATTTTTAAAAACTATTAAATCAAAATCCCAAAATTCTAATTAAAAGCGGCAAACAGCCATATTATAATAAAACAATAACACACACCCCCCTTCAGTCCTGGTCAGCCTGTTGGAAAAGCCATGTCTTCAGGCCGCGATGGAAGGATCGAAGGTCAGGGGCCATCCACAGCTTTAAGGCAACTGATTCCACAAGGTGGGTGCACCCACAGAGAAGGCTCTCCCCCTGGGGGTCACCAGGTGACACTGTCTGGCCGACGGCACCCGAGGAGGCCCTATCTGTGGGAGCGCACGGGACGCTGGGAAGATTTTAACAGCAGTAGATGGTCCCATAAATACCCCAGCCCTAAGCCATATAGGGCTTTATAAGTGATTACCAGCACCTTGAATCTCACCCAGAGGGCAACCAGCAACCAATGCAGCTCACGCAGGAGGGGTGTAATATGGGAGTATCAGGATACTCCCACCACAACCAGCGCGGCCGCATTCTGCACCAGTTGAAGCCTCCGAGTGGTCTTCAAGGGCAGCCCCATGTAGAGAGCATTGCAGTAGTCCACACGGGAGGTAACGAGTGCATGAGTAACCATACATAAGGCATCTCAGTCCAGATAGGGGCACAACTGGTGCACCAGGTGAACCTGAGCAAATGCCCCTGGCCATGGCTCCCACCTGATCCTCCAAACTAAGCTATGCATCCAGGAGGACACCCAAGTTGCATACCCTTTCTGCAGGGAGTAACATCTCTCCCCCCACAACTAAAGATGGAACATCCTGGGCAATCCGAGATGCCGGTACATACAGCCACTCAGTCTTGGCTGGGTTGAGTCGAAGCCTGTTCCTCCCCATCCAGATCCATACCGCTTCCAGGCATTTGGTCATCACGTTGAGGGCATCACTGGGTTGGTTTGGGGTGGAGATAAAAAGCTTGCCCTCCCCAGGCTCTGGAGGATTTCCTCGAGCCTCCAGAAGGGCCAAAACAACCTCCCTGAGCTCTGGAGGCTCTCTGGTAGCTGGAAACGGGCCCATTTCTGGCCTTCTCAAACTTCTAGGAGGCCTGTTTTTTACCTTCCCCAAGCCTCCGTGTGCAGCCTGCACTTACCTGTATCCAAAATGAGCAGTGTGGGGACTCCTGGGAGGGGAGGGGTTATAAGTAATTTTTTTAGTACTGTTTGTAACTTGGGTCACTAAGCAAATGACTGTAAGTCAAGGACATACACGCTACCTGGTTTTTTAATTTGACTTGATCAGTTTGCATGCATGTTTAACTCCATTCATGTTTCTATATATGCATGTGCTAAAGGGCTGTGGTGGTGCAGTGGTTGGAATGAAGTACTGCAGGCTAATTCTGCTAACTGCCAACTGCCAGCAGTTCAGCAGTTTGAGTCTCACTGGCTCAAGGTGGATTCAGACTTTCATCCTTCTAAGGTGGGTAAAATGAGGACCCAGATTATTGGGGGCAATAGGCTGACACTGTAAAACCACTTGGAGAGGGCTGTGAAGTGGTATATAAGTCTAAGTGCTATTGCTGTTGCTATCTATATGGAGAATAACCAGCTGGATATTGCCAGGCAGAAACTTTTTAAAGCCATTATCCATTTAAATCTACCCAACTATTTTGGAAGCGTATTGCAAATGCTTCTATTTTCTACTGTGAATTGCAAGGTGTTCTCTTTCAATAAACAGCGAACAAAAGGGAAATAAGAGACCATAATATTGATTATACCCAGAAAAGATGCTGCTTTAAATGAAACTTTTCTCTGCACTAAAAGCTTTATTCGCTTAAACAATGGCTGTTCTCCTCTCTTTTCCAAGTGCTTCATAAGCCTTTCAGCTTCTCCTGTTGTGGCAAAGCAGGTGATCACTTGACCTGCACAGTATTTTTCTATGAGAGCCGCTCACCGTTACTTTGCAGCAAATGCAGTTACTCTGCACTTCATATGGCCTTTTCTGTAGGCCTGAATTGCTTAGCCGCTGTGCGGATTGCAAGACGGGTTGGTGCAGCGCAGAGGGAGGGTAGGAAGGCACTAATGAGTCACTTTGCTCCATTAATTGACCAAGATGGTGCTTTCTAACAGGTGGGTTTTTTTCTTTGTTTCTCTGGAAAAATATAGTGCAGAGGTAGATTGCAAAGATAAAATAAAGCACAGGGTTGCCTGCAATTATGGGATTTATCTGCCATGCCTAGTTCTAGTGGCCTGGAACTACTAATCAATCCACACTTCCAACCATTTGGCTCCAACAGCATAACAATTGCACTCATAAGGTTTCTGTTTAATGTCATCTTCCCCTTTTAAAAAGCACCATTGTAGAAGATTAGATCATAAAAGCAGAGTTGACATTGGAACTGCCCAAGGCATAGTTTTCACAATGCATATCTCCCTATGCAGATAGGCCTGTGGGGACTGGATCTAGGTAAACCCACATCCAATAGAAGCCCAGCAACTGATTGATATTAGCAGGTATCTCTTTGAAATGCACCTGAATAAAAATTGTATCTATCCAAAGCTGATTTCCAAAGCAGAGATTTGGCACTATTCCAGAAGAATGCTAAACCCATATATAAAAGCATCCTAAACCACAACTGACAGTGGAGAATTGTGCTGAGAAACAGCAGAGATACACCCCTGTTCATTTGTGCTCTACCACTTTATTGTGCAGCTCCTTCACTGCTGTCATTGCTTATCAGCTGCTGTTCAATCCAATCAAGGTCTCTGTAGTATAATACTACATTGTATAATATAAGGACATCCCAGTTTGAAAGAAGCAGACTCAAGTGCTGTTCAAAGTAGTTGTGGAAGATAGTCCCATGTTACCAGAAGTGATATGCTTTCTTCATCCTAAATTGGCTAACAGGATGCTAAACTGATTCCAACATCCGAGTCACTTGCCTCAGACACCAAGTTAATAGTTGATGAAACACATTCCATTGAATTCACTGCCTTGAATTGCTTGCTTAAAGAGGAAAATGCTATTTTGACACTGGATCAGTTAAGGATGACATTAGACTGCCTTCACAACCAGTTGGAGATGAAATTCATTCATTCATTCATTCTATATAGCTTCCCATCTCAGATTCATGACTCTAGGTGGCTTATGACAATTTAAAACAATTCCCCTCACCAGAATATAATATTAAAATATAACATAGTCAGCAACGGAGGCTTAAAAACAACCAATAATGTAACACTTAACATAACCACTGCACAGCCTCTATGAAACACCAAGATCCCCAAGCCCAGTACTAAAACTAAGTCTTTAAGGCCTTTAAGGTCTGTTAGTAGGGAAATTATGTTCCAAAGCACAGGCACCATGACAGAAAAAGCTTTCTTCTTGGGCCCAGCCAAATGCCTTTCTCTAATAGATAGATGGAACTTAATCAAGGAGAGAAGCAACCTAGAACAAAGGAGAAATTTCCTGACTGTTAGAACACTTAATGAAGTCCAGAAGTTGTGGGTGCTCCAACACTGGAAGTTTTTAAGAAGAGATTGGACAATCATTTGTCTGAAATAATGTAGAGTTTTCTGCTTGAGTGAGCAGTTGGACTATAAGACCTCCAAGGTATCTTCCAGCTCCATTATTCTGTTATGCCTCTCCCATGGGATCTCATGGGATGGACAAATAAAACTTGGGAGAGATGGTTCCATGCCCTGAGTTGAAGGACAGGAGGAAGACATGGCAGAAGAAAAAGTTTAGCTGCAAATGGGGAAATATTTATTTATTGAATTTAGAAACTGCCCATCTCACAAAGACCATCTCTGGTCTTATAGCAAGAAATCTCAAGCTCCCAGTCTTAGGGCAAGAAATCAAAATTTGCATTCCCTGAGGGGAATCTGAGGATGGGAGAGGAGATAGAAAGCAGAGCTAAAGAAGGAATGTACAACCATTCTCTGATACTCTTGTTTCACCTATCTATAATACTCTCCCCCTCTTTCTTATCCCTCCCTCCCATCTGCTTTTCTCTCCTGAGCAGCCAATTGCAAGGGTCAGATATTTACCTGAGGGCTGAGCAAGAGCTTTTGCAATTGGGATGAAGGCTGAATAAGGCCTCAGGGCAAGGATCAGCAATTCATGTTACATGTATTACATGAGACTCCCAGCACCTATTAACCCTACTCCCACCCCCATTTGACTAAAATCATGCTAATGAAATTCAGCAGCACAGCTTCAGCAGCATTCCATACAGATTTTGCTCTGTATTATATTTTGACCCCCACCTGACCCCTCCAAAAATAAGCGTGGAAATGAGAGAAAATCTTATACTTCCTTATGCCAAACTCCCACCCATCCATCCATCCACCCATCCATTGTGCCACCGTATTTCAGCCTAATGCAAATTTGGGCCAAATAAGGGTGGAAATAGGAGATGGAAATCTCAGAAAACATTCCCACTCCCATTTCACTCCAATTCTCTCATTTAAACCTCCCAAAATGCAGCCAAAAACAAAACACAATTAAAGAACAGCCACTGTCTTTCAGGGGCATTGCTGTGTTCCAGAAAGCATCCCATGACCCTCCATTTAGAGAAGCAGCAACAAATGGCCTCAGGCCAACAGAGGTATAGAATGACCCATTCCTACCTTAAAGACCACTGTAATACATTTATTATAGCAGCAAAAGATTTCATAGACTGAAATCCATTTAATCATGTACTGGGAGTATGAAATGGACTGCAGTCCATGGAAGTTTATGCTATTAGAAATGTGTTAGTCACTAAGATGTAACAGCTCACTTGCAACAAGAGCAGTAGAAAGCTAGCTTTCTAGGAATAAAGTTGGTAATAATTAAATATATTAACATTCTAAAAGTTGTTGGATTTTTAAAGGAAGTTTAGAGGCTGAAGTCTTCTGATTAGCAAATTATCACAAAAAAAGTTGTATTATGATTGACAGAGCATATAGTGTATATTGTAATAGCAAATAGGGAAGGGCAGTTGCTCATAATTAACACGTCCAGATCAGGGGTCACCAACCTTTTGGACCTCAAGGACCACCAGACTCAAAATTTTAAATTCTGTGGACCACTAATATGAATTTTGACTGATGGTGGCTTGCCGACATTTTCCCAGGGTCTCTGCAGAAAGCACAGAGACATTGGGAAAATCCCCAAAAAAGTCCTCAAGAAAATTCCCCACCCCGTTTTCCTACCGATCGATCATTCTTTACCATCTCCATCTCCATTCTCAGGGGGAGAGAGAGAGACTTTTGGCTTCATGCAAGGAAAGCAGCAGAAGCAGCAGAAGTCTTTCTTTCTCTCCCCCAAACTCTGCCAGAAATGAGTCTTTGCTGGCGCAGCCTCTTGGAGCAGGTTGCCTTGCAGGGTCCCAAAGACTCATTTATGGCAGAGTTTGGGTGAGAGAAAGAAAGACTTTTGCTGCTTTCCTTGAGTGCAGCCAAAAGCAGAAGAAAGAAGCTGAAAGAAGCAACCCAGTGGCCAGGCAAGTTCCCCCCTCTGCCCTTTCCCCCTTTCCCTCACTACCTCATGTTGTTCACAATGCAAGTAATGCAAGCCTTGTGTTCTCACAGGCTATGTGGGCGGTGCAGCCTTGTGTTCCTGCGCAGCCTGGATTAATTGCTTTGCAGGTGCTTTGGGGATGACATTTCTCTGCGGACCACCAAAATTTTCTCATGGACCACCAGTGGTCCCCAGCCCACTGGTTGGCGACCAGTGGTCCAGATCATGGAACTGACTCCACAGAAAGGCCAAATTTACTTTTATTGATATTGGCTATAATAACAGTATCTTGACAGTGTGGTTGGGTGGATCTGATTGTCTGGTTTTCAAGGGAAAACAAAAACAAACAAAAAAAATCCAGGGGTCTTTTGAAAAACACCTATGGGCCATCCATGACCTGATGATTGAGAATCTCCATAGATTGTGAGCCTCCTCCTCCTCTTTACAGTTTAATCAATAAGGGAAGCCAAGGTGCAGGTCCATTTTTGGGAGAAGAAGCAGGGCACATAAGAGCTATACTGTTTCAACTGCCAAAGTCATCTCTGTATTCTGCAGGTTGGTAAGGGCTTTGACAATATTGCATACAGGAAGTCATCCAGATCCATCAGGCGCCTGAGTTAAAACATTGTAACTGGTCCTTCTTTCACACTGCAGGCATTTTTAGCGGCTGCCATCCAAAACTCTGTCCATTTCAACAGAGTTACAGAGACCTTCTCCATCCTCCGATTGCTAGATTTAGCCAAACAGAACAATTAATTCTGCATGTACTATTCTCCATTCATGGGGCCAGATACTATTTGGGACCTGTTTATGGTCATCATGGAGGGGATTAAACTCTGAAGCACTTCTAATTGGGCAACCTTCTCATAAACGCTGAATTTCTCCAGGACAATTAGTTTAATGTAGTCCAATCCCACATCAGAGATCACCATGACTACCTCAGGAATAATAGAAACTGTTGTATGGTGGGTAGATCACACACCAGTCATTCTACATTTTCCTGGCTCCTCAAATGTAGCAAAAATCACTTTCAATTTTATTTATTTGTATCATTTATTTACTCAACTTATAAAGTTGCCCTTTGAAAATGATTTAGGGCTGGTACAATTAAAACAACAAAACACTAAAAAAAATAACAAACATAAACACAACAAATCAGATTCCACCAGAGGCTAAAATAACTATCACAATAATCAAGAAGATCAGAGACATCAGGATCTTAGGGGGAATACTATTTCATAGGGCAGGTAAAGCAACAGAAGGTATTTCATGTGAAGGAGAAAGGAGAGTAGGAAGGAGTTGTGTGTGTGTGTGGCAGTAAAGCAGCCTAAACCAGCTAGAAAGAGTTTTTTTTTCTAGCACTACTCACTAGAGTAGTACTCATAAGGAATAGTCATTGGAGGAGCAGTAGTAGTAGTAGTACTCATAAGAAGTGGTAGTTGGAGTAGCAGTAGCAATGGGAAGAGTGATAAGTAATGAGTAATAGCTTGTGAATGTTTGTTGGGTATGTTGTCTAGAGACTTGTGTTGGCTGCTTTGTGCTTTGAGCCCACTGAATTGGGTAGGCTTAAAAGAACCTGTGACCATGTGTTAATTATTACTTATGCTAATACATTTTGGACTAGCTAAAGATTCTGGGTAGTCTTTGTTAAGTTTGCATGAAGAGTCAGACACGAGGAGTTCCAGCAAAGAGTTTATTAGTGACTACAGCTCGAATGGACCCGTCCTGGCTTGGCTACGGCTGCTTCTTATAGCCTGCAGCCGTAGCTGCCAGCCAATGGGAGTGCAGGGTTTCTTCCCGCACTATTTAAACCAATACCATTTGACATTTTACAAGAACAGTTCAAATAAACCAATAACATTCAAACCTACATACATAACACCCCTCCCCACTAGGTTCAGTCCATACCAAACCCCAACCTATCTAATGTATTCCTTTAAATAGGTGGGGCTCTTACGCATGCTGAGACCTTCGTGGTTCAGAAGTTTTAACGTTCTCACCCAGTGAGAGGGAAATGTGTCTACTGACATTTCCCTGTTGGGACTTCCTGTGAAAGAAGACCCTGTTAGACTGTTAGAATCTGGTCTCTCCTCCCAACCCATCTCCATTCCAATGTCAGCACCCAAGTCAGGTAGTGATGTGCAATCTTCCACTTCTAAGGATGGATCTTGGCATTGTGACAGGGTTCGATGGTTCCTGTCGCAATGGCTCGCTACACATGGGGTTGATTCCTGTTTGCTGATTTTCCTCCTGTTCCCCCTTCCCCTAGAAGAGACATCAGGTGAGGGACCCAGAGGGAGACAGGGGCGATGTTCCTGAGGGAACCTGGATCTAAGTTGGTCAATGTGCCTGCTCCAGAGGAGGCCATCCTCTGTTTGTACCCTGTAAGAACGAGGGCCAGTGATGTGAGTTATTTCAGCAGGAATCCACAAAGGTTCACCTATAAGGTTCCTAGCATAGACAGAATCTCCCACACTAAAAGAACGAACTTTGGAAGTGGAATCCAGTGGTGTTGGGTGCGTAAGTGGGATGAAGGCGGTCAAGGAAGACCTAAGTTTCCTGCCCATCAACAACTCTGCTGGGGACAAGTTATTTGATGGGCTAGGAGTGATGTGTTGAACACTAAGAAGTTTTCAAGCTTCTCAGTGATGTCCCCAGGACCCAGCTGCTGAAGCTTCTTTGGTAAAGCGTACCATGCGTTCAGCCCGCCATTGGTCAAGGGTGCCCAGGGGCAGTGAGGGCATGTCTGATACCCTGTTGAGCTAGAAAGGATTCAAAAATGTTAGATGTGAATTGAGGGCCATTGTCAGACAAGGACATCTGGTAACCCATGGGTTACAAACAATTTTCTGAGCTGCTTGATGACAGCCTCAGTTGTAGTGGATGTCATGGGAATTACCTCTAGCCATTTGGAATATGCATCTACTATAACTAGAAAAGTGTGCCCTCTTGTAGGGCCTGCAAAATCAATGTGGATTCTAGACCATGGGCCCCTAGGACATTCCCATTCCTGTGTGGGGGCGTGAGGTGGAGCAGGCCTGACTACCTGGCAATTGGGACAAGAGGCTACCCAGTTTTCAACCATTTTGTCAATACCTGGCCACCATACATAACTCCTGGCCAAACCTTTCATCCTTACAATCCCAGGATGACCCTCATGTAACATTTCCAAAACCTCCCTTTGCAGTTTTGCAGGAATAACCACCCTGTTACCCCACAAAATACATCCTCTTAATACAGATAATTCAGTTTGCCTGGACTTAAAAGGTTGGGCAAGGTGAGGTAGATCTTGAAGAGGCCAACCTTTCTTAATCCAGCCCATAACAGGTGCCAACACAGCATCTTTGGCAGTTCTCTGGCAATCTCAGCAGCATGGACTGGAAGCTTAGCAACGGTCTCCAGGAAAAAGGTGTGAGTTTCAAGTTCAAAGTCCTCCTTGTGGCAAGGTAGTGGGCAACGACTCAGTGCATCAGCATGTCCAATGTCCTTGCCAGGCCTGTGAATCAGTTTGTATGAATAGGCTGCAAGAAATTCAGTCCACCTCAGCATTCTTGGTGACAGGATATTAGGTGTAGGTTTGTCTCCTGCCACAATGCCTAATAAAGGTTTGTGATCTGTAACAATGGTGAATGACCTGCCATACAGATATTCATGAAATTTCTTAACAGCTGCAACAACTGCTAAAGCCTCCTTGTCCAATTGGCTATAATTCCTCTCTGCTTTGGACAAAGTGCGAGAGTAAATGCAATTGGGGCTTCCTTCCACTGGGAAGCCTGTGACTCAAACCCCCACTCCAAAAGGGGATGCATCACAAGTCAGAACAGGCAAATTCTCAGAGAACTGTATCAACACAGCATCAGACGTGATTAGTCTCTAATACTGTTAAATGCTGACTGTTCCTTCCGCCCCAGATCCAAACAGCTTCTTATCAAGCAGGCGATGTAAAGGCTCAGCAATAGATGCTTTGTGAGGTAGAAACATGTGGTAAAAGTTAATAAGTCCAAGGAAGGCTTGCAAATCTGTCTTGCATCGAGGTTTAGGGGCTTCCTTGATTGCTTTAACCTTGGCATCAGTAGGGTGGATGCCATGCTTGTCAATCATGTACCCCAGGAACTCAACTCTGTCTGTTTTGAGTGTACATTTGTCTTCCTTGACTTTTAAACCCGCTTTTCTGAATCTGGTAAGGACTTCTCTGAGTCTCTCTTGAAGCTGAGTGTCATTTTCAGCAGAGATTAACACATCATCAAAATAAGGCACTACCCCTGGCAGTCCTTGCAACATTCTTTCCATAAGGCTTTGAAAAATGCCAGGTGCCACGCTTACTCCAAATTGTAGTCTTTACATTTGAAGGCACCTCTATGAGTCACAATTGTTTGTGCCTCTGCAGTGGCATCATCAACTGTTAATTGTTGATATGCCTGAGCCAAGTCCAGTTTAGCAAATACTGTACCCCTGCCAAGGGAATGGAGCAGATGATGCACAACTGGTACAGGGTATGCGCCTGCTGCAGCGCATGGTTAAGTGTCCCCTTATAGTCACCACAGATTCTCACTGACCCATCAGCCTTGACTGGTGTGACTATGGGTGTTTCCCATCTGGAGTGGTCAGTAGGCTCTAAAACCCCTTGAGCAATGAGCTTATCTAATTGTGCATCAATTTTTCCTTTAAAGCAAATGGGACCCTCCTGGGCTTTAAACGAATTGGGGCACCTTGGGGTCTAGGCTGAAAGCAATAGGGGTCCCCATATACTTGCCCAGTCCTTCGCTGAAGACCTCTGGAAACTCAGACTTCAAGGACTCTTCCCAGTCAGAGCTGCTCACGATGGATGCCAGTCACCTCGATGCCTAGTGGCTTGAACCACTCAAGTCCCAGCAAACTTGGGCGATCCTTGTCCACGATGGTCAGGGGCAAACGTTTGGTGTGGCCTTTAAACTGCACGTTGAAATCTCTCGCTCCAACTACTGGAATCTTGTTCCCTTGGTAGTCTTTGAGAGTCAGTGCTTGCTTCTGGAAATGCTTCTTCTGAATTTTGGGAAAGAGTCTGTGGATAGTGTCCCATGACACCATAGATAAATAAGAGCCTGAGTCCACTTCCATTTGGCAAGGCCTTCCTTCAATAAACACCTTCACATGTACTTTTCTGCTTTTAAGGGTGAAGAATGACCAATAGTGATTGTTTGGTGAGTTTCATTCTTGCCATTTGCTTCTAAATTTCGCCCCATTTTTTCAAGGAAATTGTTGGGCTTAAAGTCTTTATCAGGAAATTTTTCCTAATGGTGGAGTTCTGGATGATTTGCAGACTCTGGCTATGTGACCCCTTCTCACAACGTAGGCAAATGGAGTCAAAGAACTTGCATTCAGTGCGGGGTGGCCCCCACAGCCTCTGCAATAGAAACCTTGCCTGTTTTTCCCAGAGTCTTTTCTTCTTCTCCATTCTGAGTTTAAAAATCCCTCCTCTGCCTCACTGCCATCAGAATCAGAGTCTATTTGTTCAAGAATGGGCTGTTGTGGATTTTTCCCCATCAGAATGGCTTGAGGCCTGGCTTGAGGCCTTGTTAATCTTTTCATGGCCGCTGCTGAGGACTTGGTGGCTTCCGCTGAAACAGCTTCTTCAATGGCCTCTTTAAACGTGATCTTAGGTTTCATTAAAGTTTGCTTTGTAAGACCTTATCTTTTAGGCCTAAAACAAACCGATCACGCATGGCCTCTTCTAAGTTGGTAAAGTCACAAGCACCCCAATGTCCCTTAAACTTGCCACGAAGTCATTAACATTCTCGCTATCCCTTGATCCCGACGGTAAAATTCGGTCTCTTAATGAGGCACGATACTTGGGGCTAATGGGCTCTAAAAGTTTTCTAAATCGGCCATTCCATTTTCAGCTCTGCTGCTCCCGCCAACGCCGCCATTTTGAAGACTGCCGGATCAAGAGTGCGTGAGAAAGACCGCCTCTTCCGCCTCTCGGGATGCCGGCGAGATCGTTCCTTCCAGATACATGTGGAAACGATCCGCATACGATTCCCAGTCTTCGCCGGATCGAACGGTGCTGGGGTGTTCAGCGCAGCCATCTCGCCAGTTGCTTGTTCGTCGCGCCTTCTCTTCAGGGAAATCCCACCGTCGCCAGTGTTAAGTTTGCATGAAGAGTCAGACGCGAGGAGTTCCAGCAAAGAGTTTATTAGTGACTACAGCTCGAATGGACCTGGCCCTGGCTTGGCTGCTGTTTATAGCCTGCAGCCGTAGCTGCCAGCCAATGGGAGTGCAGGGTTTCTTCCCGCACTATTTAAACCAATACCATTTGACATTTTACAAGAACAGTTCAAATAAACCAATAACATTCAAACCTACATACATA
>CM019149.1:64931983-65234669 GCA_009733165.1 Naja naja
AAGATATTCATAAAATTTCTTAAAAGCTGCAACAACTGCTAAGCCTCCCTCTCTTTCCACTTAATATAATTCCTCTCTCTGCTTTGGACAAAAGTATGTAGAGTAATGCAATTGGGGCTTTCCTTCCACTGGGAAGCCTCAGACTCAAACCCCCCACTCCAAAGGGGATGCATCACAAGTCAGAACAACAGGCAGATTCTCAGAGAACTGTATCAACACAGCATCAGACGTGATTAGTCTCTTAATACTGTTAAATGCTGACTGTTCCTTCCTCCCCAGATCCAAACAGCCTTCTTATCAAGCAGGTTATGTAAAGGCTCAGCAATAGATGCTTTGTGAGGTAGAAACATGTGATAAAAGTTAATAAGTCCAAGGAAGGCTTGCAAATCTGTCTTGCATCGAGGTTTAGGGGCTTCCTTGATTGCTTTAACCTTGGCATCAGTAGGGTGGATGCCATGCTTGTCAATCATGTACCCCAGGAACTCAACTCTGTCTGTTTTGAGTGTGCATTTGTCTTCCTTGACTTTTAAACCCGCTTTTCTGAATCTGGTAAGGACTTCTCTGAGTCTCTCTTGAAGGTGAGTGTCATTTTCAGCAGAGATTAACACATCATCAAAATAAGGCACTACCCCTGGCAGTCCTTGCAACATTCTTTCCATAAGGCTTTGAAAAATGCCAGGTGCCACGCTTACTCCAAATTGTAGTCTTTTACATTTGAAAGCACCTCTATGAGTCACAATTGTTTGTGTGCTCTGCAGTGGCATCATCAACTGTTAATTGTTGATATGCCTGAGCTAAGTCCAGTTTAGAATACTGTACCCCCTGCCAAGGGAATGGAGCAGATGATGCACACTGGTACAGGGTATGCCTCTGCTGCAGCATGGTTATGTCCCCATAGTCACCACAGATTCTCACTGACCCATCAGCCTTGAATGGTGTGACTATGGGTGTTTCCCATCTGAGTGGTCAGTAGGCTCTAAAACCCTTGAGCAATGAGCTTATCTAATTGTGCATCAATTTTTTCCTTTAAAGCAAATGGGACCCTCCTGGGCTTTAAACGAATTGGGCACCTTGGGGTCTAGGCTGAAAGCAATAGGGGTCCCCATATTGCTCCAGTCCTTCGCTGAAGACCTCTGGAAACTCAGACTTCAAGGACTCTTCCAGTCAGAGCTGCTCACGGATGGATGCCAGTCACCTCGAACCTAGTGGCTTGAACCACTCAAGTCCCAGCAAACTTGGGCGATCCTTGTCCACGATGGTCAGGGGCAAACATTGGTGTGGCCTTTAAACTGCACATTGAAATCTCTCACTCCCAACTACTGGAATCTTATTCCTTGGTAGTCTTTGAGAGTCAGTGCTTGCTTCTGGAATGCTTCTTCTGAATTTTGGGAAGAGTCTGTGGATAGTGTCCCATGACACCATAGATAAATAAGAGCCTGAGTCCACTTCCATTTGGCAAGGCCTTCCTTCAATAAACACCTTCACATGAACTTTTCTGCTTTTAAGGGTGAAGAATGACCAATAGTGATTGTTTGGTGAGTTTCATTCTTGCCATTTGCTTCTAAATTTACCCATTTTTCAAGGAAATTGTTGGGCTTAAAGTCTTTATCAGGAAATTTTTTCCACTGGTGGAGTTCTGGATGATTTGCAGACTCTGGCTATGTGACCCGCTTCTCAACGTGAGGCAAATGGAGTCAAAGAACTGTGCATTCAGTGCGGGGTGGCCCCCCACAGCCTCTGCAATAGAACCTTGCCTGTTTTTCCTGAGTCTTTTCTTCTTCTCCATTCTGAGTTTAAAATCCTCCTCTGCCTCACTGCCATCAGAATCACAGAGTCTATTTTTTCCAATGGGCTGTTGTGGATTTTCCCCATCAGAATGGCTTGAGGCCTGGCTTGAGGCCTTGTTAATCTTTTTCATGGCGCTGCTGAGGACTTGGTGGCTTCCGCTGAAACAGCTTCTTCAATGGCCTCTTTACGCGGATCTTAGGTTTCATTAATAGTTTGCTTTGTAAGACCTTATCTTTTAGGCCTAAAACAAACCAATCACGATGGCCTCTTCTAAGTTAGTAAAGTCACAAGCACCCCCAATGTCCTTAAACTTGCCACAAAGTCATTAACATTCTCACTATCCCTTGATCCCGACGGTAAAATTCGTTCTTAATGAGGCACCTATGTTTGTGGGGCTTAATGGGCTCTTAAAAGTTTTCTAAATCGGCCATTCCATACCTTCAGCTCTGCTGCTCCCCACCTTCACCATTTTGAAGACTGCCGGACCGCAGTGCATGAGAAAGCAACCTTCCTTCCTTCCTCTCGATGCCGCCGATTGTTCCCTTCCAGATACATGTGGAAAGCGATCCGCATATCGATTCCCAGTCTTCCGTGGCGGATCGAACGGTGCTGGGGGTGTTCAGCCAGCCATCTCGCCAGTTGCTTGTTCTTGCGTCAATCTTCTCTTCAGGAAATCCCATCTCGCCGCCAGTGTTATGTTTGCATGAAGAGTCAGACGCGGAGTTCCAGCAAAGAGTTTATTAGTGACTACAGCTCAATGGACCCGCTCCCTGGCTTGGCCACTGCTGTTTATAGCCTGCAGCCATAGCTGCCAGCCAATGGGAGTGCAGGGTTTCTTCCCACTATTAAACCAATACCATTTGACATTTTACAAGAACAGTTCAAATAAACCAATAACATTCAAACCTACATACATAACAGTCTTCAAGGGGACTAGAACAAGTAGTTCCCCAAGCAGAATGCGTTACACTAGGGGGTCAATTTATTTTCCAAGGCCCCAGAGGACAAGACAAGAAATAATGGATGGAAACTAATCAAGGAAAAGCAACCTGGAATTGAGAAATTTGGAGACAATTAAGCAGCAGAACAGGTTGCCTTCAGTCATTGTGGGTGTTTCATCACTGGAAGTTTTTAAGAAGAGACTGGACAGTCACTTCTTTGAAATAGCATAGGGTCTCCTGATTGAGCAGGGGATTGGACTAGAAGACTTCCAAGGTCCCTTCCAGCTCTATTCTGATTCAGATAATAGGTGATCAAGGCCAGACTGGTGGATTGTTCAATAGAATTTCTAGTAGTAAGGTAAAGGCAAAGGTTTCCCATGCCCAATCATGTCTGACTCTAGGGGCTGGTACTGAGGGAGCCCGTGTTGTCCCAAGACATTGCCATGGTCATGTGGCCAGCATGACTATACACCAAAGGCACATGGAATGCTGTCACCTTCCGCACCAAAGCGGTAGCTATTTATCTACTCACATTTGCATGCTTTCGAACTGCTAGGTGAGCAGGAAGTGAGGTAAGTAACAGGAGCTGATCCCATTATGTCTAATAGAAGGAAGTGCTGAGCTGCCGTGCCCCCTTCTTGTAGTAAGATGAATTTTTAATATACATCCCTGCCATCTCCCTGCCTCTGGCCCTCACCTGCTGTATCATGGATGCTACTTGGCAGGAAGAGGTGGAAAAGTTATCCTTTTTTCTCAGCCAGGCCACCATAGAAGATGCCAGGTTAGCCCTTTCGTTTAAGATTCAATCTTGGTTAGCAGATGAGAAACAAGGACTGTAGTTGAAACACTCAAATTTGTTGTCACTTTGTCTTAGTTAGATTGCAATAGTAAGGACAAGAGGCTTTCTATCCTTGCACAAGCCAAGTTGACAGCTGCATAACAATTGGTTATTTCCTTAAAATATACTCCCAAGTCATACTTCATTCCCCACATTCCACCATCTCCTTGACATAACTTACAAGACCCAGAAAGAATAAAAACTGAGGATTAAAACAACTCCTCCCCCTATAGAGACAAGCAGGGTGGTCTCCTTTCTGGTACATTAAAAAGCAATTATATGTTTTCTAAGATATATGGAACTGTATACATCTAAACTAGTTATGGATGTTACTAATGCATAAGCTGGCATTCAAAATTGCAGTGGATGTAGACCTCTCCTTCTAAGTATCTCTTCCTCCCATGTTATAAAACCATATTCCAAATCTTGTATTAGATTATAACTCCCTTCTGGTAAGGGCTGCATAGTTATATCTGCTGGTGGGGGAGGCCTGATTTAGTTAAAATCTCAAGAGGAAACAGGATGCAGCTTGTGGATTTCATTAAGGTTACCCTATCTCATCCCACTTTATTCAAGCACCAGAACAGAACAAATGCAAAGAATAGTTTGGGTCAGTAACAAGTAATAACCAAGGAGCTACACATCAGATGGTGGTTTGGATTGGCTACCTAGGGAACCAACTGATTTCCAATCGAGGTAACTGGATTGATCTGGGGTAGAGTGTCACATAATGTGCTATGTCATAAAGATATTGTATTAAGATGTAACATGATGCTTTGGTTGATCCTACAAAGTGAATCAGAACGTGGTTTGCTTGGTTTGGCTGAATGACAGCCTCATAAAGAGAGAAGGCCAAAGGAAAAAGTCCACAGTGAAAAGTGGACCAGAAAAGAGGACCTTGCATAGTGCCAGTAATTCCTGCTACCTGAATGGTTTCCATAAGGGAATGATAGAAGGTTCTCTCTCCAACTCTGACCTATTTATCAGATATCCTGGTTTCAGTTGCCTACCTCCCTTCACTGCTAATGCATGCTTTGCTCCTAGCTCCTCCTGCTAATCACTTGCCTTTTTTAAGTAAAAGATCAAAAAGAAGAAGCAACAAACTGCATTCCATGTCATCCTTCACATGCTGTATGAAGCAAGTCACAATTGCTTGTTCAAAAAACCACAGTAATACGTTAGTAATATGTGTGGATGCAGCCTATTTTTACTTTCTTTTAAAGAGGAGGTGCCATAGGGTGATCCAGTGAGAGTCTTCTCCTCCACCATATCAATCACTACCCTCATTGTTCTCTGTTGGTGTGTGGCTGAAAAGATGGAACATTTGGAATCCAACATGTCCAAAATTTAGTTCGGAACCCACAGATATGGGTGATGAGTCTGTCATCTGCACCTCTATAACTGTCTAGTTTGGTTCTGCAACCCAACAGGACAGACACAGACTTCAGAGGATAATTAGGACTGCAGAAAAAATGATTACTACCAACCTGCCTTCTATCAAGGACCTGTATACTGCATGAGTCAAAAAGAGGGCTGTGAAAATATTTACAGACGCCTCACATCCCGGACATAAACTGTTCTAACTCCTTCCCTCAAAACGACCCTATAGAGCACTGCACAACAGAACAACTAGACACAAGCACAGTTTTTTCCCAAACACCATCACTCTGCTAAACAAATAAGTCCCTCAACACTGTCCAACTATTTACAAAGTCTGCACTACTATGATCATTAATCTTCTCATCACTCCTTATCACCCATCCCCTCCCACTTGTGACTGTATGACTGTAACTTTGTCGCTTGTATCCTTACGATTTATATTGACTGTTTCCTAGTATGATTTGATTGCTTATTGTACCCTATGACTATCATTATGTGTTGTACCTTATGATTCTTGACTCTTGACAAATGTATCTTTTCTTTTATGTATACTGAGAGCATTTGCACCAAGACAAATTCCTTGTGTGTCCAATCACATTTAGCCAATAAAAAATTCTATCTATTCTATCCTATCCAATATGTCATGAATTAAAGCTTCAATTTTGAAACTCCTTTATTGCATGTATCTTTTAATTCCATTCCAATTGTTCACCCCAATTAAATAAACTTTGAAACAATAAAACATTAAAAGGATAAACGGATACTGTGTCCCACAGGTTCTAACAAAAAGATGCATCAAGCACATTAACTCAGGCACATTATATATATATATATATATATATATATATATATATATATATATATATATATATAGATTTTCACGGTAAAGGTATGTAGGTCTTGGTGTATTCGGTCTTGTCCTGTAAGATTGAGAATACCTTGGCAACGTTTCGACGAAATCTCATCCATCATCTTCAGGCTGGTATCTTCAGCTTCGAAAACCAAGGAGTTTATAAAATACTGTGCAAAATTTGCCCAGCCACATACATTGGACAAACCAACAGGAGAATAAATGCACGATCGCAGAACACAAGAACGCAGTCAGAAAAGAAGAAAAAACTTCCTCCCTTTTCCAGCACCTTAAAGCCACAGGACATGAAATTGATTTTGAGGGATCCAAACTTATCTCCAATACTGAACACTTCAACAAGAGAATAATTAGGGAAGCCATCGAAATAGAGAAACACCCCCATAACATGAATAAATGGGATGATACTTCCCGCCTACCAGACATCTGGAAACTAGCCCTAATCAACAAACGAGTCCCAGCCACGAAAACCAACACCGGACCCAAAATAACACATGATGCCACCACCAATCTCCTTCACCAGACTCAAACCCAAGCCCAAGTCACAGATGAAAGGCAACCACCATCCAGAAACCAGACCATGGCTGCAACACCAGCTGCTACACCCCCCTCTGACCCTCAAACTAAGCAAACTGACACACGCTATAAACACATAGCCAGACCTCAAACTCGAGCCAAACCAAGGCCCGGAATGTCACATCACAGCCTTCCACCCAGGATACTACATCACAGAACTCAGGAGATTACAACACAAAACATCAGGAGGTTGCAACACAGACAACGACCCAGGAGATTACAGCACCACACCCAGGATGTCACAACAATAGAACTCAGAAGGTCATCACACAGCCCATTTCCCAGGTCGTTACAACACAAAAGGCTGAGAGACACATAGCCAGCACCTCAGCCACACAAGGTCTCAGGAAAAAGCCATCCAATCTGCATACATCAACTCCATCAACCAATCAAGAAGTAACAACACAGCCAACTTTGGAGTTTAAAAGGGAAAAACAGCCACTATCACACACTTCTCCCAGAAGAACGAAGTTGAAGACACCAGCCTGAAGATGACGGATGAGATTTCGTCGAAACGTTGCCAAGGTATTCTCAATCTTACACGGAACAAGCGAAGGTTGGAGACCGGACGAAAGTTGTTCAACACGGCTGGGTCAAGGGCAGGCTTCTTCAGGAGGGGCCTCACCACTGCCTCTTTCAAAGTGGTGGGGAATAACCCCTCCCTCAATGAAGCGTTGACCACTGCCCGGAGCCAGCCGCACGTGACCTCCCTGGAGGCATAAACCAACCAGGAAGGGCACGGGTCCAATAAACATGTGATGGAACTCAGCCGCCGCATAATCCTGTCCACTTCATCCTCAGAAACAGGATCAAACTCAGCCCAGATCACATTAGCCAAAACACTCGCATTCCCATCCTCAGACCACTGGCAATCCACACATAACCCCTCCCGGATCTGAGCGATTTTATCCTGCAGATACTGACTAAATTCCTCAGCTCTGCCCTGCAACGGGTCCGCCACCCCCCCCAACTGAAGGAGGGAGCGAGTAACCCCAAACAGGGTGGCTGGGCGATTATCTGCAGACACTATGAGGGCAGAGAAGTAGGATCTCCTCACCACCCCCATAGCTACCAGGTAAGTCCTAACATGGGCTCTTAGCTGGGCTCGGTCAGATTCAGAGCGAGTCACCCTCCACCTGCTCTCTAGTCCCCTTCTATGATGCTTCATCTCCCGGAGCTCCTCGGTATACCAGGGAGCAGACCGGGATCCATGCCTAGTAAGGGGATGCATGGGGACAACCCTGTCGAGAGCCCCCACAGCCGACTGCTGCCAGGCAGCCACGAGGACCTCGGCAGGACTGTGAGTAAGGGATGCAGAAAAAAACCCCAGTTCTGCCTGGAACCTATTAGGGTCCATCAGGCGTCTGGGGCAGAACCATCTAAGCGGCTCCTCATCCCAGTGGTGTGGGGTGGCTTGATGGAAGACCAGCCGCAGGAGATAGTGGTCTGACCATGGAATGGGGAGGATAGTTGTATCACCACCCCTAGACCACTCCGCCACTGCTCAGAGACAAAAACCAGGTCGAGCATGTTACCCCCCTCATGAGTCGGGCTATCTATTATCTGGGTCAGGCCCATGGCCTCCATGGAAGCCATGAACTCCTGGACCAATGCCGACGCCAATCCCAGGAAAGGCAGGTTAAAGTCACCCAGAACCATAAGCTCTGGAAACTCCACTGCCACCCCCGAGATGGCATCAAGCAGCCCAGGCAGGGCAGCTGAAACATAGCTGGGGACAGGTATGTAAGCCCAACCACCCGCAGGCCCGCATCTCAGGAGGAGGACTCACACCCGCCTATCTCCGAGCAGGGACCTCCCTTGGAAACAAGGTCTCCCTAATAACAATAGCCACCCCACCTCCCCTACCCTGGGGTCGTGACTGGTGCAACACCCGAAAACCTGGTGGGCAAATATCAACCAGAGGGACTCCCCTCCGCCCCAACCAGGTCTCGTAATACAGGCCAGGTCCGCGGCCTCCTCCTCAATCACCTCGCGGAGGAGTGGTGCCTTATTAACCATGGACCTGGCATTAAAATACACCAGTCCGAGACCAGGGGCCCTGGATCCCAAAACTCCCGGGAATTTTGGGGTCAGAGCACGCCACAGCTTGAATATAGCGGGGGCGTGCTCCCCTGACATGATATGACCCCCGGCCCCATCGGCCTCTACCCCTACCAACCACCCTAGGGATTGTCGCTCCCGCTATTCCGACCAAAGCCCCATAGCCCAGCCCCCACACCCCCCAACCATGGCCCTGTTTCAGGCTGCACTGACCTCCAACAATAAGACCCTCATCCCTCCCACCCTTCCCTAACCCCTTAAGAAACCGAATTAAAAATTTTAACAAAGCAGCCCTGGGTCGCTTCCCCTTATCCTCCCTGAGCCCTGGCCCCCACCCTTTCCTGTGTCATGCCATCTCTCCGGATTCCACAATCCATCCTCAAGATAGGCTGATGGTAAACCGTAGGCCAAGTCCAAGAGAGGGGAAAATCCCTCAAAGCCCACAGTTCAGCTGCCAAAAAAGTCCGCATAAGTTGTTGAGTGTCCAACCAGCAAAGGAGGAGCGGTCCAAGTTGTAAATACATGTCCACATAATAGTCTTATAGTCTAAACATTGGGCAGCTCGAAACCACTGAGTCGCCTCCACCCCTGGATGCCCTCTCACAGCAATCCAGGGGGCTGATGGTCGAGCATATAAGGCTGGCCACTGCTCTCTCACAGCTCATGGCCCCCAGAGTTTCAAAAGGTCTTAACATGCAGCTGGAATTGCGCAAAAGGGGGGAGATGGTGCATCCCAGCTCCACAGTTCTCTTTAATGCATTTAATGCATGTGTGGAGATTATGCACATGCCCACACATATGATTGGAAGAATGCCAGTATTATTCCTCTATACATGGGGAAAGCAGCAAGAGTGACTGAAAAAAAATGACAGAAAGATTAATTTGTTAGGAGCAACTGGTAAGTTACTTGGCAGTATTCTGCTAGAAAAGGTACATAAAATGACAATGAACAAAATTTGACAACTGCAGTATGGCTCGGTGCCACACAGTGTAGAATGGATTTTTGCATTTCAGTAGGTTTTTGACAAATGTATGAATATGATAAAGTTTATTGTTTATTATCTTATAGAAAGTGTGAAGAAGTGAACAAGCTCAAATTACGGATTTTTTGCATAAAGATGAAATTGAAAGGTGATTGCTGAATGCTGTAAGAGCACTGTGCAATGGAAGAAAAGCATGTTTGAGAATAAATGGAATGATTTAACTATTAGTTTGACTCTGAGCAAAGAATAAGACAAAGGTTTGTAATGTGCTTTTGGTTGTGTAACATTGTGGATAAATATAGTATAAGGAATTATTATTATGGAGAAGTTATGAGTCTATTGGTTGGGGAATTTGAATGTATAAGTTTTTCATAGGTTATGTGAAATAATCAGTATGGATCTAAAAATTAATGTATCAAATTTTCAGGTAGTTTTGTTTGAGGAGGAGAAAAATGGATTCTTTCAAGTCATATGTAAATAATGAAAAAATAAAAGAAATAGAATTAATGTGGCTTGGTACAACTTTTAAAGATGGGGAAATGGATGGGGAAATGGGTAGAGAAATTTTAAGACATGCAAATACTGGTAGAAGGATAGTCAGTAGATGTGGTTTGTTGTGAGGAACAAATATTTGTTGAGGTAAGAAAGTTGTTTGCTCCTAAGAGAATGCTTCTACCCACTTGTAATGTGGAAGGTAGTATTGGGTAGGATAGGAGAAACATAAAAACTAAGTTGAATGCATTCAAAATGGGGTACATCAATATTCAGTAAAACAAGAGATAGGGACAGGGATGAACATATACTGAATGGATGCAAATACGGAGGTGACCAGTATGACAGAAACGAATTTAGTTAGTCTGGCCATACAAAGAGAATGAGTGAGAATCAAATTGTAAAACAAATATATTAAGGAAAAGTTTATAGTTGAAATGAAGCAGGAGATTGACAAAGATGTAGTTCAGGGCTGTCAAACTTGCGGCCCGCAGGCCAGATGCATCATGTGCTGGCCATGCCTACGCCCAGTTTAGCGAAGGGGGAAAAAGTTGTGATATGTCATGTGACGACGCCGTGATGATGCAGGTTCGACACCCCAATGTAGTTGAATGTAACTGATTATATCCTGAAAAGAGAAAGAAGTTTAAAGAGCAAAAGACAACGTGTGAAGTAATGTATAGATGTGGTTCAAGTTATGGTTTCAAAGGTAGAAAGGGATGGGGCAGAATGTTGAATGCCATGATGTAAGTTAGTTTTAACTAGATTTCATATCTTTTTTAAAATCTCAGACCTTTAATCCCTTGGTATGATCTTTCTCACTCCTTTTCTGAGTTTTGCAAGATGTTGCTTACTTCCAAATGGGTATTGTGAGATGGAGTATGTACAGTATGTATGCCCTGGAACAATCTGTTCATTATATTCATAGCTCACACTAAATAAATAAAGTGAGCTCATTACAGTGTAGTTTAGTGCCACAATGTCCCCATGCCCCATTAGAAATGTTATGGACACAGCACTTCCTATATAATGAGGATAATTATCTTTGAAACCTACATTGCTGAAGACTTTTTAGCTATGTTCATAGTTTATGTTTGTTTATAAACATAGAGGTTGTAAATGGAAGAAGTAGTGTGCTATTTGCCATGTCCTGACATTTTATACTCTCACATTTAACTACTAGTGGGTAGAAAGCACTCTGATATGCCTCCCAGGATAATGGGACAAATCTTTAGCCACTTACTTCTTAGTCAAGGAAGACTGGTTAACCCTGCCTTCTCCTGCCTCTTCTTTTATTGAGGTAGTTTTGGTGGACAAAGAGACTGAAATGAGGTAGTGGCTGGCAGAGAGAGAAAGAAAGGGGAGTGAGTTGAGCTGATAGGAGACAATTGGGTGGACTGAAAAAGAACTGAATAGGGAAGATTGTGGATAATATATCTGTGGCAAATTGATCTCAGGTGCTCATATTTTTAACTCAGGAGAACAAATTTGACAGAGTACATTGATTTTACAGGCATTTATTGAAATATTTATTGAGAATGCCTATATCTAAAAGGGGGGGTTTCTGAAACAAAAAATGGTGGGTTTGATGAAGAGGTTGTGGGAGTTTTCTTCTATCACACAGTTGGGTTGCTGACAAAATATTTTTCCCTCAGCCTCCTCATTTGAAATAGGTTTTGGTTATGTTGTGTAGAATAAAGTTTGACCCCCACCTCATCTACCACTTTTATTTTTTCTGGGTAAGTAGCCATAAAACTGCATACAATCCATTCAATTTGAGGGATAATTAGGGTGGGTATTATCAATATTCATCTCCAACTTCACCACCTATTCTGCTTCCTCGTGGTGGTGGAAAGTTAATCCAGGGAGGGATATATAAATATTACTAGCAGGAGCACCCAAGGAATGAAGGTCATGCTAGCTGCCCTGTTAAATAAACCAGCACCTATATTGAGCATAGCAACATAGGAAGATGCCAGAAGCAGATGATCACTTTAGTGACAATGGCAAAGGCATCAAGTCATGCTGTGCAGGAGAAGGCAATGAGAAACCATTCCTATATTTTTATCAAGAAAACAATATGGATAGAAAATAGAAAATGATTGACTATATAGTACCAGATGATGAGCCCATCAGGTTATATGAGACACAACATGTTACTGAGGAAAAGCCAGGAATCTTTCAAAGTACTAATGGTGTTTATGATGTGGCTGAATTAAAGCCTTTAAGAGGTCTACTAAGTGATGTTGCCAAGAAGCATGAACTCTGGAAAGCTCAAGCAGACTGAAAGGTGAAATGAAACAACTACAAACTGGCATGAGTAAATTGAAATGGGATCAGACATTTTTGGTCTGAAGATCATACTCAGGATATGAAAAACAAAGAAGGAACAGTACTGCTTTTATAGTTAGGAAGGATACAGGTGAAACTCAAAAAAATAGAATATTGTGCAAAAGTTCATTTATTTCAGTAATGCAACTTAAAAGGTGAAACTAATATATGAGATAGGCTCATTACATGCAAAGCAAGATAGTTCAAGCCATGATTTGTCATAATTGTGATGATTATGGCTTACAGCTCATGAAAACCCCAAATCCACAATCTCAGAAAATTAGAATATTGTGAAAAGATGCAGTATTCTAGGCTCAAAGTGTCCCACTCTAATCAGCTAATTAAGTCATAACACCTGCAAAGGGTTCCTGAGCCTTTAAATAGTCTCTCAGTCTAGTTCAGTAGGAATCACATTCATGGGAAAGACTGCTGACCTGACAGTTGTGCAGAAAACCATCATTGACACCCTCCATAAGGAGGGAAAGCTTCAAAAGGTAATTGCAAAAGAAGTTGGATGTTCCCAAAGTGCTGTATCAAAGCACATTAATAGAAAGTTATGTGGAAGGGAAAAGTGTGGAAGAAAAAGGTGCACAAGCAGCAGGGATGACCGCAGCCTGGAGAGGATTGTCAGAAAAAGGCCATTCAAAAGTGTTGGGGACTTTCACAAGGAGTGGACTGAGGCTGGAATCAGTGCATCAAGAGCCACTACACATAGACGGATCCTGGACATGGGCTTCAAATGTCATCAGAAGCTTCTTACCTGGGCTAAAGAAAAACAGACCTGGTCAGTGGTCCAAAGTCCTTTTTCTGATGAGAGCAACTTTTGCATCTCATTTGGAAACCAAGGACCCAGAGTCTGGAGGAAGAATGGAGAAGTACACACTGCAAGATGCTTGAAGTCCAGTGTGAAGTTTCCACAGTCTGTGTTGATTTGGGGAGCCATGTCATCTGCTGGTGTTGGTCCACTGTGCTTCATTAAGTCCAGGGTCAATGCAGCCATCTACCAGGAGATTTTGGAGCACTTCATGCTTCCTTCCGCAGACGAGCTTTATGGGGATGCTGACTTCATTTTCCAGCAGGACTTGGCACCTGCCCACACTGCCAAAAGCACCAAAATCTGGTTCAATAACCATGGGATTACTGTGCTTGATTGGCCAGCAAACTCGCCTGACCTGAACCCCATAGAGAATCTATGGGGCATTGCCAAGAGAAAGATGAGAGACATGAGACTGAACAATGAAGAAGAACTGAAGGCCGCTATTGAACCATCCTGGTCTGCTATAACACCTCAGCAGTGCCACAGGCTGATAGCTTCCATGCCATGCCACATTGAGGCAGTAATTGCTGCAAAAGGGGCCCAAACTAAGCACTGAGTACATATGCATGCTTATACTTTTCAGAGGTCCAATATTGTTCTATGTACAATCCTTGTTTTATTGATTGCATGTAATATTCTAATTTTCTGAGATTGTGGATTTGGGGTTTTCATGAGCTGTAAGCCATAATCATCACAATTATGACAAATCATGGCTTGAACTATCTTGCTTTGCATGTAATGAGTCTATCTCATATATTAGTTTCACCTTTTAAGTTGCATTACGGAAATAAATGAACTTTTGCACGATATTCTAATTTTTTGAGTTTTACCTGTACAACAGGAACTTGCCTACAATGCAATCAATGACCAAATTATATTGATTACACTTTGTGGGGAGCCCTTTGATATGACGGTCATTCAAGTTTATGTTTCAACCACTAATGCAGAAGATTAAGAAATTCATGCGTTTTATAATTAGGTTTGAAATCAACAGAACATGCAAACAGCAGATCCAGATGCCTTCCCTTAAACATTGCCATCTTATGGGTCATCAAAACATGTTTTTTTTTCATTGCAACCCCTGCCCTACAGAATACCCTCTCCCTGGAGGTATGAAAAATCCACAACCTTTTAATTTTCCAAAAAGCCCTTCAGACCTGGCTCCTCTCCCAGATGCTGAAATAGGGTGAAATCAGGCCAGGATGAGAACATGAGGGAGTGAATCAGGAATGTGTGTCTGCACACTAGGTTTTTCTGGTATTCTTGTTTTTTGTTTCCTACTGTACATGTTGTTTTATGATTGGATTGTAAGCCACCTAGAGTTTGCTTTTAAGATGGGCATTCATACAAATATTTTACCTAAATAAATAATTAGAAATCTCAGAACAAACCGGAAATTGTCAAGAAGAGAAGCCAAAGCCAAGAAAGACAGAAATTCCAGAAAGGAACTTAACAGAGTTTCAGAGTACTGTTAGATAAGATAAGAAGCAGTATTACAACATCTGTACAGAAAGTGAATATGGAAAAGCAAAGAAAGACTTTAAAATATATATATATTTGAATTAGAAGGTGGTTCCAGCCTCACTTCAGTATACTAAAGGACACCATAGATAGTAACCAATTTAAAGGAGATCAAAGAAGTTGTTTGGAGTATACTGAAACACAGTACAGTAGAGAGATTAACACTCAAAATACCTTAGAACCGTGGTGGCGAAACTATGGCACGTGTGCCACAGGTGGCATGCAAAGCCATTTGTGCCAGCACGCGAGCTGCAGGCAAACTTACCTAACTGCGCATGCGCGTACCTCACAGCTGATTTTTTGGCCTGTTTGAGGCCTTTTTCAGCCTCCCAGAGGCTTGAGGACAGCTTCTGCAGCCTTTGCAAGCCAAAAAATAGGCCTGTTTCATCACTTCCTGTAATATCGGAAGTGACGAAACAGGCCTATTTTTCGGCCTGCAAAGGCTGCAAAAGCTGTCCTCAAGCCTCTGGGAGGCCAAAAAAGGCCTCAAATGGGCCAAAAATCCTCTGGGAGGCGCAGTGCAGGTAAGGGGGTGGCGGGGGGGAATTGCGTGCGTATGTGCAGGGGGCATGAGTGTGTGTGCACACATTGCCTTCTGGGTGCTGGCACATGAGTGTGCACGCACGTGAGCGAGTACACAATTTTTGGTACAGGAGCCCAAAAAGGTTAGCTACCACTGTCTTAGAAGATAGTCCCCATTTAAAAGAATGCACTAGAAGAAAATCAGTTAAATCAGTCATTACCAAGTTGGAAGGCTAAGCAATACTGAAGAATCAATAAAGGTTCTAACCAAACTGAGGCAGCATATCTGGAAAACCAGGGGTGGGGTTCTACTGGTTCTTTCCAGCTCTACAGAACTGGTAGCTCTGAAGAGCAGCAGACACAGAACTGGTTCTGTATCTGCTGCTGTTTTGGCCCACCCGCCTGCCCGGGCTCTTACCTGTCCTTTATTTCCTGCTTTTTCAACTGCAGCTGCTTTGCGCAGCACAGCTGAGGTTGAAAAAGCAGGAAAAAAGGGCTTTTCCAACCACTGCGCACCTGCATGCAGTGCTGCTCAGCTGTCCAGGCAGCTCAGCAGGTCGTAAATTGCACGCGCGTGATGCAGAACAACACAACCAGTAGTTATACTGGTCAGATCCCATCCCTGTGGAAAACAATACAGGAATCAATCTACATTCTAATACCCCAAAAAGGGGGAACTAAAAGAGTGTAAAAACCATCATGAAATATCCTTAATTTTACATGTTATCAAAGTAAAGCTTAAGATCATCCAATGCAGATTTAGAGTCATGGAAAAAGAGATGCCAGATGTTCCAGATGGCTTTAGAAAAGGCCAAGGAGCATTATGGTGATGCAATCTGGATACTTGATAAAGCCAAAGAACACCAAAAACAATCACCATGTGCTTCGTTGTTTATAGAAAGGTCTTTGATTATATCAGTTATATCAAGTTGTGGAATGTGCTCAGAAAAATGGAAATCACAGAACAAGTCCGAAAGCCTTGATGAAACAGACTGACTCTAAATTGGCAAAGAAGTGAGACTAGACTGTATATTCTTCCTTTGCTTATTCAATCTATATGTTTAAGGGTGGCTGGACTGGAAGAAGATGAGCAAGGTTTTAGAACTGAAAAAAAACATTAATAACCTGCGCTGTGCTGATGATATTACTCTGACAGCTGAAAATTCAAGTATCTGCAAGCTCTAGTAATAAAAAGTCCAGGTGTAAAGTGTGTGTGTGGGGGAAGGGACAAAGTTAAAATATAGTATAAAGATGAAACTAACGACAACAGATAGAACAACCCATCTTAGAACTGACAATAAAGATATCAAAGTGGTGAACAGTTTCTAGCTTTTAGGAACAACCATAGACAGTAAAGGAACAAGCAGTAAATATATATATCAGACTAGCACTTGATAGGGCAGCCATAAAAACATACTTAAATGCTGTGATGTCTCTATCCATAAAGATCAAAAAAGTGCAGGTTATTCTCTGTGACACTCCATGGAGGTGGAAGTTGGACTTGGAAGAAGCAGGAAGATTATTGATGTTTTTGAACTTTGGTATTGGAGAAGACATCTGAGTGTACTGTGGACTGCCAAGAAAACAGATGGATCACCAAACAAATCAATCCAGAGTTATCCCTCCAGGCACAAATGACAGGCTCAAATTATTATATTTCAGACATATTATCCAAAGACCTAAATCTCTGGAGAAAGCTCTAATGCTGGAAAAGGTGGAAGAAAAAAGAAGATGATGACCAGCAACAAGATAGATGGACTCAGTTAACATGTAGATATATGCACCATTGGAATATCTGAAAGACAAGGTTAGGAACAGATCATTATAGAAAAAAATCTATGAGATTGCTAGGAGTTGACAACAAATTAATGGCACATAATCAGCCAGTAAGTCAATCTATCAATCAATCTCAGAACTACAATCAATCCTGATTTGGGCCAGACCTGCCTGTAGAAAACTAAAAATTTTTGTCTTCTCATCATACTGAATTTCTTACCACATCAATTCTAGACTTGTCTCAGTGCTACTCAGAAATTTCTGTAGCATTCTGGAAAAATATATTTCTCCATTTGTCATCCCTCAAGTGAAGCTTGTGTAAGTCATGCAACAAGAAAAATATATAAACAAGAAGCCCTCTTCACTGTCACTCATGCTTTGTTTATTTTTATTTATTTATTTTGTCAATCGCTTACAAGATAATAAGTATAAGGATAAACATAGTTGTGAATACATGAAACGAATACATATAAGAAAAATAAAAGAAACAATAGGACAGGGACAGTAGGTATGTTGGTGCACTTATGCACGCCCCCTACAGACCTCTTAGGAAAGGGGTGAGGTCAATAGTAGAAAGTCTAAACTTAAAGTTTTGGGGGTTTGGGGAAGAAGCCACAGAGTCAGGTAGAGTATTCTAGACATTGACCACTCTGTTGCTGAAGTTGTATTTCCTGCAATCAAGTTTGGTGTGGTTAACCTTGAGTTTGTATCTATTGTGTGCTCTTATATTGTTATGGTTGAAGCTGAATTGACCGGAAGGACATTGCAATGTATGATTTTATATACAAAAATCAGACCGAAGGCAGCGTAGTTCTAGTTTTCTAGATCTAGAATTTCAAGTCTGGTGGCATAAGGTATTCTGCAATGAGTAGAGGAGTGTAGAACTCTTCTTGTGAAATATTTCTGGACTTTCTCAACTGTATTAATATCAGATACATGATATGGTTCCAGACTGATGAGCTGTATTGGTCTAGCAAATGTTTTGTATGCTCTAGTTAGTAGTGTGATATTACCAGAGAAAAAGCTACGTAGGATTAGGTTAACATCTCTTAATGCCTTTTTGGCTATGTAGTTACAGTGGGCTCTAGCACTTAGATCATTTGAGATGAGTACTCCAAGGTCCTTGATGGAGTTTGGATCATCAACAAGGTCTTGACTATTCAGCTTGTATTTTAATTTCTGATTTTTTTTGCCAATATGTAAGACTTTAGTCATCTCCTGTTGGATTACTGCAACTTACTCTACATAAATCTGCCCTTGAAGGCCACCAGGAAACTTCAACTGATCAAGCAATGATGGGAGTTCAAAGGTCTTCCATGTAACACCCCCAATTTGGAAAAGCCATTACTTAATGTGGTGCATGACTCCTATGATGAGAACTACTTCACAATATATACATGACTCAGGCCAAAACTAGTAGAAGAATTTCAAAAACCCTAAATGCCTGTTTGCTTTATTATGCGGCCTGCAGCCGCCATTGTCAATGTGTTTTGATTGAAGACTGCTTAGTCACATTGTCTATATCCCTTTCTAGTGGTGATGGTTGTTTCTTATTTTTAAAGAATCTCTGAAAACAGTACATTTGAAATATAATCAATGTCAGCTACTAATGGCTGAGGATGACTCCAGGGAATAGCATTTTACACTCCTCCCTTTATGTTTCTCAGTAATTGGGGAGCAGGCAGAATAGAGATACCCAATTGACCAGAAGCCAGAAGAGCAGATAAATGATCAAAGGAATGAAACAGCTGGCAGCCTGCCGATACAGGGAATGGGGAGGATGAAGCACAAACATCCTTTATAGGGGCCAATTAATTTGGAATAATTGACACACTTCTAGTATGTATGCGACAGTGTTCTGCTTGGTTTTTACTGAATAATGCTGGGCTCCCCCAATGTTCAGATAGTGGGCTAATGGGGATCCTGGAGCTGATGAGGCAACTACCTTCCAGTATTTGTTGCCCATTTGATGAAATAGATCACCCCAAAGGATCATGTTAGTTCATATTCTTTGGCTGCACTCAGATAGAGGTTATCAAGGAGGAATTAGAAATTTGGGGTCTGTGAAGGTGATTGTGGGGAGCTGCTAAACTAAATAGAGGCACTTCTATATATTTCTGATCATTTGCTGAACTGTGATTATAACCATTTATTTTTATGTACCAGAATACTGCAAGTTGAAGGTCTAGGTGTGTGACTCAGGGTGTTCCATTGAAATCTGTAAGATCCTGAAACAAATCTAAGGCATCCTTTCTGCATGTTTATATCATCTGGAAAACTACACAAGTGTAGCTAAACATTCAGGACATATGGCTCATTTCTTGACGGGCAAGGGTCTGCCATGAAGATGGTTTTATGGGAGCCTGGGACTGAAAATATCTTCTGAGTTGAACTGCTCACCCTGTGAGAGAATAGAGAGGGTTAGCTGAAGATCCCACAACCAAGAGAAACTTGCAGTGACTTCATGCTTGAGTCTTCTCATTGATGATGCTCCATCTCTGCAGGTTATCCCCAGAAACTGGGAGCACCCCTTCCCTATTAAGTTGTCAAAGAGCTGTGAGAACATGGCTTTTCAGAAAGGCATCTGGGGGTAGATGAACCTCATTCATATTCCTTCCTCTTGGGCCATTCGCAGTTGGTGTTGGCAGGGGGACAGAGGTCGGCCCCGAGGCCCCTCACTTGTGGGGTGCCCCAGGGGTCCGTTCTCTCGCCTCTCCTGCTTAATATCTACATGAAACCACTGGGCGAGATCATCCGAGGTTTTGGGGTGAGGTATCATCAGTATGCTGATGATACCCAGCTTTATAGCTCCACCCCAGATCCGATCAGTGATGCTCTCTCGGTGATGTCCCAGTGCCTGGAGGTGGTACGGGTCTGGATGGGGAGTAATAGGCTTCAGCTCAACCCCACCAAGACTGAGTGGCTGTTCTTACCGGCATCTCGGTCTTTACTATATGTACCATCTTTGGTCATGAGGGGAGAGGTGTTGCCCCCCGTGGATAGGGCGAGGAACCTGGGTGTCCTCCTGGATTCACAGCTTGGTTTGGAGGAGCATGTGGGAGCTGTGGCCAGGGGGGCTTTTGCCCAGGTTTGGCTGGTTCACCAGCTCCGCCCTTATTTGGACCGAGATGCCCTTCGAACGGTTACTCATGCACTCGTCATCTCTAGAATCGACTACTGCAACGCTCTTTACATGGGGCTCCCCTTGCGGATGACCCGGAGGTTGCAGATGGTGCAGAATGTGGCCGCGCGGGCTGTGATGGGGGTATCCCGATACTCCCATGTTACACCCCTCCTGTGCGGCTTGCATTGGTTGCCGGTCGCCTCCCGGGTCACCTTCAAGGTGTTAGTAACAACTTATAAAGCCCTAAATGGCTTGGGTCCAGGGTACTTGCAGGAACGCCTCCTGCCAGCATCACTTTCCAATCGCCCTGTTCGCTCTCATAGGAAGGGCCTCCTTGGGATACCATCGGTCAGGCATTGTTGGCTGGCGGTTCCCAGGGCTAGGGCCTTCTCCGTGGGAGCACCTGCCCTCTGGAATCAGCTCCCCGTGGATCTCCATTTGGCCCCAGACCTCCGCTCCTTCCGCCGAGACCTGAAGACTTGGTTGTTTCAACAGGCCGGCCTGGAATGACCCGGGGTTTGAGGGTTTTAATTTTCTCAACTTTTTAATTGTATTCGGCTTGTTTATTTGTTTAATTGTCTTTTTATTGTAAATTTGTCCCGTTTTAATGTTCACTGCCCTGAGTCCTTAGGGAGTAGGGTGGCATACAAGTCGAATAAATAAATAAATAAATAAATTCTAACTTCAAATAGTATTGAAGTTGTGGTTTTATTTTAATTTAAGCTGGACTTGTAAACTGTTAGGGGTCTTTGGAAATGGAGCAGTATAGAATATGAAGTAAATGTAGAAGTGTATCTTATTCCTAGATAAGGCAATGCTAGCCATAAATGCTCCCAATTTTGGCATATCAGTAGAGCTTGTACCCATTTTGGGGCGGGGATTCTTTGTTGGATCTGATTACTTTTGTTCCAGGGATGTGTTGCAGTCTCCTAGAATCTTAACAGTTCTGCTAATGTAAAATTATTGACACTTGGTTTATAAACACGTATCTATTTATCTTAGTATTATAGCATTTATTTGCCAGCTCAGTCTTGATAGACTCTAGGTGATGTACAAATATTTTCAAAATGCTCTTGAGCAAACTGGTAAAATTGCTACAGATACTTGTTTTTAGTTGCAATGACAACAAAAAGAAGACAAAATTTACTTCCTGATATCAGATGCAAATAATATAAATCATGTGATTTGTGTCATAAAGTCATGACCCACATTTCATTTCTTTGATTGGATACACAAACCTCCTACCTTGGAGGTGCCCATGGGGAGCTGTTCATTTACAAATTGCTAATTGTTTAAAAAAAACAGAAAGCAAAAAAATAAGGATGAGTGGACCATTTTCTCAGTGAAAAGAAAAAAGAATGGTGTCTCTCAAAAGAAAATTATCTTGCCTTGGGGTAAGCAGTGAGGTGGTAATGTTTGCAGAAGGTACCACTATTCACAGTGGTAAAAACCAAAAGTGCCCTTGAAGAGTTCCAGAAGAATCTCTTTAAACTGGGTGAGTAGTCAAGCAGATGGCAAATACAATTCAACTTAAGTAAGAATAAAGTGATGCACATTAGGGAGAGAAAAAACTAACTTTGCATATAGATTGAGCTACCTTTAACCATGAAAGAAGATCTTGGGATCATAGTGGACTGATAGGTTGATGAGGATGTCAACACAGCATGCAGTGTCCATGAAAAAGGAAACTTCCATGCCAGAGATCATTAAAAAGTAACTGTAATATAAATGCCAACATTATAAAGTCCTACATGGCTTGGGTCCAGGGTACTTGCGGGATCATCTCCTGCCAGCATCATGCTCCGATCACCCTGTACACTCCCACAGGCAGAACCTCCTTGGGGTACCGTCGGCCAGACACTGTTGGCTGGCGGTGCCCAGGGGTAGGGACTTCTCTGTGGGAGCATCCACCCTGTGGAATTAGCTCCCTTTGGGCCTTCGCTTGGCCCCTGATCTCCACTCCTTCCACTGTGACCTGAAGACCTGGCTCTTTCAACAGGCTGGTGTGGACTGAGCCAGTGTGTGTGTTGTTTTAGAATAATTTTAATGAATTTTAATTATTTATTGTTATTAGGCTTGTAATGTTTAATTGGTTTTTTAAGTAAATTATTGTATTGGATTTTATACTGTGAGCTGCCCTGAGTCCTTAGGGAGAGAGGGCGGCATACAAGTCTAATAAATTATTATTATTAGTAGTAGTAGTAGTAGTAGTAGTAGTAGTAGTAATAGTAGTATGCCTATATATACAATTTTGTATTTTGTCTGCCTTTGGATCACTGTGCATTGTTCTGGTTGTCACATTTGAAAAACTACATAATACAGCTGGGAACAGTTTAACAGAGGATAATCAAAATGGTTGGGGGTTCAAGCATCTTTCCTATGAGAAACGGCAGCTCTTCAGCATGAAAAATAAGAGACTGAAGAGGGAAATCAAAAGTTATGTCAAATCGTAACTTTTCTATTGTTCTCAAAATAACAGGATCAGGGACCAGGGAGTAGACTTGATTGGGAGAGGTGCTAAAACAGCCAAAAGGTAGCACTTCTTCATCCTTTTTGTGTCTCTTCTTTTATCACATACATTTCTTACATATACTTACATTATATTTATACTACACTTACATTAAATATCAATTTCCTGCTATGTTAAATTAATAAATTTCTCTGACATACCCAGTTCTCACTTCCATAGGATACAATGAACGAAGTAGGATGCTCTCATATCCTTCCTTCCTTCCTTCCTTCCTTCCTTCCTTCCTTCCTTCCTTCCTTCCTTCCTTCCTTCCTTCCTTCCCACATCTTAGAATTTATTCAACCATTTTTCCATCTCCACTACACATGAATTCCTCTACTCACGCTAATTTTTCAACCTAGCTAAATAACCTGTAATGTAAAGATCTTTTAAATCAAGCATTGCTCCAACATGCCTCTGAATGTAAACTGTATGGCTATGCACCCTTGCCAATGACCTCAAAAGAATGGGAAGTGATTCCATTTTGATTTTCTCCTAGTCACTGTGCAGAGATGAATGAATTGTAGACTAGGTAGTTGCAAATGAGGTAAGTAAATTTGGAGACAAATTTGGAACATAAGAACTCACCACCCCCAGCCCTATGGACAAATATTTTAATGGGGAGAATAGTATGTATTGGAGAGTTTAGAACTGTGAATTATGACCTTCCATTCTACCTGGATAAATCTTTGGTCCTGAAAGGTTAAATTAATTAAATTAAATGTATGTTAATTTAACATGGTTTCTTCTTTCCAATACATGGATCCATACTAGAATCCTCTTAAAATGGGCCAGAGAGGAAGGTTTTTCAATCTGAGAATATTTTCCTTTCTTAATGGGAAGAAATCAGTATTCTACTGGTTCGGCCGAACTGGTAGCAGTGGTAAACAGCAGAGACCGAACTGGTTCTCTCTGCTGCTCTGCTGTTGGGCCCACCCGCCCGCCAGGGCACCCATACTCACTTTTATCCTCTGAATTTGAAGCGCAGCTGCTTTGCACGGCACAGCAGAGTGCTGCGCGGCAGCTGCTGAAGTGACCGGGAGAGTGCAGGCTTGCAGGAGGTGAGTCAGAAAGCCTCTGTGCCTGCGCAAATGCCTCTGTGCCTGTGCAAAGTGTGTGTTTGGTGCACACGTGCACCCAAAGTGTGTGCACGCATGCAAAGCATGCCCACCAAGCCACTCCCACTGAACCAGTGGTAAAAATATTTGAATCTCACCACTGGAAGAAATGAAAAAAGAAATTATCCAAACTGTAAGGCCAAAAGAGAAAACAGTAGGATGAGTCACTCGGATTTCAGAATGAAATATTTGAGAAAAAAGCAAAAGCTGAAATAAAAGGCAAAAAGAATAGCTGCCTAGAGCTACACTAAAGACAAGCCAACCCCTTTGACTGGCCTCTTTGATCCTCACGCTTGATAATGAGATGGCTAGTCTGCCAATTATTCTCCCACTTTCTCCAATCTCTCAAACTAATGGGGTGATTTACATGGCTATGGGCTTTTTGAATGCAGGGAGCCATCTGAAGACCTTTCTCATGAAATAAGCATGTTGATCTTTCAACATCTGTCCTCCCACCCGCCACACCTGTCATGACAAGGCAAAAGAAATTCTTTACATCTTGTTCTCAGCAGAGGAAGAAGGCAACTTCTGTTCAGGGGGGACGAAGCAGACAGGGGGCTGTGGGGGCTCAAATTACAAACATGAAAGAAGGATTAACCACTTATCCCCTGGCATGTGCCTCAGGGACTGACTTCAAGAGGCTGGCCTGGTTGGGTGCATTGCCTACTCATCTTCTGCCAGTGTGTAGGAGACAGCACAACTTGGTCACTTGCATGACAAGCTAACATGCTGAGACGCAGCTAGCTGTAACTAATCAGGAATTCTGCTCACCTGTTTATGTTGTCATTCAATGGACACTGAGCTGCATCCAACACAGCACTGGTGGCAGCAGTTTGGTGTTGTGGCTAAGGTGCTGGCTTACAAACTGGGAGACTGTGAATTCTAGTCGTCCCTTAGGAATAAAAGCTGGCTGGGTGTCTTTGATCCAGTCACCCTTTCTCAGCCGGATGCACTTCAAGGGGTTGTTGTTGTGGGGAGGGAAAAAAAGAGGAAGGAGTAGCAGGTATGTTCATCACCTTGAATTACTTATAAAGCAATAAAGACAGGATAAAAATCTAATAAATGAAATAAAGGTTTTGTAGGCCAGACTCCACAGCCTGCCCTTCAATCCTCAGTTTTAATGGCAAGAGCAGCTGTAGCTTCAGAAAATTAATCTGGGGTAGGGGCACACTATTGGCGTCAGATTGCAAATAATTGGGCTAACTTTACTACCTATCTTTGAACTAGCCTTCTGGTGTCTTGGTCACCAGGTAGCATGGTCTAAGGACCCTGGAAGAAATCATGGGGATCTTTCCAGGGAGCCTCATTTGTCCATCTAATCCAGTCTTGTTCGTGGCAACCAGCAAAAGGAGCTGTCCAGACTGTCCGCCATAACAAGTCCCTCCCATCTGCTGGTGGACATTCTTTGAAAGTAGAGCAGACATGACCTTCTGTTTGACTAGCAGGTGCTCTATCATTAACCTACATGCATTTTGTGAGTGTATAAAAGCAAGCATTATTTTTCTAGAATGCTTTTGACTTCTTCTCTTATGGTTTGCAAAATTGGCAATTTTAAGAATGAAGTGGCCAAGTAGATTCATTGTGAATCTATGATATTTATTTATTTATTTATTATTTATTATTTGAACTTGTATGCCGCCCCATCTCCGAAGACTTGGGGCGGCTCACAACTAAAAAACAGAGACAATAAATACTTAAAAAACAATTAAATTAATTTACAAGCCCAAATACTAAAACAGATTTACACAATTAACATTAAAAAACCTATACCCCCAGGAAGGGTCACAGCCGGGTTGGTTAAATAACCAGGTCTTTAAATCACGGCGGAAGGTGCGGAGGTTGGGGGCCAGGTGGAGCCCCAAGGGCAGTTGATTCCAGAGGTAGGGGGCCATGACAGAATAGGCTCGCCGCCGGGGGACTGCCAGCCGGCATTGGCCCGCCGACGGGACCCTGAGGAGTCCTTGCCTATGTGCTCGCACAGGGCGGCCGGCATTTGATATCGGCAGAAGACGCTCCCTTAAGTATTGAGGACCCATGTCGTGCAGGACTTTGTCCCAGGGAGGGCAGAACAATGTATTTATTTATTAAATACATATGTGTCAGAATATTCATGAACTGGCAGAGACATAGGTAACACGGTCAGCCAATGGGAGCTGAATTGGGGGCTGAGATTGAAACTGGATGTGGCTTAGCTCTGTGCTCTCAGCTCTAAACTGAAACCTCTCTGCTCTCAGCTCTGAAGCTGCTGCTTGTGTTTTGCTTGTGTTGCGTTGGAAGAATCTACTATTGGTATTGCACATTTTACTCATATTATTATGTATATAAAGAAGTTAATGAATCCTGCTGAATCAGTCATGTGTGTGTGCTTTCTGGATTTGAATTTCTGCTGCAAAACCTAACAATATGCCCCCCTCTTGCTCTGAAAATTGACTCTCCTGTGCATTTCCTACACATGTAAAAGTAGTTTGGGATATGAATATATACATGAACTGAAGCTTTTCTTAAGATTAGCATCAACTGAATCTATAAAAATGTCACTTTCTACATTCTGTGTTAAGAGAATGCTGTTAGGTGCGTGTGCCCACTTACGTGAAGGGCAGACAAACTCTAAAATTAGAGCACAGTTTTGGGGAATCCCCAAGTACACTTTCCAGGATTGCACTGTGGCTTCCATGGGAAAGCAGCCTCCAAAGTGTCATCTAGAAGGGTTAGCCAGGATGTCTCCTGGTTTCCGTAGCATGCTGGGCATGGGGCTATCCACTGCTGTTTCTCCTCCCCCTCCTCATTGTAACTAGACACTTGTCAGAAAGAGAGCCAGCAGAGCCAGTAGAGCCAATCGCTGAAAGAGGCGGTGGGCTGCCCTTCATCGGAGGCATTCAAGCAGAGATTGAATGGCCATCTGTTGGGGATGCTTTCACTTGAATTCCTGCTCTGGGCAGAGGACCGGGTTCAGTGGACTAAATAGCCCCTTCCAATTCAGTGATTCTCTGAATTTAAGGGGAGGTGATGACAGATGCTTTTCCTCCTCAGTTCTGCTTTGTTTAGAAAAGGGGAGGGAGCCAGATCACCCAGAAACAATAAGGTGCCTTCTGCTGGAGTGGGAAGAACAGAATTAGACTAAGGGATAGTTCACTACCCGTGAGTTGTAAGGTTCCAGCTAAAGAAAACAGGGCATTGCCAGATGCTGCAAATCACTTTTTTTTTTAATTACATTTATATGCCGCCCTTCTCCGGAGACTCAGGGCGGCTTACAATTTTTAGGATGCAACCCAGTGTGCTCAGCAATAGCCTTCATTCCATTGTATATGCCTGCTTATTACTAAGCGGCATTTTTACAAGGTCAGCTAATTGCCCCCAACAATCTTGGGTCCTCAATTTACCTACCCCGAGAGGATGGAAGGCTGAGTCAACCTTGAGCCTGGTGGGATTCGAGCCTACAGCAGTTGTAGGCAGCTGGAACTTAAGTGCAGGCAATTAACAGCCTGAGCCACCAAGGCTTTTTTTTTTTTTTAATTACATTTATATGCCGCCCTTCTCCGAAGACTCAGGGCGGCTTACAATTGTTGGAGCACAACCCAATGCGCTCAGCAATAGCCTTCATTCCATTGTATATGCCTGCTTATTACTAAGCTTTTACAAGGCATTTGCCCCAACAATCTTGGGTCCTCAATTTACCTACCCCGAGAGGATGGAAGGCTGAGTCAACCTTGAGCCTGGTGGGATTCGAGCCTACAGCAGTTGTAGGCAGCTGGATCTTAAGAGCAGGCATTTACAGCCTGAGCCACCAAGGCTTTCATGGCACATGCATAAGCATTGCACAGGACAATGCAGAACAGATCATAATGCAAGTGTTCCACCTCCATTTGAAGTCTATGAAAAGTAGTTCAGAGCAAAATAATAGTAAAACAGCAAATATAAGTATTTAAATACTAAAAACAGTAGAGCTAGTGGCCAAAAAGAAATCACATTTAATTTGTTTAAGGCAACAATATATTTCTTCATATGGTATTTACAGTCCGTTGATCTTTTGTTTTAATATAATCTGTTCTAAAAACAATTGCTACCAACCTGCCTTGATAACCTGTGTACTGCAGGAGTCAAAAAAGGGCTGTGAAAATATCTACAGACCCCTCACATCTTGGAAATAAATTGTTTCAACTTCTACCTTCAAAACAATCCTATAGAGCACTGCACACCAGAACAACTAGACACAAGGAGAGTTTTTCCCCAAATGCCATCACTTTGCTAAACAACTAATCCCCACAACACTATCAAACAATTTACTAAGACTATATTACTATTCTTCTTCTCATCCTTCCTATTACCTATCTCCTCCCACTTATGGCTATAACCTTATTGCTCGTATCTCTACGATTTATATTGTTTTGTTTCCTAGTATGATTTGATTGCTTATTTAGTAACCTATGACTATCAGTAAGTGTTGTATTTTATGATTCTTGATGTTTTTTTTCTTTTTATGTACACTGAGAGCATTTGCACCAAAGGCAAATTTCTTGTGTGTCCAATCACACTTGGCCAATAAATAATTCTATTCTATTCTATTCTATTCTATTCTATTCTATTCGATATCGAGTGCCACTCGCCCTGTGCGGGCACATAGGCAAGGACTCCTCGGGGTCCCGTCAGCATGTCAGTGTCGGCTGGCGGTCCCCTGGCGACGAGCCTATTCTGTAGTGGTCCCTGACTTATGGAACGAACTGCCTCTGGACCTCCGTCTGGCCCCTGACCTCCGCACCTTCCGCCGCGATTTAAAGACCTGGTTGTTTGACCAAATCGGGCTGTGACTACCTCACCAGGGGTATGGGATAATTTTAAGTATTTTAATTTGGTTTTATTGGGCTTTATAATTGTTTAATCCTTTTTTAAATATTTATTGTATTGTACGTTTTAATTGTGAGCAGAGTCTTGAGAGATGGGGCGGCATATAAGTCCAATAAAATAAAATAAATAAATATTCTATTCTATTCTATTCTATTCTATTCTATTCTATTCTATTCTTATTCTTATTCTTATTCCATTCCATATTCTATTTTATTCCATTCTATTCTATTCTATTCCATACCATACCATACCATACCATTCCATTCCATTCCAAACCTGACCTTTTTTAAAAAGGTGGTATTGGAAATAATTTGGTCAACTCACCTTATCCGCACCTCTTTATCCTTCTTCTCTTCATTTCTTCCCCCTCAAACCTGTACTGTCTTTTTGCAGCTGAGGGTTTTCACAGATGTAGGGTTATTAACAGAAATGAATGTGTGACAAATGTATAGTAATAGTTACAAAAGTCAAAATAATTGTTTAGGTGCATAAGTTGTGTTCGGCCATAATGCAGCTTGCAACTTCCTGGTTTAATGTGGTGTGTGATTCCAAACAAGGAAGTCTGTAAAACTTGCTGGGAGAGGAGTGAGTAAGAAGGCCAAGAATCTTTTTATGGTACAATGATATGATGGTTAGCCTAGACCTAGAAATATGCATAGAGGGAGATAATGGTGACTTCCACTGTGGCTCATCCTCCTATAATAAGTAACAGCTTAGGCCAAAGATACATTTATTGCCTGATTTGCCTAGACAGATCTGAATAATTTAGATTGATGCACATTTAGCATCAGAACTGAGATCTGTTCTGCAACATGTTGCAAACGGATGGCCATTTGACAGCCTGCTTTTGCAAGGTACTTGCAGACAAGCTTCCCAATAGTTTCCTGCATATTATGTCCTGTTATTCTGCATCTAAGGGAGGAAGGCTTTCTCTTTCTGCAGAAACCTTCTCCTAGGATTAGGCGAATCAGACTGCTTTGAGAAGATTGTTGGGTGTTACTCATACCTTCCCAATTAAGTGGCCATTTGGATTTTTACAGGAACCTGTTGTACAGTTTTATTTTGCCAACAGAGAAACCCCTGTATAACCTCAAGGCTGCAGATCCATAGCACCATTCATGTCATGTCTGAACTCATTAAAAATGTAAAAAAGGAGAATGACAGTGTTGAAAGTGGCTTGGAGGTCTTCTAGTCCAATCCCCTGCTCAAGCAGGAGACCCTATAACATTTCAAGAGAAATGGTTGTCCAATCTCTTTCTTAAAAGCCTCCGACGATAACAGCATCCAAAACTTCTGAAGGCAAGCTCTTTCACTGATTGCTCTAACTGTCAGGAAATTTCTCCTTATTTCTAAGTTAGATCTCTTCTTAATTAGTTTCCATTCATTGCTTCTTGTCCTGTCTTCAGGTGCTTTGGAAAATAGGTTGCTCCAGGGGTGGGATTCAACCAGTGTTACTACCGGTTCGGTGATTATGTTTTGTGCGTGCATGCGTGCTTCACACACACGATGCACGCTGCGTGTGTAATAAACCTTAAGCTGTGCCGCCCGGACAGCTGATAAGCGCTGCGCACGGGTGCACAGCATTTGAAAAGCCACTTTCTTACTGCTTTTTCAATCGCAGCTGTGCCGCGCAAAGCAGCTGAGGTTGAAAAAGCAGGAAATAAAGGACAGGTAAGAGCCCAGGCAGGCGGGTGGTCCAAACAGCAGCAGACACAGAACCGGTTCGGTGTCTGCTGCTCTTCAGAGCTACCAGTTCTATAGAGCCGGGCAGAACCGGTAGCATCCCACCCCTGGGTTGCTCCCTCTTCTTAGATATTGGAAGACTGATATACACTTAAATTCTTATAGATTAAACCAGGATTAAAATGAGTTTTTAAAAATCCCACTGCTGATCATTCGGGTCAGACAGTCACCTCCATGCAACATTCCCATAATCTGTGCAAGAAACTATGGTGCCTAAAGTGAAACATGCATCTTTCATGAGTGTTTCATGGAGAGAGATAGTGGAAGAGCAAGAAAAACCTGGGGACATTGGCAGCAATAGCTGTTGACAGGAAGGGGAGACCCAGATAAGATCAAGAGTAGGATGCTGGTGGGTTATGCCAATTGGGACATCAGCATCAGCATCAGCGACACCCAGTGGACTCCATTGCATTGTGCCATTGCAAAAATAAAAAATAAACATTTGTGGAGCTGGCAAAGGAAAGGTACTGTATTCCACAGAGCAAGTAGCTTATTCCTTCTAATTCAGACCAGTGGAAGCCATAGATGCATATATGATTATCAACTCTTCTAGGAAAGGAAGCAAAACAGAGGTTCTAAGTCCAGCATGGATGTTCAGTTTTTCTCAAATAGTACACGATGTGCTTCCTTCAGAGTCGAGGGCCTATAATGGAGAACAAAAAATACTGGAACAAGTAGAAAAGATCACACTGAGGCTCAAATAAAGGAATGATACAAAATGTTTTAGTCAGGCTGCAGGGACCTGCAAATTAGCGCACATGGCTGTCCCTTGCCTCGTGTCACCTCTATATTTCCGAGTTTCTCTCAAACCAAAACCCAATATTCACAAAGTCAGACAAGACACGTTCTATAGCAAAAATGTTTAATCTCTTCTTAATGTGCGTGTTTATTTACAAGTACTAAATCTGAAGAACATTAAAATAGGAAACAGCAGGATATTTACACAACCAAAGGGTGCCGACCTGCCATACTGGCACAGTTGCTTCAAGTCTGAAACAATCACATAAAGTTATGTTTTTTTTTAAATTTTACTATTAAAATTCTGTTTTTTTATGGTTTCCTCTCTGCCTCCCCTCCCATACCACCCCCTTCCCCGTTTCTTAAAGGACAGTTAACTGCAGCCTTGACATTCCTTAGAAATAAGTGTGAGTGGCAGCGCCCTACAGTGCTGGAATATATATTCAGCCCAAAGAAGTACCAAGAGTGCTGAAAAGAGGAACATCACTAGGGAAAAAGGGATTAGTTCACTCTCTTGTCCAGTGTACCCACTCCCCTATCCCACATTTGGGAACTATCCCTAAACCTTCCAGTTCCAAGGAGCTGGAAGTACTTACTCCCTGTATAATCTTTCTTGGAGCACATGTGCAAAAAGAACCTGGGGTAAATTGTAAAGCTTGCTGCATGGAGCTAGTGTTTGTCCTTCAGGCTGTCTGTCTGGAAGATGACAGCAGAATCAGTGCCTTCTACTCTAGAAAAACAGTCCAGACTGTGGAGATCACATGGATGGGATTTGGTGCATGTTATTAGACTTCTGTAATTTTGCACATTTTGGGAGGTTATTGAAGGCAACTGATGTGTCATTCTCACTCGCTGAAGGATTTCTTACGTTAGAACACAATGAACTTTGAAGAAAAGCCAATGGTTTAATGGGGGGGGGAAAGATGTCTCAAATTTGCTCTCACAAGTCATTCTCTCAGAACTGTGCAGTTTCAGATCAGATCATTTATTAATCACAGTGCTTTCAACATTTTTCTACCAAGTTGCTCCTTCAACTCATTCCCATTGTGCCCTAAAACTGCATTTATATTTAAGAATGCAGGGGATGGGAGACTAAAGGGAGGAAATGAAATATGAGTAAGTTTATGAACACTGAATGTAAAACCTGAACTAGTCCCTGAAGAACAAAAAGCATTTCAAATGCATCTTTTCCTACAAGGGTATTCAAATAATGGAAAATTTATCAAGTCATGGATGCTGGAGTAGACACTAGATTTATTGGTAGGGAATTGCAAATAATGTTGGTGGGAATCAATTGGCATAATGCTTAAGTGCAATTTTAAGTAGTGACATGATAAATGCCCTTTTTTTGTTTCTGGTATTTGATGCTTTTAGAAATCCTTGAGTTAAATTTACTTAGAAAAATGTGTTGGATAATCTCTATTTATTCAGTATCAGGATTGCCATTTTAATATTCTACTGTTTTGCTTTTGAAGGATTTTTGTAAAGACGTGTTAATCCAAGATTTTCCTGCTTATGTATATAACTTTGTTATGTGCTCATTTGAGCATCAATCAAAAGGCATATCAAAATATCTTGCCTATTGTAATGACATGAATAACTAGAGTTAAAATAACTGCTTAACTACAGAAACTTCTGGGGATTCAATATTGCAGTCAAAGCTTCTGACATTATCTTGGCAGAATATTTGTATAACTGGGTGCATCAAGGGTCAACATAATCTGATGAAAAATCTAATAAAATATTTATACTTGTGGAAAGTAAATTCATTCTGCCGCTCCTCACTGTTAATCCCCTCTCTTAATAGGAAAGAAACTATAAACAGTTATATGAGAAGAACAGACCCTCAAGAGAAATAAGTGGAAATAAGAAAGGACAGCTTACACAACATCAACAGAAGTGAAAAGCTAAGAGAATTGTTGCTTAGGCATACAAGAATGGTCCTACAGAGTAAGATGAAAAGTCCATGTAATCCATGAGGAGCTAGCCAGACATTTCAAAGAACTGGAGAAGCAGGCTATGGATCCTCAATCCATTTAGGAATTTTGGTATCAGAAGTATGTTGACTTTCAATATACAGTAGTTAAATAAAACAGGGTAGATGAGCATCGAAGAAGAAAAATGATCAAACGCCTACAAAGATGCCTAACTTTTTAAATGACTCCTTCACTAGGAAAACCACTTCGTAAAATAATTTCATAAAATATGAATTTGCTACATAAGCTAACTTTGGAGGATATTGGCAACAATAGGCCTCATTTACCCACCAGAAAAAAAACAAGTGATGCTATCAAAAGGCTATACCAAAAAAAAAAGAAAATTGGTCTAATGTTTCAAAATATTTATTTTCCATGGACACTAAAAAGGGACATAAGTATGTTGACCTAGTAAGTTTTGCTCAGATGGGTGTTATGACTCCACAGTTTAAAAACTTTCAGCAATATAGTAGTATCAACCTTCCCCATGTATTCAATGAACTCTTAGGATTAATACTGGACCATTGTCAGATGAGATGATTATTTAAATAATTTTGCATGCAAAAATACCAACTGCTTAGTATGGAGAGATGGGGAGAGAAATTGAACATAAGATGCATGCAGGTTTGCTCTCATATTGAAATATTTTAACCAGGTTGAGACACTGAATTAAAAAGGGCAACCAGATAAGCACAAGTTACATCTCCAAGATGCCCATTAGTGTAGTACAAAGAAGTGAACAAAGAAGTGAACAACTCCATTGGCAGGCAAGGATGATCAACTCTGTAAGTTGCTTGGTGACATCAAGTGAACAGCCAGTCCCCAGAACTGTTTGCAATGTGGAACTGTTCCTATGTAGGGTTTTATACAAGTGTTCAAATCCTGATAGTGCATGGTTTGAAACTACAATCAAATAGGATTAAAGGGATGCTCTGTTTATTCATTAGAGCAATCCCTTTTGAATCTGACTGTAAGCCCTTTGGAAATACAGGAAGAATGTGTGGTCCCACAAATAATTGTTTATTTTCTGTGAAACCACAAGCACCATAGTGAAAAAGATGAGCATCTGGGTTCACTTGCCTACTTGTCTTACATTTTTCTCCTGTTTTTGGGACAGTCACTGAGCTCCTCTTTTGCCTCAGGCACTGTCTGGAAAGTGGCTGGCTCTGTAGATAGCAGACAGAATGACAGATATAACCAGATAATTATACCTCCCCTTCAAAATACAGAGAGGCATCCCCTTAATACAAAGCAGTCACGCCCATCTGAATATTTCTATAATGGATCTATCTTGCTTTTTATCTCTTGAGTGAAGACTTTGCATGTGAAAAAGCATTCGCCAGGGTATCATTGTACCTGGAAATAACCAGTACATTCAGGATCTTTATTGCTCCATCAATAAGATTGCCTACCTTTGCTTGGCCATACACTGATTAATGTATTGCTTTCCAGCTATTTTAACTCAGGTTGTTTGTCCACCTGGCAAAGAACCTAGAAGATACAGGAAAATGTCGACTTTTCCACACACTTCATCATCATCATCATTTTTTTATTTTATTTTTTTATATTTGGCAAGGGCTCCTTTCCCCAGGGGTCAAATCATTGCCACAGAACGATGATAATGGTTTAATTGAATCAAGGCCAATAACGGGAAAAAACAAGCTGTTTCATAAGCAAAAAAATTTCAAAGAGAATAAATCCCCAAATCTCTTTACTTAATTTTGCATTCTGCAGGACCTTCATGTAAGTCCAGTATTAATGTACTTCACGATCACCCTAATATCAATAAGGAAACTCCAGCATGGCTTTATCCAAAATAAGAAATGTGGCACCAACTGATCTTGTTGATCAGTTTAGTCATAATGGGAATGATGTGTACATGGTCTCCCTTGACTTCAGGAAAGCATTCAGCAGAGAATCTCATGAATTTTTAGTGGATTAGGCTATTCTGTCAGCCGGAGAGGGCCTTACTTGAAAGACTGTACCCAACCCATCTAATTGGCTAATTGTTTAGCTGGAAATAAGTATTGAGTGGTTAACAAATGCTGCATTTCAGGATCTGTGCTGTTCAATCTATTTGTACGTGTCTTGGAAAGGGGTAGCAAAGTGTTATCAGGTTTCAGATGACATAAAGATGAAGGGGCAGCAAATACTTCACCTTCAGGAGGATTTTCACAAGCTGAAATGAGTAGAAACTAGCACTGTGAATGTCAACATGGACAAATGCAAAGTCTGGGTAGGACAAATCAAAGGTTTGAATATAAGAACTGGAGAGAAGACCATACTGGGCCGTAATATATGCAAAATGGATCTGGGGGGATCTTGCTAACATGGCCAACAATGTGATACAGCTGCAAAATGAAAAAGAAAAAGAAAAAAAGCAAATGCAATCTTAGATTGTAGTATCAAAGGTAACATGACAACATCAATAGAATTGCTCCCATCTATTCAGTATTGGTCACACTGTATTTATAATATTGTGTCCCGTTCTGAGCACTCCATATTAAGAAGGATATTGACAGCCTAAAGCACATCCAGAGTAGAGAAACTAAGGTTTGGAAGGAAAAACATACAAGGAACAGTTGAAAGTGCATGTTTAGCCTGGAGAGGAGGAGTGACAGATGACTGCCATACTGAACAGCTGTCACACAGAAGACAGGGCAGAATTGTTGTTCCAGGATGCAAAATGAAAAATGGGGGATTTATATGATAAGTAGATTTGAATAAATATCCTAATCTTAAAAGCTGTTCAATAATGGAACAGACTGCCTCTCTTTGCTAGTGCTTAAGCAGAAGTTGGATGGCCATAAAGCAGCAGACTGCTGCATTGGGCAGTTGGATGAAATGATCTCCAAGTTCCTTTTCAAGCATAAGCACTGGGATTCTAAGCAGCTCCTGAAAAAGATATGTAACTTTTTAAAGAAATGGCTTCTTTGTATTAATCAAAACAGATGAAGATTCGGATCACTTGAAACAGTAAAGCCAAATTTGTTTCTTTGTGATCCATGATACAATTTGTAAAGTGAAAAGATAAGCCACATTGAGGAATATAAATCATATAGTGTTTATAGCCCCAATTAGATTTCAAAGTCTGGAGAGGTGAACCTCTAAACCATTATGGTATCCTTCATGTGCAGCAACATTTAGCTGTCCTTTAAGACTTATTTGAGTACCATTTTCGAGAAATAAACAATTTACATTAATTCTTTTTTGTTTCTTGTACAAGAAGTGACAAATGAAGTCCAAAATTTCAAAAAAATAAAAGTCTAACTAAACCTCTAATATTCAACACTTGCATTTTTTTTCTTTTGAAAAAAGATTAACTCAGACTAAATTCTATCACAGTCATGCAACAGCCCACAGGTCTTTATGGATCCAGAATTATCTCAGGACTCCACAGGTTTTTTTTAGTTTGTTTTATTTTATTGTCTTCTCCTCCTCCTACTCTTTAATTAAAGAAATAATTAAAAATAAAAATTACAAAGTAATTTGAGATGTATATTCAAAGGATTGTTCTATTGGTGAGGAATGTTAACGTGTTTTTTCCCATTTGGTATTTTCCACTGTTTAGTGTAAAAAGCCACATTTGATATTGTTTCAACTCCTCCAACTTAATTGTACAGTTGCCCCACTGAGGCGTAAAAATTAGATTGTAACATTTTGTGTGTATTTACATACATACACATGCATACACATACACACACAGAGAGAGATATCACACCTCTCTCTTCCACTTATTTAGGTAGGATCAGGCTTGGTATATTTAACAATACCTTCTCTTTCAACACTAGGTTGGCTGAGAGAACAGCTTAATTTATTGGTACTTAATAGGCAGATAGGTGAAGGCTGACAATTGGGTGGATTTGGTCACCTGAGTTGAATTAGGGCAGTGGCTTCAACACACTGGTAAATTTAAAACAATAGTAGAAAGCTTTACATGCAGAATGGAACTGAATGTCTTCATGCAAAAAGTGGAATATTTGATGGAATGATGAAGAAATAAATGACAGAAGGGAAGGAAAAAGGAAACAGAATTCAGGAAGAATCCCAACGAAAGCACTGTCATCCCTTTGGGCTGTTAAACGAATGGTCATACATCATTTTGACTACCTGTATAAAGGCTTTGCTTTTAACTGAGGACACCTTCTAAATGAACTGTGCCAAGACAAGACAAAGGAACACACATTCCATTCTAAAACACTACAAGGTACCTTGGAAATCTCCATGGTAGCAATAAAGGAAGCCTTGCTTTTAAATCATGTGGGAGATGTCTAATTCAGCCTAGAGAACAAGCAAGTAGCCAAGACACTCTGCTCAGTTTTTAACAGACTTCCCATTGTTTTCCAATGTTGGCATCTGCTTCCCCTGGTGATTGTTTGCTAACCAACAACCCCAGAATCAGGTAATGCTCAGAAATCAGGGTAGAAAGGAATTACAATTTTTGGGTTGGCAGAAATAGGAGAAAATAGAAAGTAGGTGTCCAATTAGGAGAGGTGGGGAGGGGACAGTGACCTTTCTGGTACTTTTCTGCTAACACAGGCACTAACATTGGGCCTTGGTGGTGCAGGCTGTTAAATGCCTAGCACTTAACTCCAGCTGCCTGTAATTACTGCAGGCTCTAATCCCACCAGGCTCAAGGTTGACTCAGCCTTCCATCCTCTCAGGGTAGGTAAACTGAGGACCCAAGATTGTTGGGGGCAATAAGCTGACTTTGTAAAAATGCCACTTAGTAATAAGCAGGCATATACAATGGAAGGAAGGCTATTGCTGAGTGTATTGGGTTGTATCCCCCCAAAATTGTAAGCCGCCGTGAGTCCCAGAGAAGGGCAGCATATAAATATGAATTTTAAAAAATTAAAAAAATTAAAAAAAAACATTAAATGGGAGCAGACAATCCTTTGCTGTTCCTCTCCCCTGCCTAAAGAAACAGGGTGGCAAGGCAACCAAAGTGAGTTTTAAATAAACTGAGAGTAAGAATATTGTGTTGGTCATAGATCATTTAAAACAAGGGTCTTCAAACTTGGCAAGTTTAAGACTTGTGGACCTCAACTCCCAGAATTCCTGAGCTAATATGACTGGAGGAGGAATTCTAGGAGTTGAAGTCCACAAATCTTAAATTTGCCAAGTTTGAAGACCCCCTGATTTAAAGTTTCTAACAAGAAGGCAAACATCCAAACACCTTCCCAAGAGATCATAACCGATCGCTGGTATCCTGAATGGTTGTGCTTCCATGCAATTAAAGAGCCATGTTTTCTCTTTCCTTCTCATGGGCTGATCTATCAATCCAGTTGCTGTCATGTCTGTTTCTCACAGAATATTTTGTTGCACGCAAAGAACACTTAGTTGCAGGCTCAGCTTTGGTGGCCTAGCCATCATTTCTTGCTTTAAAGCACGATTGTCCAACCTTTTGGCTTGCCTGGGCCACACTGAGTGAAGTGGAATTGTCTTAGGCTGCATGTTAAATATGTAATACAGTTAGTTTATATGTTACCAGCAATGTGTGAAAAGCTGGCAATGTATAGAATGCCTAGGACATGTATAGAATGTGTGACATGTCTCTTTCCAGTGTATTTATTTTCTTTTGTTATAAAATAGAAAACAAGAAAACAAACAAAACGTATGAGAAAAAGAATGGGTAACGTTTCTAAGCAAAGTATGAAATGTCTGCCTTATTTTAACCTATATGTATAAAAGCCACTCACGCGTCACCACAAAATCTCCAGAACCATAAAGCCTACAAATTTGAAATTTGGCACATATGTTCCTCTTGGCTTCTAGGTGCTCACTAAGAAAGGATTTTTTGAAGTGACCACCAGAGTATTAGAATTTCGTATATTATTATCACACTCTGATGCTAAGGAGTTCTATACCCCCTCCCCACCTGAAAAGAAATATGTTCCAAATGCAAAACTCAAGCAGGGGAGAGGAATTTCAATTTCAGTTTCACAGCAGCAAGCAGCTTTAGTATTTTTAGTATTTTTTTTATTTTTTTTATTGTAAATGTATTCCTTTTTATATGTCCGCCACCTGAGTCCTTAGGGAGAAGGGCAGCATACAAGTCTAAATAATAATAATAATAATAATAATAATAATAATAATAATAATAATAATAATACAGAACTGTTGAGCTAAGCCACACCCAGGCTCCTTGCTGTCTCCTTCTTGCTCACAGCAAATACTGTTGCAGTTCCCAAACAGCCCTCAACTCTCTCACACACTGACAGGATGGTAGCCAGATGAATACTGATGGATGATGGTAGGCAGAGGCACTATTTTTTCCCTTATTTTCCTCCCCAAAACTAAGCCTGATCACATAGTTTTGTAGCAAAGCACGGGTATCCAGCTAGTATGCTACACACTTTCCCTAGACATTGTATGTAATACCTAGGCATTATGCAGAATGACATGAACTATTTAGGTAAAGCATGAAAAGAGAGACATGAAAAGAATTAGGGTTAGCTTAGCCTTAGACTAACTCTCACCCTAACTCTCTCTCTTTATTGGAAAGACATATATGAAAATAATAGAAGAAATGCAAAATAAAGTTTTTTCTTACTGAAAAAAAACAGACAAAAAGACCAGTATTGACCTACATGTTGCAACAAGGAAGGTTAGAATGGGATTTTAGCAGGAATATTTTATAATTTTATGGTTTGCCTTTTTGCACTGCATAGAATGCCTAGGAAATGTGAGACATGTTAAGTGTTTCATACCTTGATTTTTGGCATTCTATAAGATTTCCTAGGCATTCTATAAAATGCTGAATTTCACACATTGACGATAACATATATAAGCCACATAATAACATGAAAGGTTTATGATCTTGTGGACTGCATGTAGATCAAAGGCCACAGGTTGGACAAGCCTGCTTTAAACTTTAAGCCTGGTTTTGTTTTTGGAATTAGCCTGCTGAAGATATAAGGATGTTATATTCAGTATTTGGAAGAGCTGTATGTCTATGAGCATGCACAATCTCTCTCTCACATACACACACACGCTTAACATAAAAACAATGCTGGAATCGACATGCCATATTCATCTGGGCTAAACTGCAACTGTATGTGGGAATACACTGTCAATTTTTTTTTAAATAAAGACTGCCTTTCTGATAATCTGACCAGGGTTTATGTTGCCATTGGGAGAGCCAGTGGAATGAGGTGGAGCAATGCAATTTCAAAAGAAAAGTAGCTTTTCTCTGAACTGCCTGCATGATCCTGCTTAACCTGAACATTCTCCTTTGCAATACTGAGCTATTAGACTAGATAGCTCCTTTCTCTCTGGCTACATGACACTTGTACATGGAGAGCTTCTTTGAAAATATCTTTGACCTCTGAATGGAAAGCTTACACATGGAGAAGTGTGTGTGTGTGTGTGTGTGTGTATACAATGAAAACTGAGTAGGGGCAATTTTGAGAGAGTTGTTAAACTCTGCTTATAAAAGCTGATTCTGACTTCTATAAAAATCCAATGCAAAGTGTAATTGGGAAGTTGCATTGCTTCTTATAGATGAGAAAAATCTTTCTTTAGGCCAGCTTGTTTTCATATGTGCCTATCTCTCTCTTTTTTTTTATTTTAGGCTTTTTATTTGTCTTCCTGTTCCTAAGTCTCCAGCACACTCTTAAGCAGCATTCAAAATGAGAGCATTTATTTGGCCTGTGCTCAATAACATTTTAAAATGGCACAGGACGAACTGTAGAAAGAATAAAGGAGGCCCGGGACTGCTTCTCTAGGTTCTACTCACCCTCATTTCCCTCCCACACCAATCATTTGTTGGGGAAAAAAAATCTTGCAAAGATTTCGTGCAGATTTGCAACCTCCCTCCCCCCCTCCATATCCTTTCAGTCCCTAAAAGGACAGCATTAGCTTGTGAAAATTGTGCAAATTTAGCAGTTAACACTAGAGGCAGTAGGGGCCAGGGAGAAAGAAAGGAGGAGTAGATTGAAGAGTTGAGCTGTCCAGTCAAGGCGGGAGTCGAAGCAAATACAGAAGGAAAAAAAATGATAAGACTGCCCCACCCGCCTGCTATAAGAAAAACGTAATGTAAAAACATTGCCCTAGAAGTTAGTGCATGCCCCAACCTTCCTTTGCCAGATTTGGGGCAGGCCTTGGTGGGGAAGGGACAGTAGCAGTTCAGCTGGAATTTCTTCCCCCGGGCTCTTCTCACACATCTCTTGGGTCTCACAGGTTCTTTGCCACGTCAGCCGCTCCTTTCAGAAAAGGTCCTTAAATTGTCTCAATTTGCTTTGATAATAATGATTTAAAGGATTGTTTGATTTTCTTCTGTTCAATCGGTGCAAAAGGTTCAAAGACGCAGCAGACTCTGTGCACTGTTTTGTGCTGAGCCCCAATAGATCTGGTGTGTTTTCTTGTTGCTGCAACTTGCTTGCCCCCTTTCTCTTTTTGCCTCCGCCGCTAGGAAGTCTGCAACAACAATTCGGCCTTTTCAGCTACTTAGGGCCATTGTGTCAATTGCCTGCTCCAACTTACTTCGCAGCCGTTGTCTTCGGGCCTGTTCATCCTTCTCTAAAGCAGCTAAAATCTGATAAAGGAAAGAGCAGAAAGGAAAAGATTACTACTCTTAATTAAAAAAAAATCCTCTACAATCTGAAATACTTTCCACGAGGAGCTCTCTAACAGGAAACCCAGAAGGAATCTTCCTTGAACCATCAAAAGGCCAAGCAGGACAACATTAAGGAGACAACGGAACACAGTGAAAAAAATAGGATGTGTCTGGTTTCCCAAACATCAAAGATAGGAAGAGACTAGGGGAAAATACTGGATCATAAGCTCGAATTTGAAGTTAATAACAATAACTGGGTTGGAAGGGGCCATAAATGTCTTCTAACCCAACCCCTTGCTCAAGCAAGAGACTGTATACCATTTCAGACAAATGATTGTCCAATTTCTTCTTTAAAATCTCCAGTGTTGGAGCACCCACAGTTTCTAGAGGCAAGTCATTCCACTGATTAATTGTTCTAACTGTTAAGACATTTCTCCTTAGTTCTAGATTGGTTCCCTTCTTGGTTAGTTTCTATCCATTGATTCTTGCCTTGCCTTCTGGTGCCTCTTCTTCATGGCAGTCTCTTAGATATTGGAACACTGCTATCATGTCACCCTTAGTATTTCTTTTCATTGAACTAGAAATGGCCAATTCCTGCAACCTTTCTTCATGTTTTAGCCTCCAGCCCCCCCAATTGTCTTTGTTGCCTTCATATGAATGGTTTGGGTTTACTTTCCAGATCACTAGAAAACATGATAACCAAGAGTAGGAGACATGCTTAACTTGGTTTGTAGTCAGCTTTCCTCTAAAACTGTTAGTATCTTCTCTCTGCAGATTTCCTCTCATCAATTTGGGTTTCAAAATGTAGAGGTGAAAAACAATTTAAGCCGTTTATTATGAGAGGCAGGAATGTGTAAGCATTCTCGTTCTGTTTATTGGAATGACTATCCTTCTTCATCCCAATCACTAAAAAAATGTTTTCTGAACATGCGTTGTGCAGAAGCCATTGTTATTAAACCAAAGCAGCCAAATGGGGTAGATTGAATCCACCTAAATGTTTTGCCACACTGAGGTAGAATAGCCAAGCATTATGTTGACCTGAATCATAACTCGCCCACACAGGCCCAGAAAAATAATATGTTTTCTTAATGTCTAAATTTTGATGTTGAAAATATATGAAAAAATGGTTCTTCATAGACATAAAACCTGATAATTATACAAAATAAACAATGGGATAAATTCCAGGAAAGTCATGGACACCTCTGAAACTGATAAAGAAACAGTTTCTTTAGCAGTTAAATATTTTGAACAGACTATTCAAAGGCCTTCCATGGAACCCTTTTAAGTCACTCTTCTGCAGACTCACTTTGTTTTTAAATTCGTTACTATCCACATTGAGACATTTCTCAGATAGTCAATATTTTCAAATAGTTCTGTGTAGGTCATCCTGAGCTCATTCAATCCAAAGGAGATTTTGAGCCTTATAGTCTCTGTTAAGGAGTGAAACTATATAAGCAGTGAGTGTGTACCTTTGGTTGCTGGGCAAGGCAAGAAAAATTGCTGAAGAATCTAAATGCATTGATCCAATGTAGATTTCATATTCAATTGCAGTCAGATTTGCCTCAGTTGATGAAAGAACTTATTGCTATTCACACTATATTTTAGAATACTAGAAAATGGCAATTCTGGAATTTTTCCACCAAAATTTCATTCCACTAAATAGGCTTATACTTCAGTGCCATTCAGAAAACAAGTCAAGTAATGGAATTTAGCATACTTAAGTCTTTTATTGAAGGCACTAGAAAAAAGGACATAATTATGGAATACAGTCGAATTCATATAATAAACATCTTTCCTACTCAAAGAGCTAAAAATGCATCTTACATTTTAGTTCTGTTCTCAGAATCAGATGAAAATCTTTAGATCACCATTTGTACATATTCTTGGAAATCCATTCTTTAATCAACCATATTAATAAACTGAAGATTGGGTGTTGAGAGTAGGCCTAGTGACAGTTGAGTGAGAAGGGAAATTTTGGCAGGAAAGGATTGAGAAAGTGGAGGGATAAAAAAGAAATGGCCCCAAACCCCACCTCCCTTTCAATTGCACTGCCAGATTTTTTTGTTTAAAAAAGGATGATTAAAATGCAATCTCATCAGAAATCCCATTATAGTGGTTACATTTGTTGTGAGTGCAAGCTGTATTTTTTTTCCAATTAAATGTGGAGGCATCCATCAAAAAGAACTCAATTAACCATTTCATTGGCTGCATAATTGGAAACAAACTCTTGTATAATTAATAGGCTGACTATTCGAAAGCAGGAAAGGCCCATCACAAACCCTACAAGTAATATGGAAATAAGCTCCCTGTGATTAAAAGCAGCTGTGACACCTTTGGGCTTCCCATATTGAACATGCAGAAATGATGGGGAGCACACAGCACCGTTGCCCAGGGCTTTGGGAAAGGCTGCAATGTCGCAAATAAAGGAAGCCACAAAGGTAACGTGCCACAGAGCTGGTACATCCAGGTGGAATCATCACATCAAGAAAGGAGTTAGCCAGTACAACATCATGACCTGTGGGAAGATATTCTAAGGCTATTATCCTATAGGAAAAGATTTCTTGTATCTAGTTCCAAAAGTTTTCTAAATACGAAAGGTATTTAGCTTCCTGGCACAAAAACAGTCTGGCTGCAAATCCATATAGTTAACAAACCAGGCCAGAGTTTGACTGCCCCAATGCCTCATTCCTCACCTGAAGCATTGTTCCCAAGCACCTCTAGGTGGTGCCAAAATACCAAACGACAACCAAAGCAACCAATTAGGGGGGCCGGATGTCAAATCTTAGGATCTTAAAGGTGTTGGAGGCCTGAATAGAATGAGAGTCTCCTCCGAATCTCCTTTGCTCCTGATTCAAATGGAGACAGTCACTAAAGTTTGTGAGTGAGTTTGGAAAGATTTTATAACCAGCTTTAGGCCTGGTTGTTTTTCAGTGGCACTTCTGGGCACAACAGGGTAAAACAGAAAACAGCAGGGGGGACAGAGGAGAAAAAAGAGAGATACTTGTCTGTCACCTGCTCTAAAGACCGCCATGATTAGGAAGATGCAAAAACCCAAATGAAAATTAATTATGATTTTCATTCAGTGCCAATGACAGCACATTATAGTGCTGAGCAACAGGAAAAATTATTCCCTCCCATTTTGCATCAAAGAGGGTGCAATCGGGCTGCATGTAATTGTGTTTAATGAATGAAAACAAACAAAGGGAACAGCTGCTATTTATTAATCCCATTACAAATCATAAAAGAAGCTCCTGAGAGCTGCAAGCACACAGGCAGTACTTTTAGAGCAGACTATAGAGGTGCATTCAACAGATGCCAGACAGTGGTTAACCAAAAAGACAAGGATTGGCAACTTCTTTTGCCTGCAGCTCATTAAGGCTGCACTTTCTAACCACGTAGCACTTGCCCTGCTAGCTATTGATTTCTGTTCTTAAGGCCTCGCTGATTTGTAAGACTAATGAAAGGGAATGTTGGGAGCTGAGAGACTAGCCTCAGGGCAGCAGCAGCTGCTGCAAAAAGGGCTGGAGGAACTGTTCTGTGAAGGTGCCGCCACCACCTCTAGCTCCAGTTTTTGTGATTGCCCTTGATCTTATCCAGATGGCAGGCAGGGTGCTGAAAAGCTGCAACTGTGCTGGCTGCTAGGCTCCTGTTGATGACCCCCGTGACCTTCTATACAGTGCTTCACCCTTAAGGCAGGTCGGGGTTACACTTGGGTCAATTCATACAAAAGGCTTTCCTTGGCATGGCTGGTGCACACCTACGTTTCCCACACCTGGCTGGAACCCACTAAACCTCGCCCAGCTTAATCAAGGTACGATTAAAAGGAAAGGTTAGATGGAGTTTTATTTGTAAGGGAGACTAATATTTATCTCTCTGGATTCTATTCAAAAGAATGATACTGCATAAAAACGTCATCAAAAAAGCACAACAAAGAATGTTCTTTCTGTGCCAATTCAGAAAGCTCAGACTGCCCAAGGAGCTGCTGATACAGTTCTACAGAGGAATTATTGAGTCTGTCATCTGCACCTCTATAACTGTCTGGTTTGGTTCTGCAACCCAACAGGACAGACACAGACTTCAGAGGATAATTAGGACTGCCGAAAAAACAATTACTACCAACCTGCCTTCAATCAAGGACCTGTAGTACTGCACAAGTCAAAAAGAGGGCTGTGAAAATATTTACAGACCCCTCACATCCCGGACATAAACTGTTTCAACTCCTTCCCTCAAAACAACGTTATAGAGCACTGCACACCAGAACAACTAGACACAAGGACAGTTTTTTCCCAAATGCCATCACTCTGCTAAACAAATAATTCCCCCAACACTGTCCAACTATTTACAAAGTCTGCACTACTATTACTGTTAATCTTCTCATCAGTACTTATCATCCATCCCCTCCCACTTGTGACTGTATGACTGTAACTTTGTCGCTTGTATCCTTATGATTTATATGGACTGTTTCCTAGCATGATTTGATTGCTTATTGTACCCTGTGACTATCATTAAGTGTTGTACCTTCTGATTCTTGACGAATGTATCTTTTCTTTTATGTATACTGAGAGTATTTGCCCCAAGACAAATTCCTTGTGTGTCCAACCACACTTGGCCAATAAAGAATTCTATTCTATTCTATTCTATTCTATTCTATTCTATTCTATTCTATTCTATTCTATTCCTCCATTTATTTATTTATTTAATATATATGTGCCATCCGTCTCACTATCCAAAGCAACTAGGGGCAGTTTACAATACAATATAAAAGCCTATTAAAATTACAAGTGCTAAATAAATAAATTCCTTTGCAGAAAGCAATAGAAAAAAAGGGGGATCCTTCGGAAAGCAGCTCACCCCATCACAATTGGGTGGGCAGAGTTCTAAAGTCTAAAGAAATTCCAGAGTGCCCCTACTAAGAGTTTTTGATCAATCCACTACTTGGTTAAAATCTAAAGCCTGCAAGGGCCTTCAGGAATAACAAAAATTGGCCAACTCACAGTGGTTCTTCAGGATCTTTTGGGTGGACTCTTGAGGAATGAAAATATCTTTTGAAAGACAGTCTTAATTCAGGAAATCTCTCGTTTAACCCATATTCCTCATTATTAATAGGAGTTGTGATAAATGGAGCTTCATATCATAACTGTGAGAGATGCTTTTCTCTTTTATGCATTGCAACCAGCACATCAGAATGGATAATTATTAAAATTGATTTAAATATTAAAAATTTTGTATTATTATTGTTGTTGTTGTTATTGTATTATCCTTCTACTTGCAACTCAGGAAGAAAAGTTGTAGATCTGGATAAAAAAAATCTCATTAATTTGGAATGTCAAACAATTCTCTGTATCACTGTAAAAGTAATTCTATATCTTTTATCTCTAATATCTTGTTCATAGGAAATCTAAAAGAACTCTAGTAACTGAATCTAGTTTAGTTAATCTAGTGACTATTAATCATTAATATGCAATGCCAATAAAAGTCTGGCAAGTGAATTTATTTTTATGGGATAAAAACAATAGGAAATTGGAATGTTCCCCGCAGCATTATATTATACCACAGAGGGAACTCTGCTGACTTGAAATAGATCTCTGAACTGCATATTCAAAGAAACTCTGTTCTGCAAAATGCAAGTTATCACTGAGAAATACAAGAATCCGTCTGAAGATCACGTCTACAAAGAAACAATAATATTCAGTTTAGCTGACACGTGGCATTAATGTTACTCTTTTCATCATTCATCCAAATTCTGGTGTCATTCAGAAACAATACTTTCAGAATTTCCAATATGTGAAACACTTTATATATATATATGAATAGAATACTTAAACACAGAGTAACATTATTTAAAACATAGGTAGGCAATGTATTTTATAGTGGCCTTGCTTGGAATATTAACAAGCATGTCACAGGCTCTCCTACCAAAATGGATGTACAAATGTGCTTTCCTATTCACAAATAATGGGCACATCAATCACATAATAACCATTCTCCAGACTGTGAATAGGTGAGATTGCTCCCTGCCAACCTCTCTAATCCCCCAGGGTGCTCCCTATTACCCCAGTTTTCCTTCCTTTCCTTTTCCTTTCTGGCAGATGGCCATAGTTCCAGCACAGAGCTGCGACCACCCACCATTTTTATTGTTTAATAGTCCTAAACTTCAGTAAGACTCGAAAGATTTTTGGAAATAAAAATGAGACCGATTTTAGTGGCATGCTAGCTTTCTATTAAAAACAAAGTATCTGTGGGTACAAAGGGAAGTGGATATATACATACATCTGAAGTAACTTATCAAATCAATGACTAAAGATCAGCCAAGGTTCCTAAAATGTACACCTAAGCTATTTGTTGTTGTTGTTGGTGGTGCTTTCAAGTCAGTTTTGATTCCTAGGGATAGCCTGGACTAATCCCTGAAATTTTCTTGTCAACTTTTTTGGAAGTGGTTTGCTACTGCCTTCTTCCTACGACTGAGAAAAAGACTAGCCCAAGGTCACCAGAAAAAAGAACAGACTAACAGAGTTGGAAGAAGGTCTTCTAGTCTAAACCCTTGCTCAAGGAGGAGTCCCTATGCCATTTCAGCAAATGGCTGTCCAATCTCTTTTTAAAAGCTTCCAGTGATGGAGCACCAACAACCTCTGAAGGCAAGCCATTCCATTGGCAAGTGGAAATTTGCCATGGGACAGGAGATCTCAGCTGTCTACTGAGCTTACTGGAGTGCAGAAACCTCTAAGAAACCTTATTCTCTGTTCACACTTATGTGAATAGGCCACTTTCTTTACCGGCTGTTGAAGGAAACAATTTTGGAGCCTTGCCCAGATAACAATGCAAAAATGTTTGACAAATGCTTTCATTATCTTATATAAGCAACCAATTCCCTTCCCCCAGCTCTCAATATCTTTCTGTTGGGCAATAAAATCCATATAACTTCATTTTATATATATATTTTTATTAGCATCATATATTTTATTGCTTTAATAAAGGATTGTGGAAATGTGTTCAAAACTACTTTCTGCTGTTCATACCAATTACAGTAGATGGGTTTTTAACCACTCTTAAACTTTATAGGCTTACTGAAGTGACTCTCTTGTGATAGTAAATGCCATCCCCACCTCAAAATTATAAATAAGGTAATTTGTACATGGGCTCACCGAAATGACCCAGGATAGCTGACACGGAACACATTCATTTAGAGAGTTAAGTGCTTCAGGTTTAAGTTGATAGATATTCTCTTTTTGTCTCTTATTTGATTACTTCATGAGATGTATTCACTTTTGCTGCTTCCATTCTTATTGGCCCATTACTTATCTGCTGAGACACTGTTGTGTCCCCCCCTCGCTTTATTTTGGAAAAGTGTTGTTTTGTTATAAAAGGGAGTGGTCTGTGTTTGTTACTTTAAGCAATTTGTGTCAAAACAGAAGAAGGGATTAATGATAATAGGCAGATAAAAATACCTCAAGGCATATCGAAACTTTAGAAAAGAAACAAGGTGTCCTCTCTTTGTAAAGCAAATGGAGGATTTAAAAGAGATTAAGTAGAAGGTCTTTATAGGTGGCAACATTTGGGTAGCTTGGGCTTGTAGGGCCTGGTTAGTTCTTGGATAAGATATTCAGGGAACCCAGGATTGTTGGTTATGTGAAATAAAAAGGAGTTTCTAAAAATATATATGCATCAGTCATTATGATTCAGAAGGCTAATATCATCATCACCATCAATACTGATGGAGAGAAATTAGAAGAACTACTACTTGACAAATGTTCTTATCTCATCCATCTATGTCAGAGTTGATAGGATCAGGGGAAAGAGGGAGATTGAGAAGAATTGGTATCTTTGGGAGAGCTTAATACCCCGTTTCAATAATTTGCTGCAACTGGTTCCTCTACTATTCTAGTATCTCAACAAATGGATAATTGAATCACATCTTTTTAATGATGACTAGCTTTTCAGGAAGACAAAATCCCTTTCAGTTTAAAGTGGGACAAGCCCAGATAGGTTTTCTATCTACATAATAGAAATGATATGTACAACCATGATATTTTGTAAGTAACTGCCTAGATCAACCTTTAAAAACTGATTTTGGGACATCATTATAATATACATATTTGTGTTCATATATTGTGTATCATATATTATACACATTACAGATAATTTTTAAAATATATTTTTAAAAATGGAGCTACTTTTATATTTTTATGGAAATGGTGCAGTACACTGAATAGTGGGTGCTCATAGCTGACTGTGCAACTATTAACACATGATATGATGAGTTTACAGTGAGATAAAAGTAGCTCTGCTCTGAATTTCTTTTCACGGATCAAAAGAAAGAGGAAAAAACAGAGATAAATAGTTATATTAAGGTATGTCTAAGAGTTCTGATATACCTTACCTCATCCTTGTACTTAGTAATGTATGAGTAGATCTCATGCAGGGCACTCATGCTGTTGAATTGGCTCAAGTGTAACCGTGACTGCTCTGCCAAATAGGCACTCATGTCCTGATCGCTGATTGCTGGCATTTTAGCTATATCTGCATAATATCTGTAAGTGAGAAGGAGGAAAAATAAATCACGCTGTTGAAAATAAAGATGTTCAATAGCAGGTAGGAAACAAACTGAGGATAAATCTAGAAAATGCCATAAACTTAATTAACAAGTCTCCAGATTAAATGTAATAAATCTATTCATTACAATGAAGCAATTGTAATGTACATAACACATTTTGCCATTTCATAGTGTTCTGCCTGCCAAATGACTCTTCATTTTGTGTTCAAGTAACCAGACTAGCCCTCTTAAGCCCTCACAGACAGGGTGTACAGAGTCTCTCTTTACATCTTAAGACTGAGGGGATGAGGCAGTGTCCAAACTACTTGGGTGAGTTGAAACAGTAGGACTTGAGAAACAGCTTTAAAGGGGTGCTGCGATCATTGGAGGTAAACATTTTATTGAGATCTTCTTCCCCCCTCTCTTCTCCCCAAACAAAAGAAGCTTGAGTGCAAGAGATTGGGGGAAAGATCCAATCTCTCTGCAGAAACAGAAATGCTAGGGTAATCTTAAATAGGGATTTGGAGCCCTTGGTACTGTTACACCTGACTTACAACCACAAAGCAAACACACAGATTACTGAGGGAAAACGACTTGGGCTATAAGTTGTCTTGCCTACATTTGTTGTTGGAGGTAGACCTGAATTGTTCCAAAATCATGGTGAGGCATGTCAAGCAGAATCACAGATCAGTAATTGGACACTCCTATGAGGAGAACTTAATGGAGCTCAGCAGAGGAGCAGAAAGTGATGTATTTGGATATTGTGTTTTATAATCCTATATTTATTTATTAGAAAGTTTGTTACCGAATTATAATGATGACTGCTGTTATGGAAGAAATGGGCTTCACTTAGGAAAGCAAGATAGAAGCCCATTTCTTCCATAAAAGCAGTAATCATTATCTAGCATTTATAGCATAATTTATAATTATACATACATCAGCTCCCATAATATAAATATGCAACATAAAAGATTCATGTTTTAAAAGTCTAGCCATGTGGGAAACATCCTAATGGCAATATTATCTCTTAAATACCACCATAATGTATAATATTGGCTAATATTAAAAATAGCCAGCTAAGCAAGCAGCAAATAGTATTGAATATCAAGGCTATGAGTGTTCTTCAGATCTCTCTCTGCTAATCATTAAAGCAGCCCCCACTTTCTTTAGGTTTTGCCCAAGCCAAAAAAAAAGCAATGTTGCTGCTTTAAGAAGTTAAACCATTAAAGTTGTATTAACTTTAAAGGATCAATTCTTTAAAGCCGTTGCACTTTTTCCAAGCTCTCAAAGAAGAGAGCTACTGTTTAATAACTAGTACAAAAGTGCTTGCACAAGATTTGGAAGTTTTCTTCCTCATCGTTTTCAAAGTGTGCAGAATCTCATTATTTTTTAAAGAAAATCTTAAGATGGTATAAATTGCTGTATGCAAAAGACAGTGTCATAAAATATTGTTTGCATTAAGGCTAGCAGTTGAAAAGATAATGAAAATATGGAAAGGATGCAAATACAGGTTTTGTCCCAGATGTCCTTACCTTGAGATGCTGGCATAAAAAAGGAAGGTACACCCCCACACACACACAATATTAGTTAAGTTTCTGGGTATAGGAGGATCAGGGAGATGCCCTTAAAGAACAAAACTATATAGGCTATTAAGAAAATACCAGGTACAGTACAGAATAAACCTAGGTTAAGTCCAGAGAGAATTGAAGGGTATTACAAAGAGACTCAGACTATCCCATCTCTGGTTCCCTAGGGTCTAAGAGGGAAGGAAGGAAGGAAGGAAGGAAGGAAGGAAGGAAGGAAGGAAGGAAGGAAGGAAGGAAGGAAGGAAAAACTTAGTCAAGATTCTGTTACTAAAGCTTATCACAATGAAATATAATTCTATGGAATCAGTTTTCTAGTCTGTCCATCTTGTAGGGCTATTCACTACGATGAATAAACAAGATAAAAATAATGCTTATAAAACTAATGCAATATCATTCTCCCCTAACCATCAGAATAATAAGTTGTCAAAACAGCTTGAATTTTTTTAATTACATTTATATGCCTTCTCCGAAGACTCAGGACAATTTTTGGATACAACCCAGTGTACTCAGCAATAGCCTTCATTCCATTGTATATGCCTGCTTACTACTAAGCGGCATTTTTACAAGGTCAGCTAATTGCCCCCAACAATCTTGGGTCCTCAATTTACCTACCCCAAGAGGATGGAAGGCTGAGTCAACCTTGAGCCTGGTGGGATTCGAGCCTACAGTAATTGTAGACAGCTGGATCTTAAGAGCAGGCATTTACAGCCTGAGCCACCAAGGCTCAGGCACAAATGTAATCTCTAAATCAAGAACCAGGTCTTTAAAATATGGTTTGTACAATACACCAGTTCTAACTAATGTCTGTGTTTGTGTGTGTGTGTGTGTGTATACACAAACAGACACATAGTTAATTTGTTTAATAAAATAGCTCTATTTATAAATAGAGAGTCTTATTCATCCTATGTTTCATTATTTATTTTTTCATCTTTATTAGCAGCAGTGGAAAAAAACTTCTGGTTTTACTTAAGACATCAGCAGGGTAACGATGTCACTAGCAAATACAATTTTCACAAAACAGCACCAGCTACTGAGTCTTTTCAATGTGCAAGTCTCTACCCCAATAGTACACAATAATTAATAAACCAAACATGCTTGAAGTTGATCAGAATCTCCCTGGTAAAACCCCTGAAAATGAAAAACTCTTATCTATATTACTCAACACAATGTGATTGTATTATTTTCAGTTTGGATCTAATCCAGGCTTTAAATTCCATTGGCAAAGAGATTTTGCTTTGCTAATCCTCCTGCAAATGGATTGCTTTACCAGTAGAAATATCCTCAAAACACATTGAAGATGGAAGGAAAAAAGGAGAAAGTTATTTTTATTTTTCTGGAGTGCCTCCTTACTCACTACTCCCAAATTCCCCAACCCACCTCCACCAATCCTTAAATACAATTTTTAGGAGACTTGGATCTAATAATGGTTGCAAGAGAAACATCATTCCTTGTCTTGTTCAACCACTGAAAGCTGATAGAAGAAACACTTCTCTGAGGTTCCCCACACCTCAATTAGATGTTTATATGCTGGATCCAACCTAATAGAAATAGCTGCCATCATGAAATCTATATGCTATATTACTTATTCATCAGAAAGGTCTGAAAGGAATTGGCAATTCTTAGAAAAAAACCCGATCACTTGCAATTGTTTGAAGAACCATTTTTCCTCCTCTAACTCAGGGAACCACCCCAAACATTCTAGAACTGCCATACCTTTGTTCCTTTTGCAAACCTACTTTGTCTACAGCTGCAGTTACTCACCTTTCTACCCAGCTCTTATAGTTAGGGATGTCCTTGGCATACAGTAGTTTATTGGAGGGAGAGTCTTTCCCTAGCTTGTGCTCAGAAGTTGAGCAGGAGTCCATGAATGTCTGAGCCACCACTGATAGGCAGGCATCAGTAATACTGTTCTTATGAATGTCAAATACAAATTGCGGGTTCTTAATCACATTCACCCAAAAACGCAGAGGTAGACTGCAAAGGAGAAGAAAAGAAGAGATTATTCTTAGTAGCTTCAAGTAGAGCTCTTGGCAAAAAAACTTTACTTGGTTAAAATCTATCACAGTAAGGGGGGCAGCGGTTCTCCCAAAATCTAAACAGGTGATAATAACTCTGATGCATGGTTTGCCAGCTACATAGCTATCTCACTGAAGGGTGGGTGTATGATATATGGTGCAGCTGTATATGAACATATTTTTAAATGTTTTATATGTGGATATAAATATATAAATGATTTTAAGGGCATTTGGCATTTGAAAACTAACAGTAAATGTCAGAAATATTTCTATCATGAGACTTGTTTTAAATATACAAAATTGTGCCTGGTAAATTCTATTATTTTTGACATAGAATAGAGCATTTGTCAAAGTCATTCATGCTGACCTTGGGGTTTTATCAGTACTTGTCAACATTTCTATCATTTCCCTATGCTCTTCTTAAACCCTTTGAAATTAGTTACATTTAAGGGTTCACCAAGTTTTCTGCCCTTTATTAAATCCCTATATTTTTATTAGCCCTTGGAGACTAAATTCTATTAAGAAATGAGAACTATAATTAAAGGAAAAGCAAATAACTTCTTGATCTTCCTCAACTCAGCATTAATTTATCTTTTAACTGAGGCAACCAGCACAATGCAATTGGCTATGCTGTTTCTGCAAATTACCCTTGTCTATTTTCACAAAGCAATGTTATTGAGGCAAAAGGGCTATCGTATTACTTTTTCCTGTTATATTGGCTAGGTTGAAAAAAACCAAAGTACTGGGAAAACTCAAACTAATTTACCTGAGGGAAGATGGGATGACCAAGTTTCAAAGCACAACACAAAGAACTTCAGGAATACTATCTAATTTTTAAATGGAAAATTTTCACTGGAAATTTTTCTCACTGGAAACATTTCTGTATATCAGGAAAATTCATAGAAACTTTTCCCATGACTTCTAGGGTGGGGATTTTTTGTGTAAAATAATTCCATTGTCTGATCTCTCCTACCCTAACATAAAATCTGAATTATCTCAATGAAAACTAGGTCCTTGCTTTTCATAACTGTTTTTTGTTTCAGCTGCTAAACTCCCACAAATCATATAATCCAGGTGTTGGTCATACCTATGTCTTTTAATTTCAGAGAGCCATCTCTTGAAATGTACTCTATCCACTGAATTAGCAGTGCAAAACAAGCAAGGGCATTAGTATGCTGGAGCCTGCCTGCCTCCCTGGGCTCTGTGGAGTTGCATCATTGGGATTCTTTCCCTACCCCATTTTTCTCCCAGAGCAGCTATTTCCTTTAATATAGAAAGCCGAGTGATAAATCAGTTCCAAATGTTTCCATGCTCTCATAACTCCATTTAAAAATGTTCCTTTTCCTGCCTTGCTAATTACTGACAGTTACTGAACTACAAAAGCAATTTGCTTGCTATTTAACAAAAACCAGAGATCAGAGTGTATATTCCTATCCCCAGTAACAGTGAAAGGAGCTGAGAGATCAAATCAGGAAGGCAGCAGAAGAAGAGAAAAGTGTCTGCCGCTTCTTACTATTCACTGAGCACGTTAATCCCCAATAGCACAAAATAAGTAGCGAGACGGAGTTTAAGGCTATGCAAATCAGCATGCAGAGAATAACTTCCCTATCACATTTGAAGGTAAATGTGGAATACAGTTCACCAGCAAATTGATAACTGGCTATATAAACAAAAATGCTGCATACAAGATTTTTAACTGCTCTCCTGTAGCTGCCGCTTTTATTGTTTATTAAGACTCTGAATCGCTTCAGATTCAAAGATTAAGAGGTGCTTTGAAGCATGCAAAGGTCTGAATGCAGCACCTGCTTGCAGCTCATTTCAGTAGCTGCCCTGTTTTCTGGCATGGTGTGTCTGCCCCTCCGAGGCAGCCATGCCATTCCCCCAAAAGGTTAGAATTTCTCCAGCACTCCGAGCACATTTTTGCCTTGAATCAGTACTGTGCAACACTATTATTTTACTGATCTCTTAATGATTATGTTTCCATTATTGGATCCACATTTTATATTGTGATTTTAGTGATTTACACATTCATTTGGAAAACGCTGGTTTTCAGGAAGGCTTCCAAGTATTTGGCCAAGCAAGATGATGTCCCTGTAATATAAACTTACAGAAATTTTATCGTGACAGATCTGTAATTTTTTTTATTTATCTGATTTCTATAGCCTCCCATCTCAACAAGTGAATTAGATATAGGCTATATTGTAGCCTAATATAAATGCCTTTTTATGTGAGGCTTCCTCTACACCAGAGAATAGAATAACAAAAATGCTTTGAGGCTGCACTTCCTTATGCAACTGAAGTAATTTTTTTTAAAGCATCTGATTTATTTTCTGAAAATGCTGAAATTACAATAGGCTATTTACACTCTTTGAAAGAAACATCTTCCTTGTTAGCTACCCCTAACTTTTCACACACAAGCTGCAGCTTAGATAAGAACCTGGCTTGCAGAAACAAACCATTGATCTACCTAGCTAAATATTTACTCTACACAATGACCCATCAGGTATCCACTCTGCCTCAGCTTGACTTTCAGAAGATGGGAAGACATCTTGGGATTTTCTGCAGTGCAAGTCATCTGCTTTATTGCTGCGCTGCAGCATCTTCTTACCAGTTACTCTTCCAAGTGTGCCTGACATCATAATCATTGATCTGGTGCTTATCAGCTTGTTCATCCAGGAAGTCAAACATGTACTTGATGGCCAGAGGCAAGGCACTCCCTCGGTGGGCTGTGCTGAAGATAGTCTCAAAAAGGTCATCCACAAACTTCTGCAAAGTTCCCTGGAACAAAAAAAAACCAGGATATTTGTTCAGCATTACTTAACATATCATTCATGTACACAACCAGAACAGCAACAATAGAATGAAGGCATTCTTTTTTTTCTTCTCAGAAGGGCTAAAATATCTCACTGGTATTAAAACATGCTCTGAAATAAGAAACTGAAGTGTCACCAATGGATGAAATAAAACTGGCTTTTCATGGGCTATTGTAAAGGAATTTAGAACTGAACTTAGAGAAGGTATAAAAGAGTTATAAAGAGAGGAAGGAAGAAAGGCAGTAAAAATAGGGGGAGATTCAGTGGCACTGTTTTGACTATCCTGCTGAGTTTTTACCCATGTCATATACATTTGTTTTATGCCTTGTCCATTCTCTACAAATCCTCAATGATTTAAATATGGTAGTGATATATGATTTTACAGAGAGCAATCCAAATTATTTCAGAGTTCTGGTTCAGTATTCAATTAACTACAGGATCACTGCTTTTTTTCTTTTCATAATAGTTCCAAGCTGGTTTTCCAAGACAGTGATTTTTTATGAGGAAAGATAAGCCTATAATCCTCTCAGTTATCATCTCATGTAGGATCCAGCTACTGAAGTTTGAAAAACATACAACACATATAGTTAGAATAGTGGTTGAAAACTGTGGAAAGATTGTATAGGAGAGAGAAACTGTTACTGCAGACTTCTTTTACAGTCCCTATGAAACTGCAAAGGCCATTTTGCTAAGAAATCTTGAATTTTGAAAGTGCTTTCAAAAACTGTGTCTTTCAACAGCCAGCAAATGCCTAAAATATATTCCTCTCCTTCAGGTTGAGGTATTCCACATATCTCCCTGTGAAAAGGGACTGCTTTTAGACGAGAGAGAGAGGAAGAAAAATCCGTGTTGGAATTCTGAAAATATTTGAGAGGGTGAGTTCCCCGCTTTCTCCCTCATGAAGAATCTGTGCTTTCTGACGGAATGTTCAAATTATGTGTCACCTGTATATTCAGATGCCTTGAATGATGTAAAGGAGGGAGGAAAAAAGAAAGAAGGAAGGAAGGAAGGAAAGAAAGAAAAAGAAAAAAAGAAAGAGGAAGAAAAAGAGAGAGAAAGAAAGAAAGAAAAACAAAAAAAGAAAGGAAGGAAGAAAAGCTTTCTACTACTTAAGATTTTTTTTGCTGCTCATAGAAGAAGCAAACAATGCCCTGGAATGTTCAGGTTATATATACAAATATATATTCTAAAACTGTACAAGTTAAACAATAGCAAACAGCAAACAGCATTCCTCTCGCAGATTACTATGATTTATGATTTGGCTAGGATAGATTCAGCTGAGCTGAATTTACCTCTGCAGTTACCGTGGGATTTTTCAGAATCTGACAACAGAGTACTATTTTGATTTGTTCCACTACAAATCTCCTACTGACCGTTTGATTTACTTCAAGAATTAGTGTAGCAATTATATTGTAAGCAGTTTGTGTTTGTGTCATAAGCCACTGGATTTTTAATACTCCTTCACTTGGGTTTTTGCTGATACAGAATATTGGTTAAATGAGGGCGTCCATCAAGAGCATGAACAATGAAACTGGATAAATCAATGATTATAGCACCTAGAGGCTGGAATCCCATCTTGCTTTTGATAATAGCTAGGGTGCAATACTCATCTTTGCAGGTTTAGTGGGAGGGCTGATATAAAGGGAGGTGATGAGATCAAAGGAATCAGACTACTCATCATACCAGAGGCAGTAGAGTCACCAATCACCACTGAGAGAGTGTGATTGGCCCAAGATCACCAAGCTGGCTTTCATGGATAATGTGGGACTAGAACTCAGATTCCCGCTTCCTAGCCTGGTACCTCAACTAATTTTCACCTCCTGATTATGGATCAGGGTTGGAAGGAGAGACCGTCCCTAACCCAACAGTGGGAACATGGAATCATAGAACTGAAAGGGACTAAGAGGTCATCAAGTTTAATCCTCCACACACTGCAAGATTCACTACACCCTATCCCCTAATAGGTGAGTATCCAGATGGCAATTAGAATCTGGTGCAATGCATATAATTCATATATAAGTATATAAAACAATTTAGGAAAAAAGGAGAACAGGACAGAGTTCAAGATGAAATATTAAGATCCGTGGTGCAGTGATTAGAATGCAGTACTGCAGGCTACTTTTGCTGACTGCCAGCTGCCTGCAATTTGGCAGTTCAAATCTCACCAGGCTCAAGGTGAGATCACTACCATGAGCCTGCCATTTTAGAGAAGAGGTAGGAAAAAAATGCATGCATAAATAATGACACACAGGTATAAAGCAACTAAATCAACAATAGCCTGGTGCTATAATTTACTTATTTTCTTAATCTTTCTGGCTTTCTTAAACACTTGTTTGTTTATGCTTTCAATGTCTTAGACTAAGTCCCCTACACTGTATATAACTCAAATACATATTCCCCTGCATCCTTCCATGCACTGATTTATTTGATTTGTATCCCTCCTTTGTGTGTGTGTGTGTGTGAGAGAGAGAGAGAGAGAGAGAGAGAGGTTAAGACCTGTGGTGGGGCAGTGGTTAGAATGCAGCACTGCAAGATACTTCTGCTGTCTGCCAGCTGCCAGCAGTTCGAGTTTCACCAGGCTCAAGGTTGACTCAGCCTTCCATCCTTCCAAGGTCAGTAAAATGAAGACTCAGATTGTTGGGGGCAATATGCTGACTCTGTAAACTGCTTAGGGAGGGCTGTAAAGCATTGTGAACCTGCATATAAGTCTAAGTGCTACTGCTATTAACAAACTTATAACACTATCCAAATCTCACAATGGACCTAGGAGCCATTTTGATTTACCTTAGTAGCTAACAGACGAGTCAAATATATTTCTGAGACCATCTTGCTGCCACGATCACCTTCTCGTTGATCCATGTGATCGTGATTCTTCACCAGATGCCATAGCTTGGTGCCACTCTCCAGGTCAGGCGTGATCATGGGGGTCCGGGAACGGAGACTGTCAGGGCTGCTAGCTGTCCGGAGCATACTCTCTGTGAGGAAACCACATATAATGGCAACTGCCTCTCCCTCCTCCGCTGACTCTTGGCCTCTGCTGTCCTCCCTCCACCTCACTTAACTTGCAGCATGGCCTGTCATACCATCAAAAAATATGATATGTTTTGGGCTACCCTGTCAATTAAACTTCATTAACTAATTGGCCCTAGAAAAAAAGAGACTACTGACTTTTTTTCCATTGAAAGGATCTGATGAATAATGAAGGAAGCTCATTATAGTTTAAAACCTATGGGTAGGTACCCTTCAATTCTAAATAAGTGACTTTTTTTCCCACAAATGAAGGCAAATATATATGTCCCAGATCCAATCTAGGTCAGTCATCAGGACCAGAGGTTTAGTGTGGTTTCACTCATGCTGGGAGCGCATCCTCAGGGAACTTCTCTTTATCTGAATCTTTCTGGAGGATGGGCTCCAGTACAAGGTCAAAAGTTGTGCAGACTAAAATTCTGGTCCCAGTGACCAACCCAGATTGGATCCTGCGACAATTTTTTTCTTCAGCAAATACTTTTAATAAGTATTAGATACCTTGTTTCTCTTAATCATGTACCAATAAGGCACATGAAAGCACAGTGGCTTTAAGAAAACTCAGTGAAGAAATACATATTTGGAAGAAAAACTAAACTCGATAAAGCAACCAGAGGCAAAAGCCTTAACTGGAAGAAGCTAGTTGTACAATTACTATAAAATGGGCCTACATCAATTTTGTCATGCAAAACCAAGGAAGTCATTAGAAGAGGCTTGACTGAAGCATGGTATCCTTTTTAGTCTGCTTTTTCTTAATTTAGGAAGACTTTTTTAATTCCCAGACTGCTAATGAATTCTATACAATAAATTGGCAAGGATGTTTTCTCATTTACTCACCATATCTGCTGAGTGATTTTGTGAAAGTAGAGGAATTGGAAATGTTGTAGGCAGAGTTCTGCTTGGGCACCAGTGCCACCGATGAACCATCTGTTACCTGTAGAGAATATTACCAAAATTAAGACTGAAGATCCACAACCTCTACCTCTCTCACTCCAACCAACACTGAGCTTCCTACTAAAGATAGCTGAAATAACAAGTTTAACTCCCTGTTCAGTGGATTCTCAAAGCCTCTTAGAAAATTTGAGAAAATGGACAGTTCATTCTCTTATAATGTAAACACAAACAGAAGAAAGCCTTCTTTTTCTTCTTAATAAAAAGCCATTTTCCATTCCTTGGGATTTCCAGATCTGACCTGAGTTTTATCTCCTTCAAAATCTGCCTGGCACAAAAATAGAACGCTTTTCAGCTTTGTCTAGAATTTGTTCTTCTTTCATTCTTCCTTTGTTAGAGCACATTTATTCAATTGTTTGTAGTGGACAGATCAAAGACAAAGCACACAGGACAGCATATGGATTATTCCAGGCCTTGTCAGGAAGAATACAGAGAAAGAGAACAATCCTGCACATAATTTTAATGCTTCTTTTGTTAAACTTAAGAGCTAGAAGCTTTCTTTTCATTCTCTACAAATGCCTTTCCAAGATGTATAATTTAGTATTCTTGCTTGCTTTCCTTCTTACAAACATTACCAGGCTAGGTAACATCATCGGTGTACTGATGTTGTCTAGCCTGATAATGAAATGTCTGCAAGAAGAAAAGCAAACTCAGAGGACACCAAAAACCTAACAATACAATCCTGAGCTATGTATGTTCTTCCTTATTTAGTACTCATCAAATGTACATGCCAGGATCTAGCCTGGACTTCCATCCTATTTTCTCTCGCCAATACTAATTCAATAGTAAAATAAGTAACAACAGCTGTTTTTTGTACCCGTCTCTCATGTATGAGATAAATATATGTATCTTATCTCTTCTGCCACCACTATAGCAAAAACCCAAGGACAACCACACCTGGTAATGAGCTAGAGTGTTGAGTCTTTTCCAGTCATTGTCGATCTTTGTGGTGACATCTTCATCTTGAAGAATTATCCGAGCCATCCTGCCCTGCCGCCACTCTGCACCGATGGAAGAGAAGGGCATGGGGTCACTGGGGATCGTGCTCACTTTGGACAGATCACAGAATGAAAGGCATGGAGAGCATGTGAATGAGGCATGGCACAAGCCATTTTAAAAAGCCACACCCCACTGTAAACCCCATTACAGTCTCGCTGTAGTTAGCAAAAATTATGCTAGGAAAATCTGTTTGGGATCTAATGTAATAGGGCCATTTTCTCCTTGGTGTGACTTGGGCTTCCCACTCTTGGGAAGAAAGGAATGGCAAATCAATTCTGAAGTGATTGCCAAGAAAACTGGTTGACAGAAGTCAAAGACTTGACTCAAAAGCAACCCCCTGCCCACAAAACTTTAAATTATGTACCTTCATAACCTATTTGGAGGAATCTTCAAGAATATCTCCAGCTTAATCAACAACCTTCTGCTTTTAATAAGTCTTACATAATCAGTGATCACAAGCATTGTTATCTCAACTACTGGGATTATGTCAGTTCCCCTTCCCCCTGAAAATATTTAGTTTACTATTTTAGTCATATGAGATTACTGTTCTCATCATCTCTCAGGTATTACATCTTATTATTTCCTGTGATCATGAAGTTGTTTAAAATGCTAACATAAATCAGCAATACATCATAATAACATTTTTCTTTGAGAATGAAAAATGACTTTCCTTGCATACCAAATAGCATCTGTCATGAAGGTTTCAAGTATGAGGGCTTCATTTTTGGAGCAAAGTTATTCAGGTGTGGAATATTGAATCACCCCTTGCCCATTTTTATGTCTTTAGTTTTTCCCCAAAGTTGGGATTATGGGCTCATTTCTGAGGGAAAGACTTTGGGCTGATAAATTTAAAAAAGGAGAATTTCTACCCAAACTGTGACTCCAGTTTCTAAATGACAAATCTGTTTCTTCACTTGTGGATAAAAGCAACATTCATCATTGCAGTCAAGGCACCAAATAGGTTTACCAAGTTTGGCTAATCTTCTTGCAAATTTTGCTATACAATGGGTCTAGCTTCCATATGTTAGTCATTTTAAACTACTAATGTTCTATTCCAATTATTTTTGCTAAGGACTCAACTGAAGGGATATCATCATCACCATCCTCATCCTCATTTGTATTCTATTTGATGACTGAATCACACAAAATAAAATCTATTTCTTATAGGTGATTTATCATTAACATATTTGATGATATTGTCACTAGTATGCATATTTTGTTCCTTAATTCTTAGAGATCTCAATTCTATTCATAGTTTGCTAAGAAAATACTAGGGATGTGCAAAATGGGAAGAGACCTTTTCAGAGAATTCCAGAATGTTCTATTTTCTTCTGAATAATGTGAACCTTTTCTAGACAATGCCCTTCTTGGAGATGATTCAGTAGTTTGGGAAGTTAATCCTTCTCTGCTATAGCATCTGCCTTCTGGAACAGCATCCTTTTCACAATTTGCCTGACTCCCACACCCAATTCTATTTGCCTTCAAGAAAGTCCCCAAAACATGACTCATTCTTCAGATATTGACATAGGAGCCCTACAGGTCGAGAGACATGGGGGGATTGGTTTTTTTCATTGTTCATTCTGACTATTTTTTTATATAAAAATTGCCTTTTCAATTTTTAACTGTGTGAAACTACAGTTACAGAAGAGTCACTTTTGGGCAGCCTAGAAATTGGGTGGATGGGAAAATAAACAAACAAACGATCTTCTAGAAAACCATAACCAATTTGTTGCTTTTGCATACTTCCCTATTCTTCCTCATGTAAAGCAGATCCATTTATCAAAATACTATCTATTCAGCTGCCAATAAATAAATAACCAACTCTATCTCTTTTCAGCCTTTGCCTATTCCCTTGAATCATTAGTTTGAAACTGCCATCAAGTTTGATAGTTTTAAAATGTGGCCTTAGAACATGCAGGGAGGTATCTATCAACAAGTATAGGAGGTCATGTGTAAAGAAAACTGTGGGAAAAAGAAAGTAGAATGGCTACATTTATACATACAGGTGGCAAAGATAAAGATTAGCTTCTGAAGCTGCCACATGAGCCTGGAAAAGCATGCAGCTCCTTTAATGAAGTAAAAATAATTATTTTAAAGCATCTTTTTATTGGAGTTTTATAGCCCTAATGTCATAATTATATGAATCCATTGTTTATCCTAACTATACAAGAAGCCATTGCTCACCCAGGTCCATGTCTCCTGCTTTGGGTCTTTGGGAATATGGAACGCCTTTGTACACAGCATCCAACAGCTTTTCCTTCACTTGTGTGATGGTATCACAATTTAGGACCTTGACTGGAATTTCAGGAGCGTTTTCATTTTCAGGATTCACACAGTTTAGTGTCTATATAAAAGGAAAGAATGAAAAAGCTTAACTAACTTCTTCCTTTTTTTTTACGATTGCTTTAGCTTTAAACATTTTTGTAATAGGAAAACTTGGTTTTGTAGGGCATCATGCAAATTTCAAAAATAAAATAAAATATAAATACATTTGTGTACAGGAATGCTATGCAGAACATTACAGCTTTCCTCAGATGAAATGGATGACAGGAAGGGCCATCATTAAGCTGTCTTTACACCTCACTCCACTCTAATTAGGAAGGAACTCTGAGGGAGAAGCTTGTTGCAGAATGTACTCATTTGAAAATAATAGGGAAAATCATAGTTGACATAGATCACCTAGTTGCAGCAGAAAGTTCAAAGTCCAACTTTAAGTATGTCTGAATAGGAGAATCTCCAGTCTAAAAGCCTGAAGTAATGAGTCAACTATACTAGAAAGTACAGGCCAATGACCTGACTTAGTAAAAGACAGATGTCTACACTTCAATATCTAGCCATGAATGATGCATACGCTATTTAAACCTAGCATCTCTATTTGTCATGGTTCATATTCCTGGAGAAGGAAATAGTAATGCTTCTTATATGTGGCACAAAGGAAGAGGTTTTTCCCCCCTTTGATTTAGGAAGAAAATTAATATTAATATTAGAAAATAACTCTTATTTATAGCCCACTGAGGCTTTAAAGAATGCTGTGTGTCTGTATTTTAATGCCATTTTTTTTCATCCAAGAATTCAGACCATAACTTTAGTACTAGGGACTAATCCAATGTTTCTTAAAGTTCTGCAAGCATCTCTGAGGGATCCGAGAACTCAAAGGTATTTGCCAGTTTTTGCTGAAAAAAATATTTAATGTATGGCATCTACAGAGATCATGCAAATACAAATTTAGTTTAAATAAAGTACAGATAGGTAGGGAGATAGGGAGATAGATAGATAGATAGATAGATAGATAGATAGATAGATAGATAGATAAAAATCTTGTGAATTTTACTTTGCTAGTCGTTGCAGACTCTGGGGGTAGTGCTCATCTCCATTTTAAGGCCATTCAGCCAGAGCTGTCTGAAGATGTTTCTGCAGTCATGTGGTCAGCATGATATTGCAGAGTGCTGTTACCTTTCCATGGTACCTATTTATCTACTTGCATTTGCATGCTTTCAAACTGCTAGGTTGGCAAGAACTGGGGTGAGGACAGGAGCTCACCCTGTTGGGTGGCACTTGAGTTTTGAACCTGGGCTGCTGGCTTTCCAGCTGACAAGCCCTCTGTCTTGACTATTGAACTACCACACACACACACACACACACACACACACACACAAAGAACCATAGAACTGCAATGGGATGGATATTATAATTCAATATCTAAAGAAGCCAAAAAATAATATAACATTAAAATCCCATCAAACCCCAAAATGTTAACAGCAGCAAACAAACAAATTTTAATTTTAAATATGGCATGTATCAATAAATATAATCCATTGAAAAGAAAAGCTCTTTTGGGGATCCTCCATAATCTTTAAAAGTAGGAAGAGGTCCTAAGAGAATTTTTTTTAAGAAACACTGGACTACTCGATCAAATGTTTAGAGAATATTTACCTCTTCTATATTACCTCCTTCTCTTATTATTGGTCTTGATGAAGGAACAACTACCTTGTTGTTCCTTCATCAGAGTATCATCAGAAGAGCTAACTCAGAGGACTAAGAATCTATCCTAGTGAAATTCCCATGTTACTAACCAACATTTTGTAGTCAATTTGTTGCCGGATGAGCTTGTCTTCACTTAGGGAATAGCGGGCTTCTCCAGTGATGGCATCTATAGGCCCCTTCTCCATCTGCTGTTTGATGGCACAATACAGCATGAACAGAGGTTCACCTGCACATTCCTGAAGAAAGGATGAAGAGAAAGAAGGGCAGTCAATATAAAATTATGCATTATTTCCAAAATACCTTGCATAGGTATGTAGGAGAAATACCGTAGTTACTATTCTTATCTTTTAGAAGAATCTGCATTAAAGGCTGATTTTGTTAGTCATTATTTCATGCTTCAATTAAATGATTATTTTACAGGATGCTTGCTGCAGGATAAAAAGTATGCACACAGAAATGACTGGGATTAAGCAAGGTAAGGATTTTGTTAATTATTAATTCAATACTGTATTGTCTCCAAAAGTAGCTCTATTTGCTTTGGTAAGGTTCCTCTTCTTAATCGCTCATCCAAAATTTATTTAGTCTAAACTTTTAAAAAGAAAAAAATATCTTTACAGTATTTGCAATACTCAATTCCTGACTTGACAGGAAAGAGAGAGAGAGAGAGAGAGAGAGAGAGAGAAGAAATACTTTACAAAAAGGCAGTGAAAAATGTGCATGTAAACAACAGTTTTAAAAATTTCACTGAAGGTCATTGAGCTCCATGGATTGTAACTTAGTAATGGCAAACCAAGCTAAGGATTCAATATTTTAAGTTCAAATGAAGGCCCTTTCAGAAAATTTGATTTAACAAGAGATTTAAGTGAAGAGCAATACACAATTATTTGAAGGCTATATTTTCTGTGGCATCTTTATAACTAAAATCCTTAGAGAATCTAGGAAGCATCAGTTCTGACATAGACTCTATTATTTCTAGAGCTTTAAAGACAGCAGCCCAAACCTGGCCCAGTTTTGAAAGTACATTAAGAGCCTTGCTTCTGAGCCTCTTGAAGAGGTGATAGATTTTTTTAATGAAAGAGATAAGATTGATTGAACAACCCCTGATTTTTTTTGTATTAGTGTAGATAGCATACTACATATATTCTAAACCAGGGGTCTCCAACCTTGGCGAGACCTGTGGACTTCAACTCCCAGAGTTTAAGACCTATGGACTTCAACTCCCAGAGTTCCTCAGCCAGACTTGTGGATTCAACTCCCACAATTCCTCAGCCAACTTTGCTAGCTGAGGAATTCTGGGAGTTGAAGTCCACAAGTCTTAAAGTTGCCAAGGTTGGAGACCCCTGTTCTAAGCAATATAGATTACACAAAACATATATAGGAAATAAATAAGAACTTTGCTAGGGCAACGGCAGGAGCCCAATCAATCTTCAGCCAATCAGCACCTCAGTCAGAACTTGCTCCTTAAGAAAAGAACAAATGCCATCAGATCATTCTCTATTTTTTTCACACTATGGTTGCAATCTCTAGACAAAATAATTAAGCGATGCAGATTTACTTCTAGTTTGTTTCTTAAATATTTTATTGCTAGAAGCTAGGAGACAAACTTGCAGCTCCAATATTTCCTCCAAATTTCTCAACTCGACTGTGAATTTCCCCACTCCAATATCCTACATTAATCTGTATTTCAATTAACTTCTGTAAATTTCTTTTATTCCTTAAAATATTTTTAGTCGTGCTGCTAGATTCCATATTTGATAGTAATGAGGTCAACTAGACAATCGTCTGATGGTTTGAAATAAATGCTTCCTGTTGTTTCCTCCATAATTCCTAGTTCATTTCTTTAGGTGTCCTCTGCTGTTCTTATTATTATATAAAAAAGCAAATACATAATCAACAAGTCAGCTTCCCTGCACTGATAAAAGCAACACAATTTACTCTACTGTGAAAGAGGCAACCTTATCTATGTCCTGCTTTTTAGAAGTGTGAGAAAAATAAAGTACTCAGATTTCAGTTAAGGGAAATGTGCTAGGTCACAGTGCTTAGATGAAAGGAAAAAAAATTAGAAATATTGAAAGGTGCGGTACTATGCAATAAGAGATATTTGACAAGGGGCTGGATTGTTTATGAGAGAAAGGAGTAGCAATGAAGAGATGAAAATTATTAGGCTAAGAGAGAAATTATTCAAAGGTGGAAGGGGGGGTGGGATTAAAATTTCTTAACAATCGGTTCTGTGGGCATGGCCTAATTTGTGGGTGTGTCTTGGTGGACACGTGACTGGGTGGGCATGGCTTGTATGCAAATATTGTAAATATTTATGTAAATATTGAGTTTTTTTATTAAAAGAAGAGCAAATTTTACCCAAAATCAGGCAAAGCAGGCAGGCAGATTGAGTTGCTCACAGAATCACAGATTCACTCAGGGATCTACCTTTCTGCAATCTGCTGCCTGAGTCTGTACTGAAAAATAAAAGCTGATAGTCAGAACAGCTGATGGTCGGGGAAAAAAAGGAAAAACAGCAACTTAGCAGGCAAGTTGGATGGCACGCATGCCAGGTAAGGAGTGGCGAGGAGAGGAGGGGAGGGTCCAGCCAGTTGCACAATTTGCTGGTTCTCAGAACTGCACAGAATCATAACAACCAGTTCTATAGAACCGGTCCGACCAGGTAGAATCCCACCCCTATACTATTCCAAGAATTGCCATCTGGGAAGAAAGACATGGTCTGCAACATTTATAGATTATTATAGATCTGACCTATAATGCCACTGTGTAGTTAATTCCCAAAATATTTCAGTACTTTGAACAGCTCCAAATTATGAGATGTTAGGAACCCAGGGGCAATATTCTATATTACCTCAGTGGAGTCTCCTCTTATTCCGTTGGCCACCAGCACAACAAATTCTACTTTAGTGCAAAGTGAGCCCGCTCTCTCTGTCACCATATGCTGTTAGCATCTCGTTAGCATCTGCAGTAATTAAAGAGACAGCTGCTAACGAGCAGGAACAGGCATACATCATTCCTAGACCTTCCGACAACACGCCTGTCTTTGAAATTATGTTTCATTTGCAAACTTGGCTTCATTAAGTCTGCTTGGGGGAAAAATGTGGGTGCTGTGCTATTTATTAATAACTGTCTTGTCTCCTCGTAATGCACAAGCCAAATGATGACCATCCGTTAACAGGCACACATGGCAATTATGATCCATCCTAGAAAAATGCTCCCGTTTTAGAACTCCTCTCTCCTTTCAGGTGAAGCCAAAAATATAGGGTTTCTTCCCAGGCAGTTTTTGATTGCTCATAAAAGGTCTCTGCAAACTTTTCAGCCGCGAAAAATGCAACCTAGACGGAGGATAAATTGAAGATGGCTCCTTGGTCACATCTCGTTTGTCTATTGTGTTTGCCTGGCATATCGTTTTCTACCACTTTCAGTCAGCTGACAAGCCATGCATTGCTTTGGGGCTGCTGTGCCTGCCTTTTCATCAGGGCTGTTTAAAGTGCTCATAAGAGCAGTGGATTGCTTGTTCAAAAGCACCTCTGAGGACTAACCCATTTGCCATTCTTATTCCAGAGAGGTTTCAGAGATATTATGTATCATGCAATGGACAATAAAAAGAAAAGTTCTGCAAATTCTTAAAGCTCGGGATTAACCTGTTAATTACTTTATATTTGCTGACTGATCTTGGGCTTTCTGACTCTCAGCCGTACTTGGATACCTACCTTCATCAAGCAACAGTGGAAGAAGTGTTTTTAAAAAAATTAGTAGATTCAGTATTTGTTTTCAGTGGGAGGTGGCAGAACTTGACACAGGATTACTAAAAAGCAGAGTGGCGTTTCAAACTAAAAGCAATTAAGCCATATAAAATCAGCCCATTGCATCTACTTAGAAAGCCAATGTGATTGGCTCTCAGCAATTCAGTCTTATGCCAAATAATGTATTTGTTATTCATGGATAGTTACCACACAATGACTCCAGATAACCCATTTTGGCATTTGGCTATTTTGATTAGTTTTCCAACATCAAAAAACAGAATTGCTTTGTCTATTCTAATGAAAGATATATAGACTAAGCAGGATAGTTACCAGAATGTATTGCATACCTCACTAACCCTGTCCATATCAGACTTCCCTGGAGGCCTTTAAGTTCTGTTCATGAATGGCAACACTGGTCCTGGATTTCTGTTCCAAAGATTAATGTCTTAAGTTCAACTGCAGAACTGTCAGTAACTTCAGAGGCTGCTGTAGTTTCCAGTGTGCCAATTAGGTCATTTTAGATACTGGTTTTTATAACCATTTTGGGCATAGCTAAACCACAGGCAGCCTTGGGAAAGCCCTGTTTAAAAAATTAAGTATATTTCACAAACAAACTAAAATAATAAATAAATTAATCCATTCCTAGCACAATATGCTGCCATGATAGGAACATAAACCAAACCAAAGGGAACCAAAGGGAACTAAAGCGCAATTCACTGAGTTTCCTTCCATTTAAATTTTAAATTCTGCTTCGGGCTGCTCAGAGCTCTAAATCCCTCTTTCTTCTTCACATATGCATCCACCACCATCATTTTGTTAAAAAGGGGGAACACATACCCCGACATCTTTAGGCAAGCAGCTATGCTTTATAACAACCTCAAACCTTTCTCCCTTTTCTGAGCAGCAGGAATTAAGTCCTGATCAGCAACATTAGAAATAACACTTCATAACTGAAGAGGGAGATAGCGTCCAATACATGTCACAGAGACCACTTCTCGACTCTGTGTTCAGGTATACAGCACTTTCCCCTAGGGTCATAAAAAAATTCTGGTCAATCTTTTAACGACACAGATCTAAAAATTCCATTATGTCAAATGATTTGGAATGCTCCTACAGCCAATATAGGATGAATTTTATAAAATGAGCTCGTGGTTTCAAGCTCAGTTCATCTAGAAAAGGAACCGAAGACAAAAATAAAATGGTGAAAAAAATCCTATGGGCAGCTTGCTATTGTGTTTATAATGATGTCTACCACAATGCTGATGATTCCTACCCCAAATACAGTTAAGTGTATTTTTTATGGAATAGCCACCTGCCGACCTAGTGTCCCTCAGTAGCATAATCAATAGCTACATTCGCTGGGATCTCGGTGAGCTGCAATCCAATATCGGTGGAAAGTGCCACATTGGAGAAAGGAAGAATGAACTGAAACTATAGGAATCAGTGGGATGTATGAGCTTGGCATGTGAATGCCTGTGCATATGCAGAGGCCTGAGGTAGTATAGCTAACACTCACACAGTGTCTTATTGATGAGATTTAGCTCATCAGGCACCTAATATTGTGCATTTTTCAATGCTCCTCTTTATCTGTTTCGCTTTCCTATTTCCCTAGGATGGCTCATTAGGATGCTGATAAATGGCACTTGAGGCCTCAACAAAACCACCAGTCCCAAGGCTTGCTGATTTCTTGAAGCTGGCTATTCCTATCATTTCTGTAGCAGAGAGATAAATGGGAAATGGGGGAGCAAAGAAAAGTATGTTGTTCTCATCTCTCAGTGGGATTGAATCAACGTATTATTTTGGCAAGCTAGCTTTTCTCTGTTTCACAGGCCTGGATGTGTTATTATATAGTGGTCACAAGGGAATATATAATCCCATGTGACCCACACAGTTATACCTTTGGGAATACTTTCCTCCAATTTGATGACAGAACAGCCAGCAAGACTATAAATACAAATTTGCCCTGTGGCATCCTGTATGAAAAGTCAGAGAGTTTCTTAGAAAGCCTTCCTTGGCATTGCTGTTCTGATCGTCAGCCATTGTTGGCTCAAAGATATGAGCCCTGTCAGCAACCCTCCAGTGACATGTTTTCACGAAAATCTGCTGTATACATGAAAATATAGATATTTTTACTTGCTTGATTTGCCTGCACAAGTTTGGGCTAAGAGATTATAAGACAAAACCTGCTGACATTCTGCTTGCTTGCAAAGCCATTTCTAAATATCTTAACTTTGCCTTCTTATTTGACAAATATTTGCAATATTCGCCCATTAAAACCTCTCAGAGAGAGAAAAAGAAGAAAAAGGAAAGAAGATGGGTCTTTTCTTTCTTAATACTTGACTGGCAAGACATGTTTGCCTAACATTTTAGATGAGGCATATGTTCCCAAGTCTTGAGAGATCACTCTTACTTTTCAGTCTTTTTTAATACCACAAGATCTGTAACACAGTTTTATTATGTCCCTATAAGCGACCCACTGTTATTGCATGGATCTTTTCTCCAGACATTAGTTTATGAGAGTTGTTGTTTGCAAACATTACTCTTTTCTACTGAAAATCCTCGGGTATATAGGGTGACAACAGGTGATGGATTAGGAAAGCTGGCCCATTTTTGACCAATCTGATTTTTGTTTCTTTCTTTTAACTGTCTGGTTTACTATAGCTCCCAGGAAAATAAAACCAAGTAGCAGCAACATGACTGATAGCCCCATGGTGGTGAACTGGGTTTTGGAACTTGACAACTGCAATCAAGGGAAATCTGTGAAAAATTCACAACTTGGAAATACATTTTACCTATTTCAGGAGTTTTGGTGGATCAGGATATATATGAAAGAAGTTGGGATGTACCATTATTCTTAAAAAAAAAACCAGACCAGCTCTTAGAACATTCCATAAACAGTTTGAGGCATGTTTTCCAGACTGCACTATATTTCATTCTCCTTTGTTTGAATCCTATGCTGAAACACAGTATTTAATACACTGTAAGTCATGACTGTATTTATGGTTTCTACATTTAATATACAAAGTATGGTAACAGCACACTTGTGACAAATCTACTAGTGAAACATTTTCTCTCTGACAGGAGAAGTAAAACTTATCATCAGATTCATATAACTGAGAATTTGCTGTAGTTGTACTACCAGTGTAATATAAATAAGTTTCTGGTTTTTTGCTAAGTTTCTATCCATTCTTTGTGCAGATACTTATGTTCCATGACTTCACCACAATCCCTGACTTGGTTCTTGCCAAATGTGTAAAAACATAGCCAGAATAAAATAAATTGTGTACTTATATTTGGATAATTTAAAACAACAATATTAGAAAAGATGTTTAAAGAGAGGCAAACGTCTATTGTTCTTTTTCCTTTGCAAATTGCTATATGTTCTTCAGCAAAGATATCTTTTCAGGGATACAGGATGTCCCTAGAAGCAAGGAGTGGAATGGCTGCAACCAATTGTAATTGCTTTCTGCATAGCTTTCTACTTGTTCTGGAAATCATCTAAGCTTCCTTTATTTTAACAAGGGATGGTATTCTTCAAAAAGCAGCTCTACTTTGTGCCATAGCAACTCACTGAGTAAAACTCTGACAAAACCTTATTATTTAGGCACCACTTTTGATTTATAGATCTGTAGCTGCTATTAACCTAGGATTCCTTCTGTGCCTCAACATTCCTTTAACACACCATGTGCTCCAAAACTATAGTTTTAAGTTCATCTGTGATACAGCAGTTCAAAGCTTTACTTCAGGCAATATTAAAAACGTTCTCTGTGCTGAAAGAATCAGAATTTTATTCATGCCTACTGATTTTGCTAGGGAAACCTGAACCAATGAAAAATATTACATCACAGAATAATGACATGCTAAGTGATTATCAAGAAAAAAAACCCTATCAGCGTGACCACAATACTACCATAAGAATCTTTAAATTATTATAACAACTCTGGCTCCACAGTTTCTTGAGAGGTTGGTGTGGTGGAATGTAGTCTGGATTCCCAGGAGGGTGGGGCTACATTCCAGAGGAGCAAGAGACAGCAAAGTTTATAGTCTGATTGGGAGGAAGCGAGTCAAGACAGTTCCTACCTAGAAGTTCTCAGAGTGTATCTTTAATGATGCAAGTAATTGTTTCAGTTTGACAAATTTTCTGTCTAAAGGCAATAAACAATAATAGAAACTGCTTAGAAATAACTCTACGTTTCCTTTTTAGTTTTGGGGGGGCTGACAGTGGGAACCTTTTTTTCTTGAATTCATTATCTATTTTACCCAAATAAGTTCTTAGTAGCTCTCTTCTCCATGTGTATTTTATCCATCAGTGCCTCAGATGGATTCAAAACAATTCACACCTTTGTACCAACCAATTCATTATGAAGATTTTTAAAAGGTGGCAAATGGAGAATTTTTTTAAATCAAAGTAGAACCTTCACATTGCACCTTTCATTATTCTGAGTGAAAGGGATTTTAAAATTATATATTGAACATTTATAACATTAGGGTTTATAACAAAAGGTTTCAGCAAGGGAGGGAAAACAACTCAATGTTGTTATTCTTTTTTGAGAAAATGAAATCTCAGTTGGACTTAGTGTAGTACCAGCCTTCAGAAATCTGAGGGCTGAATTCTTGATTCACAGCATATATTGTAGCCCAGTGGTGGCTAACCTTTTTGGGCTCCTGTGCCAAAAATTGTGCACGTGCTTGCATGCTCGTGCTCACGTGCCAGCACCCAGAAGGCAATGCATTCCCCCCACCCCCTACACATGCATGCACAATCCCACCCCTCCACCCCCCTACCTGCACTGCACCTCACAGCTGATTTTCGGCTGGTTTGAGGCCTTTTTTGGTCTCCCACAGGCTTGAGGAAGGCTTCTTCAGGCTTCTACAAGCTTTGTAGGCTGAAATCTAGCCCCGTTGTCAGTTCCGTTTTTTTTTCCAGAAAAACCGGAAGTGACAAAACAGGGCTAGATTTCGGCCTACAAAGCTTGTAGAAGCCTGAAGAAGCCTTCCTCAAGCCTTTGGGAGGCCGAAAAAGTCCTCAAACAGGTGAAAATCAGCTGTGAGGCACGCACATGCACAGTGAGGTAAGTTTGCCTGCAGCTCGTGTGCCAGCACAAATGGCTCTGCATGCCACCTGTGGCACGCATGCCATAGGTTCGCTATCACAGTTTTAGCCAAATATACTGTCAATCTCTAATAGATAAAAGATTTTGACAAATGAGTGCTTCACACAATGTTACATTCTTACCTTTAGGAACTTATACAGAAGGAATGTGAACCAGTTGGTTAGCATTTTTTCAGCCACCGACTCAGTCCTGTAAGGAAAAAAGAAAGTAAATAAGATGACAGGAAAATTCAGAATTCTCTGATCCCTTGAAGTCTTAAAACTTTTAGTTATTTATGTTAAAGACTTAAAACAGTCAAATTTTGAAAGGCAATAACTTTAAACAAAAGGAATACTTATCTGCTGTATATGTGAAAATATAGATATTTTTACTTGCTTGATTTGCCTGCACAAGTTTGGGCTAAGAAATTATAAAACAAAACCTGCTGACATTCTGCTTGCTTGCTCCATTCAGTCAATTCCAGTGAAACAGGATCATCTCTCTATAAGCTACATACTATTCAGAATAAAAAAGTTCAGTCTACCATCATCAAATCTTCCAGAGTAGTATAAATTACCTGAGAGGATCCACAGAATGTTCTAATTCAGAACACAATTATGCATCTTATCATTAATTCATTAGAAATAGAAAGCAGAGATGAAGGAAGTCACGTTTACAAGTTTTCTACACACTTATACCCAGTTTACAGTTATAGTGAAAGGTAGTTAGCTGCAGAATTCAGGCAAATCTTGAACAAATTTAAAACTCTTTTGTATAGCAGTGAAATATTTCTGTTAGAAAAACTCTGTAAAAGCCACATTAATTTTAACACTATTAACAAGACAGTATCCACTTACATTAAGTATCATGTGATGGTCTACCCAATGGTGACTAAGTGGAACCTTCCACCCAGAATACAACACTAATCCCAGAGGGCAAAGTATAAGCATGAAACAATAATGAAGGATGGGTAGATTCCTCCAGTTCTCAAAATCCATGTTTGTTTCATAGAAACAATCAAAGACCTTAAATCAATTTGCAAAACCCAGATAGGGATACTCTTTCCGTTCTGGTTCTTGCCTTTTAACATTGGAAAAAAATATATCAAAATGAGACATGTGGGTTAAAAAGCTCATATGGCATCAAGTGAGTTAAGAAGCTTAAGTGTTTACAACAGAGATATGAATATGTCTCTGTTGTAAACATTAAGATTAACATATTTATCAAACATTTAAACTATGCACATTTATTCAGCATGAAAATATGCAGGTGGTTGTGATTGAAATTATTTCTTTATACTCTTTTTTTGACTGCTCCATCTATTAATCATCAGATCAGCTATTTCATATTCAAATGATCACAAAAGCACAAGCAACACTAATGACCTCAAGAAGGTAACAGCTTTTTTATTGCTATAAGGAAACAGGGAAAGGGTGTTATTGAAAAATAACAAAATCACCACAATCTAAATTCCAATTCTCTAATTCTAGAAGCTACATGGATTCTGAGTAGTTTACATAACACAAAGGAGTATCAGGCAGAAAGGAGCAGTTAAGTAGCACAGATTGTTCTGAACAGAACAGGACCATGGAACTTATTATTTCCTGACCACCTTCTGCCTTGATCAAATGAAGACGATGTCTCCACATTTTGGCTTTCTGCCCATGGTATCCCTTTTTTGCTTTCCTCATAAAAATATGCCTGATAAGTTGTGACAAGGGTAGGAGTGGAAATTGTTGGATTCAAATTTAAACACAAATGACCTAATTTCTACTTTCCAACTAGTGCATATTCTAAATAAATCCCTCTCCTTCCCTTCTGGTATGCAGCCTGGTTATAAGATAAAGAATGACAGCTTGCATTCAGCATGATAGAAATGCTGGTGTGGAAAAAAATGTGTGTCCTTTAAAAAAAAGGGGGGGGGGAGAGAAGTCTGAATTAGCCCAGATAGTTTTATAAATCCAATTGTTGGAATAAACTTGGCTCTGAGTAAAAATAACAATATTCAGGTTTCTGCCACTGTTCTGAGATGGCTTTCTGTAGTCAAGGCTTCATTATTAGATTGCCATATGTGCACAGGACTACATTTTATAATACAGATTTCATAGAAATGTTAAGGTGGTAAAGCTTGGTGTAAAGGCAAAGTTTAGCCTGAGAATAGCTCAGAGTAAGAAAGTTATAGAATAAAACGTTCATCTCCTATGCAGGAAGTGATGCAGGGAAAGACTGTAAGATCAGGACTGGGGAAATAAACTTTATGAATGATACTATATAAACACACACACAGAGTCTACATTATTTGTTTATCTATCAAGGTTGCCTAGTTGCCAATCTCACCAAAAGCAACTCTGGGCAGTACACAACAATATTTACACATTTTCTGACTCTTCTTCAAAACTAACTGTCTCCTTCTCTGTTGTCTTGTGATCTTGAATCTCTGTTTTTCAGTTCTAGAATGTATTGATACTGATATTGACACACACAATCTCTCTCTCTCTCTCTCTCCCTCTCTCCCCCTCCCTCCCTCCCTCTCTCTCTCTCTCTCTCTCTATAGTAGCTAGTACCAATCAACTATAATGCTACAAGAAAGTCCCTGTCCAAAGATATTTAAAACTTAGCTGGTACATACCAGAAGTAAAATATTCAGACTCCAGCCTCTTTAGGGATAAGCTGATAATGAAGTTGACAGTATTCAAAATGTAGACTTACTTTACACATTATCATTAGGAGGCATATACTGTTTACAGACTTTAAAAAAGGATAATATATGTGATTATATCTAGAAACCAGAATTCTAGGAGGTTTCCCCATTGAATAAAAGTGTAGCAAAGAATCATTTGTCCCAATGTAATAGTATAAGAAACAGTAACAAGGTCCAAAAGAAATCCTTCTAACATGTAATCCGTCCCCAACTTTGGTATATTTCTTGTTTTCCTTCTTTTAAAAATGTGCAAAAAGTGGGCATTGTCTTAGTAATGTCAGACTGCTACATTCAGCTAATGAAAATATTATGTGTGAGAGTTCAGATTGCCACAATTAAACTACTATTTGAAGCAGCTGACATATGACTTCAAACACCCAGACACATGAATTAAGTGCATGTATGAGAAGACCCGTTTGGCAATTCCACTGTTTGATATGTCCACTACATGTTTATAAACCTACTTTACTGTATGTGCATGACAATATTCTTTGCAAACATGTATGCAAACAAATGTACAGCAAATAAAACTACTATTTGATCAGTGAACTGATTTAAAGCATAAGAGGATAAGGGAATTAACTTTTGCAAAAGTAGATTATTAAAAGCTCAAGAAAAGGAACTTAGTGAATATATATTTCAGTACACATGTAATAATTTTTTATCCTGCAGTTAGTATATTTTTCACTATGCATTCAATAAGCCTATCTGGCTAAGTTTTAAAAACCTGATGGAGCAGAAACAGACACATGAAGGAAGCGGAATACAATCTTGACATCTCCCGCCTGTGTTGATATAATACTCAGGAAAATCTGCTTATTTTATTCTGAAACAATCACTTCTTAGAGTTTGAAGAAGCAGTCTTGAAGAAAAAATTGGGAAAGAACAACATGGCAAAGAGAGGCCTGATGCACTGCATGCAGAAAGAGGAGGTGTCCCTTTTCGACCTATAGAATAATAATGGCTTGCTCCCTACCAACCATCAGAAACAAATACTACTGAAAGACAGTAACTTTGCAATAGACATTATTTGTGACGAACTAATTAACCCCAGATTTGGAGATTTTGTAAAAATATAGTATGTGACACAGTATTGGTAACCCACTAGTATTTTTAAAAATGGAAGAAAGGAAAGAAGTTGAAAGAAGGACGAAAAAGACAGCAAATTGCACAATGCTCTATTCTTTTTGTTTACCTTCTGTTGAGTGGGGGGAAAAACCACTCAAATGCTAACAAACAAGACACAACAGTAAGCTACTATTGCAAATCAAGCATACATTTGTCCTTTTGATGCTGCATAATCATTTGTATGGTCATTTCTGAAGTCTTTTAAAACTTTCTTTTCCTTTGATTTTTACATCACATTATCATGGTTATACCCATGCCCCACATAGAAACATATTATCTGTTTAATAAAGCATACAATTATTCTGCAAAGAGTTAGGGTATAATAGTGTATAATGAAGACTTCTACATTAAAGTCTCATTTAAAAGAGATGCTGATACACTCAAGTGTCTGTTGTCACAACAGAAATCTGATATCTCTGTCTACTGAAACAAACATTTCCTCCAATCTGTTTGTCACCTTGTTTTGATATCTGACTTGCAAAGATATGAAAATATTATAGCTTCTAAATTCTAACCGCACTCATAAATGTTCATATTCATAATTGAAATACCAAAGGTCAAAAAAGTTTCCCCTACTTGCTCAGTTGGTGTATATTCTGTCTAATAGCAATCACTCTGTTTTTGAGAAATTACTCAGATATTTATAGGTGATGATTTTAGTGCTAAATCTATGATCAGAATTGTTGAAAAAACACAAAATACCCTGACTTCAGTGAAAATCCACACAAATCCTTTTACTTAGAGGATCCTATATACATGCTCACCTCCTCAAGAGCAATTTGGGATGGTTCTTGCTCTCCAAATTCTTTTCAATCAGATCTGAGAGAAGCTGTTTCAGCACTCCAGTGGCATATTCCATCTCACCCTGTAGGGCTGTCATAATTAAAGAGGCCACATTACCCCGGTCACGCATGGAGAAGCTGCGTTGGGCCTCCAAGGTTCGAATAAACGTTAACAGAAAGTGCTTTTTGTTCAAGAGCTGCCCAAAAAGTGTCAAAGACTTCTCCACATTGGCCTGGACCTGAGGAAGAGAAAATACAGCAAGTTACATCAGATTATTTTAATGATACAGGAAAATCAGGAAAATCAGGTACAGAATAAAGTGTAACACTGGACATGGGACAGACAGAATCCTGGAGTATAGCCAACAAATACATGCAATGACCAATAGTCACTTTTTAATGTTTATTTCTAATTAAATGTGAATACATCTTCTCTTTGTAGGAATTTGAGTCCAAATCTCAGAATTTAGTGTACAAAACAAGAATATGGCCCTTTAAATCCTTTTAGCTATGTCCTCCCACCAAGTACTTAGTGAATCTACTTTTTGCAAATATTTAACTATTTAAAAAGCTCACACTATGGATATATAATATTTAGTCTCTTAATATTGTTAATTCATTAAAAGCAAAAGTTATTCTAAAAATTCCACTTATTGAACACATATTCTCAAAGACTGCATACATGAAATATATGTAAGTTACAATTTTATTTGTAAGGTGTATTTCAAATTTCTCCCAAATTTTGAGACCATGAATCAATTGACCTTGCTTGCAAATAATACTGAAATAGATCTCTCTTTTGACTATTTATTGTTTAGTCCATGAATCTGTGCATTTGTTCATGGACAAAACACAAACATTTAGGAAAGTGTCAGTAAAAAATAATATTCTGAGTGCCGGAAAATATCAGAATCTGTCCTGTTTTTCAATGCATTTGTGCACTGTTGTGCAGATGAAATGTGAATAATAAAAACAGTCAAACCAGGACTGGATACTAAAGTTTGGAGAGTCATTTAATAAAGTAATAGTTAAATTCAGAAGTTTTCTCTTCTCTTTCTGTCTTTTTCTCCTATTGCTCCAAATCTGACTTAAATTCTAGCTCATTCTTTCATTAAAAGTAATACTAAAAGAGAACAATAGGTTCATTGTTGTCTTGTCTAGTATCACATCAAATTTACAAACAAAGCTACTGTCATACCATTCTGGGGCTATGGGACCGAAGTAGCAAAATTCAATAGCAGAGAGAAGACTCTGATCCAGATAAGCAATTTAAGAAGGCTATACAGATAGTTCCCACTTAATGATAGCAATTGGGCCAGCAATTCCATCGCTAAGCAGTCATTAAGTGAAATATCATGCGACCATGACTGTCTTATGATATTGCTTCCACTGCAATCACTAAGTCAATCAACTGCGGTCATTAAGTGTGACACCACGTGATTGTGACTTGTGTCTTACTGTCTACTTCCCTCTGACTTTGTTGGAAGCTGGCTGTGGAAGTCGCAACTGGCAATGACATGACTGTGAGCTACTGCAACTGTCAGAAAGGTGTGCTGGTTGCCAGACACCCAACTTCCAGTTATGTAATGATATGAGGATGCTTTAATTATTGTAAGTTCAAAGGCTGGCTGTAAACCTACTTCTTCAGCATTGTCATGAGTTGAATGGCTGCTAAACAGGGCAATTGTTAACTGAGGACTATCTGTATCTGGTTTTCTGCAGAGATCAACTCAAGGAACAGGTTTGAGTTCAGCCATAGATAAATTTATTATCTAAATACTGTATTTTCATAGGCTTTGCAGATTCCTTACATCGCAATCTTATCTTGATAGGACCAAAGAAAATATAGAATTTATTAATGATATCTGATCAACATCAGCATATTTGTCACAGTAAATTTAAAGACAGAAACATACAGGAAAAATTAACTACATTATAATAGATGATAACTCTTCTTTTAACATTTACAATACATTATTTGCATTGTAGAATTTTCAAGAAATGACATGATTTTTTTTAAAAAAATCCCTCACCTTCTATACTTACATACCATAAGATTTTAAAAATATATCCAACAAGCATTCTATCTCCTTCCCTAAACAGGAATTGCCAAAACGCTTCAGATTTGATCTGGGACTAATTGCCAGATTCCTCCTGGATAAATCTGAGCATAGCAAACAGTCCTACAGGAAAACTTGATCTTTTGCACTTTCTACATATGGCGATGGAATTGGGTCATATGGTATATCTAACCATGAAGCAGAAAATAAATTACTAAATATGACCAGGACATCTGATCTATAGGGACTCAAGCAGATAAATATTTCTATTTAGCTGTAGTTGTAATCTACTTGGTGCCTCAGTTTCATATTTTTACTAATGAAACATCTGAACAGATGCAGGAAAGAAGCTTTATCATTTGGGCTGCTGACACACTGTTCAATCTCCATATTTTTCCAAACAGGTAACTAAAACTAAAGTGAACACCTCCAAGGCACCTACCTTCCTCTTGTGAAGTAATTGTTTCAGGGCAAAGATTTTTCATTTCATTATTCTGAAAAGTGCTTTATACTGATGGCAAAATATGAATAATAAATGAAAATTAAATAGATTTATGTCCCATGTTTCATTAATACAGCTCTTGTGGATATTAAAAGCACAGGGCAAGTAATAGTATATAGAATATGGATTACACATTTGTACTCGTATTTCTTAAAAATAAGTGCACAAATGAAAATATTATCTCCAATCAAGATTATTCATCAGCCTTTACCAACGGTTATTATTGTCAATGGATTGCTTGCAATTGAGGATACAAAGATTTGCCTAAGCACATGCGAATCACATTGGCAATGGTTTGATAATTCAAATATTTTTTAAAAATTAGGATTTCAGATTGTACAAAGCAGTTGTACTTCTATGAAACCTTTTGATGAGCTTCTATGACCCTTTTCTCTGTATTTACCTTAAGAAGTGAGATTCAGAACCCAAATAAAGGATACTTGCAAGACAATCCCTTCTTCTAAATGTCCAACTTGCTCTTCAGAATCTAAACTCTCATAAGGGATGACTATTAGATTCAGACCAAGCCTAACTCCTGTCTCAAATGAGACGCTTCAGAGATTGTCCTCTCTACGGGTCTCTGATTTCAAAGTTGAACCAAAAAAGCTGTTTTAAAAAACTGCATGAAGTGGAAAGTAATGTTGTTTGGGGATTATTGTTTGGTTATTGTTATTGGCTTCTGAAATTCACTCCATTTATCCAGAAAAAAATTGATTGTTTTCTGTAATGTCTACTAATGTCATATGTGAGAATATTCCCCATGTCTCATTCTCTTGCATCTGAATTATACAGTATCTTGATTTTTATATGTGCCCTGTGTTACTAATTAGGTAAATCATTTCCCTTTGGCCTTTCTCCTTCCTTTTGTTCTAGCTAGCATTCCATTGTTTTAATGTTCCTGATCTACTTGGTCAGAAACTGTTAAATTGCCGGTAGTGTTAGGGGGAAAAGCTCCAATTTATGTCACAAAACAACAGTAGTTATTTTTGTCCTCTGTGACATGTTCATAATAATCTGAATTTACATTTATCAGTTATAGCAGGAACCCACTGCACTGAGAAGCACTTGTGCAAATTCATTTTAATATCATTAACACAAAGCAAAAGGTGGGAGATTATCTCAATTCATACAAAAGAAGCTGCTTTCAGCAATATAGCTGCTGAAGAAAAACGCCATTACGCGGGGTAGTAACCTCCCATATGTTGTCAGAGTTTGTGTGTGTGTTTGCATGTAAATAACCATGTTTACTTTAGAGTAGAATGATCTCTCAAACAATTAATTCGCTCTCCACAATGTATGCACCATGTTCTTGAGGCACTTCAAGGCAGGACTGTTTTTATCCCCCAATCTTTCTAAACCACAGTTGAGAAATGTGAGATGGTCCTGGATTAAGAAAATAAGAAAAAATGTCCTTATAGACACCCCCCCACATACACGTATTATATTTTGATCCTCTACAGAAGAGAAGGGGGAGGCAAAGGAACATTGCTTATTTCATCCCAGCTGCTTTGGTTATCATAGATGGGGGAAGAGTTGCAAATAACTGAAAAAAGCCCTTACAGTCCAGATCTATTCCAGTGTTATAAAGTGGGTTGTAGTTACCTAAGGATAAAATGCAAACACAAAACCTTGTGTGTTCACTGTAATGAGGGAATCGTGAAACTGTCAAATCATCTTATGGGACTAAACTGGTATGCCAGTGGAGACCCAAGATCTGGAGGGAAGGTTAAGGTAAGATTTTCCACCAGCAGAGAAGCAAACCACCCACAAATTCTGCAGAACTTTATTGCTAGAAATTGGAAGATTCCCCCCCCCCCCCGTTTTTTCTATTTGGGGTTCATCATTGCTGAGCTAGAGATTAACCATCTTAACTGCTAAATACAACAACACAGGAACTTACAATTCTGAAACAAATTCTGGACCAATATAAGGACTCCAACTGAAATTGTCATCAGGCAGCAGAATGAAGGCTAAAAGTCAAGCCATATGAACATAGTGATTGATGCTTGCCATGGCCATGCTTTTAGGAATAAGTAACACACCTAATGCCCTTTTCAGGCACAATCATGAATGTAAAAGACATCGACTGGATCAAAATCATATTTGGGAGCAGGGAGAAGCAACTTTCATAAATGCTCTCCAGATTCTGTCTGGAGAAAAAAGACTGAGAATACATGCAAAATTAGCTGACTCTCAAGGGCAGCAACAAGATTAGATGCTGCATAAAGAGAAAACATGGGCTTACTGGAAGGCCAAATTGGGTTCAGAGCAGTAGTTTCCTTGAATGCTAGAGAAACTGGACATCAGACCATAATTCTATCTGTCTAAGATCATTTAACTGGAGAAAACCAATTCTGGATTTTTTAGTGACAGAGTTTGCTTGAAATACGAGGCAAAAAGCATTGTGTCTTTTGAAGTGTTGCAAGCCAAACTAACTGACCTAGTTGTTTCTATGAGAAATTTGAATTGAGCCTAATTCCTTGTTTTAATTAGGGTTGTATGTGGGGGAAGGAAGGAAGGAAGGAAGGAAGGAAGGAAGGAAGGAAGGAAGGAAGGAAGGAAGGAAGGAAGGAAATAATTTTTCTCAACAACTGCTTGCTTTTTTATTCCATACAAATTATCTCAAAATGTGCTTCTTTTGGAAGTTCTACATATAATGAATGAAGAAAGAAACACGAGGAAGAAGGCTGTATTTTAACCTGAGTTGCTCTTGATCATGATATGAAGATGCAAAACAGTGTCTACTCATGGCAGATATCATAGGTGGCTTTATGCAAAACCGCTATCTCAAATTTTCACTGATCAAAATAAATAAAGGCCCTTGCTTGCTTCATGAAGTGAAAGGAGGATTACACAGCATGCTCGTTCTTGGGCGGTGTGCTCAGCTTCCAAAAACCCACAATAGTTGATAAGCTCTAAAGTTTGCCTTGTCCTAAACAAGTTGTCTTATTACAACCGTTCATAACAAGCATAGCAGAGTGGTGGTGCTGTATTAGTAGAAGAAATAGCACAAAACATCTGTCATATAAATGATCTCAGCAGGCTTGGCTATTTATGAAAAGCTCTGAAAGCAATGAAACAACACACATTCTCTCCTTTTCCTTCCCCCACTCACACTCTCACTCTTTTTTTAAATGGGTATGTGTTCATTAACAGAAGTAAATGAGCAATAAAGCATAATAGAACAGCAACTTAAACCCACAAGAGGAGTTGTACTTACAGTGCAACAAATTAGTTTGGCAGGGTGGTGATGTCATGCAAACAAGTTAGGAAGGAAAAAGGGAGACAGAACACATATTCCTTCCTTGCTATTTGTAGTAACAAACATTATTATTTTCTAGTTAGGACATATGAACACAAACTTGTCATATTGATTTTAAGAATTGCTGATGTTACATTTGACATAGTAAGATAAAAGGCAATCCTACTTGTCTTGTTCCATGGGGGAATCCAAAATTGACAGTTGAATATCTTTATTAGGGCTGAAGAAAATAATGCAAACAATTTTTAGAATCTCCATACTTCGTTGGAAATATAAAAGCGGGGGGGGAGGGGAGATGTTTCAGAATTATATGTATCACATTTCACATTTTGTGAGATGGGTGAGCCTATAAATATGATGAATAAATAAATAAAGTGACAGGGAACTTATTAGATCTGCTAATTGGGTCAGAATGTTATTTACGCTGCCATAAGGGCTCTCCCCCAGCGCTGAGAATATATTTGTATTTCTATGAATCATGCTGTGGTTTTTTTCTTTCTTGCAATTTAATTTTTCCAACCATTTTGCATTCTGCAATACATAGTATAACTGGGAAAGGTTTGTATCCTTTATTGATTTACTCATCATTATTTTTATTTCAGAATTCTGCCAGATCAAATCTATGAACAACTTTTCTGTTTTTCTTGTATAAGACACTGTTTTATATTTTACTATATAGCAATCTAAATTATCCTTATTTATCTTGAGAATAATCTGAAAACGAAACTTATTTGGCTATAGAGCTGTGTTGGCGAACCTATGCCACATGTGCTGGAAGTGGCACGCAAAGCCATTTCCCCTGGCATGCCAGAGGTCACCTGGAAGAGCCCCACTACGCATGTGTGTGCATGCCACTGCCCGACAGCTGATTGTCAGGTATCTGGCATGCATGCTCAGGGGGCAGAGTGGGGAGTGTGCAGATGCATGGTGCATGAGGAGGGATCACACACGCATGTGCAGGGGGCGTGGGGGGCAGCACACATTGCCTTCTGAGTGTTGGCACGCAAGCATGCACAAGCAAGCAAGCGCGCAGTTATCGGCACGGGGGTTAGCCACTACTGCTATGGAGTTTTGAATGGAGGGAGCATGCTGAATTAACTGTAATAATGAATTGTGAATAAAGAAAATTCTGTTAACATTAATATTACTATCCATCACCTCCTGTTTGGTACTGTTTGCATGTTATAGTTCCATTTTTCCATTTGCAGGTTATCTTTGTACTGAAAAGTTAAAATCCCTCTCTTGTATTTGATGTGTGCCCTTTCTCTCTCTCTCCCTCACAATAATTAAGGAGGTAATGATAGGCAAAGTGTGATCACAACAACATCACTGCCAAGAGTTGAAACACAGATGGGCCAAAAAACCCCTCAATGTTTCAATTAGGATAAAAGCTAAACTCCTGATTGAGGTATGAATGAATCTGGAATTCTTCAATACCTGTGACATAAAAACAGGCATTTCCAGAACAAGATTTTTTTCTGGAATACCTCCAAGATAGAATGGGTTCAGACCTTTGCCGTTGTTTTATTGCAATGGTCTGCCTTTAACAAATGTACATAGTAAAATCTCACAGATCATGAAATTAAGCTCCTTGGCTATTTTTGCTTCTTTAAAGACATAATGGCTCACAAAAGATTTTACAGCTGTAATATGCTTCAAGCCAATGGCATAATTCTTCAACTTCCATACCCGAGCTCAGCAATTTTCTGCATGTTTAAGTCAGAAAAATTACATTCTTTGCTCTAAATAAATTCAGCCAATTCACTAAAATCCATAAGCAAATTTATGTACCCCTCAATACTTGCAATAGCTGTGCTTTATTCTTAAAACAATGCTTGAATTCTTGGCTTGGTTAACAAATAATGATGCAGTCAGTATGAACAGAGAAATAAAAAGCATTATTGAAAGCAATGAAAACAAGGGTCATAAACTTCTCTTAAAAACTAAGATTATTTGCAAAGATTTTTTAAAAATAAGCTGCACAATCAGAAGACAGTTCTCTTTTTTAAAACAAAAAACAAAAGCTGCAGGCATTACAAAAATCTATGTATTTGTTCTTACATTCCACCTGAAATCCTGTGCACAAAAAGTAGGTTTTGTCTTAATGCTGTCTTTCCTGATGTGGTGTCCTTTTAATTTTCTAATTTTCACCTATGTAATTCTTGAGCAAGATGCAGAAATCCATTGAAATTATTTGGAAAAAATCTAAAGGAGTAACAAATAGAGTATCATTCTGGAAATTTGAGCAATACGAGGGAATGATGAATAGAGCAAAAGTGCTCTCCAAGAGGAGAGCAGCCATGTCCAGATGGAGTATAAGGTTAACTAGGGAATCCAGAGAAGGCAGTCATGAATCAATCAGGAAGACAGATTTTAAAGAACTCAAAAAAAGGAAGTTGGGCACCACATCATAGCTTGAAATCCAAAAAGTCAAAGAGGTACTTGTCTATGGAAATTCTCGGTCATCCAGGTCATTTTGCCTCAAAGGTGGCTTTTCAAAAGACCACTGGACTTTCTTTGTTTTTTTTCTTGAAGATATTTTACTTCTCATACAAAAAGCTTCTTCGATTCTGACTGAATGGTGGAGAAATTGAAAGATTTATATTCCTTGCATTATTGTATTCTTTCTATTCTCTACCATTGAGTCAGAACTGAAGAAGCTTCTTGGATGGGGAGCAAAACATGTTCAGGGTAAGACGGAGAAAGTCTAGTTGTCTTTTGAAAAAAGCACCTTTGGGTCAAAGAGGAACAGGAAATCCAGAAAAATGCACAATACTAAACAGGACAGGAACAAATAAACTCCTTAAAAAGAAGAAAAGCTTTAAGAACTGAACATGGATGAACAAAAACCTGTTCAACAGGATGAAAAACAAAAAGGAAATGTTTAGGAAATGGAAATGGGGCTGTTAACTAAAGACAATGAAAAACTGATAGCTCAAACCTGAACAATGAAATTATCATTTTTCTATTCCATTCAAGCTAAGACTCAGGATGAGATAGGGCTTATGAGGAATGCAAACCATGATGGGAAGGGAAGTTTAGAATATGTTCCTAACAGAAGACAAGACAGCTAGTCGTCTCTTACATGGGGAAGTTGGTGGAGCAATCAAGGAAAATAGGAAGAATACAGAACGGTACAACACTTTCTTTGCATCTATCTTCCAACAGAAGAGGGAGAGAGCTGTTCCTGATATAACTGAAGAAAGGGTGGGAAGAACATAATTGAAGAGTGAAAAGTATATTAAGAACTCATCTTGAAGAAATTCAAGACTTCAGAGTCATATTTCTAGGTGACAAATGAACTGGCAGGAGTGATAAAACCTGTACTGTAATCTTTACAAATTCCTACAGAATCAGTAAGGTGCAAGAAGGTTGAAGACCAACTTGGAATCAGAGAAGAGCTAGAGGGAGAAGCAAGCCATTAGAACAGACTGTCAAGCACTGTGTCTGTGAATTTTTAGAAAATAATGCTACCATTGTTAGGAACCAGCATGGGATTGTCAACAAGTCATTTCAGATTAAATTTATCTTTTTTTAATGACAGAGTGATTACTCTGATAAACTAATAGAGAGCATTGTGAACAAGGCTTCTCATATTCCTCTGGACAAGACAGATAAATGTATTCTTAACAGTACTACACTTTGGTGAATTTTCAACTGGTTGAAGAATCACAGACTAAAAATCACACTTAAATGGATTTGTATTGTTCTAGAGGGAAATACCAAGTGGAAATTTCCCAGGGCTCTCTGCTTAGCCCCATACCATGCAACCATTTATAAATGCCCTAAAGAGTAGAGCAGAATAGATGCTTATTCAATTTACTGTACAGATGACACCAAGCTAGAGACTAATATCTCATAGAACAAAATCACAATTAAAATTACAGTGACAGGTTTGAAAATCGAGATAAATTCAGCAAGAAGATGCTCAAGTGTGGCTAGTGTAAAGTCTTGCATCAGGAAGGAAAATGAAATACATAGCCATGGACTTGAAGAAACCTGCCCTGATTTCACATGTTAAAATGATCTAGGAGTAGTAGTCCTACACAGGACTATACTAACTTAGCCTATGTTAACTGAACCACTGCATACAGAATCAGGATATAATAGTTCTTCAGTACTCAGTACAAGGAATGTAGAGAAGCTGAAGTAAATTCAGAGGAGAGCTACTAGGATGATATGGTATCTGGACACTCTTAGAAGGGCTAGATATGCTTAGCTTGGAAAAGAGGAGAGATTGATTACCATCTATAAATGTCTAAAACTTTATACTACGCAAGAGGGAGAAGATCTATTCCATGTTGAACTGAAATCAGCACAAAAATGTTGAACTGAAATGGAAATAAATGAAATTAAGGCTGAATATTAGAAGAAATTCCCTCACAATAAAAAGCTGTTTAGCAGTCAAACAATCTACCTAAAACCTTCAAGGACACCCAGTAGTTGAGAGGGCTGGTTGATTTCCTGTCAGAAAAATTGTTTAGTGGATTCCTAAATTGAACAGGAAGTGGATTACATGACCTATAACAGTGGTTCTTAACCTGGGCGATACTGCCCCCCAAGGGGCGATTTTTGTTTTTCAGGGGGGGGGTGATAGAACGAAAAGGGGCAACGTGGGGGCGAAGGAACGGAAGGCGGGGCGATATGGGGGCGATGGAGCAAGATATATTGGGAGAGAGAGAGAGAGATCTATATTGGTAGGTAGGTAAGTAGACAAAAAGACAGACAGGTAGGTAGGTAGATAGGCAGGAAGGCAGGCAGGCAAACAGACAGACCTTTTGGATGGATGGATGGACGGGCGCCAGTTCAGGTGTGGTACAACAGTCAATGAGGTGAGCCTGCAGGGCTGGCACCTCGAACGCCCCCCTGCTGCCTCTTAGCGTCCCCAAGGGGGTCGGCAGAGGGGTGCTAAGAGGTGACAGGGGGGCGCTCGAGGTGCTGGCCAGCCCTGCAGGTTCACCCATTGACTAGCACTGTTCCGGAGCCGGTGCCTCCAATGCGGAAGCAGTGGCACGTTATGTGCTGCCGTGGCCGCGTTTGACGCGCCTCCCCCCTGACACCTCTTAGCGCCCCTCTGTGGCCCCCTTGGGATGCTAAGAGGTGGCAGGGGGGCGGTTATGTTGGGGGAGGGGGGCGATGACTATTTTCTCAATGGCTCAAGGGGCGATTCTTTCAAAAAGGTTAAGAACCACTGACCTATAAGATCCCTTCCAACTTCCATCTCCATTTGGGTAGATCAGTGCTGTCAAACTCGTGGCCTGTGGGCCGGATGCGTCATGCACTGGCCAGGCCCACTCCTGGTTTAACGAAGGGGAAATAAGTTGCAATACGTCACATGAAGTCACGAGTTTGACACCCCTGGGGTAGATGATATGTTTGTGTGTGCACGTGTCCCAAGTATGCTGGATACATACAGATACACACTATGGCAAAGATCCTTTATATTAAAAATAAAAATTGGTTTTCAAACTAGAGGAACAATGTGCAAAAGCAAGATGGAAAGTCTGCATGTAATATAGTAAAAATTGATCACACAAGCATTGATTGTGCTTGACTATAATAGGCAGCCTTTGTCTGTAATTATTAACTCCATTATTTCCTAGAGCTGATTATGCCTAAATATACTGTATTCCAAAACCCAAATCAAACCTGAGAGGTCAGCAGCAAAGGAATGATAAGGGCATCCTTCATTCCTTCTACCAAGAGCAATCTTGTTAAATAGGAAAATGTAATGCTAATTTTGGCAGAACTGATTGTACTAAATTAAGGGAATATTGCATGGTCTGGAAAAAAGAGAGGAATGGATTAGGTGACATGGGAAACTAGGAGTTTGAGGATATCAGGTATCAGATGTGCTAGAAATGAGGTACTAGTCATGTCTTGAACAAATTCAACTGAATCAATTTAGTACTGCAGAACATGGCAGTAGCAATGATATGAGGATAAAAATGATACAGGTACTCCTCAACCTATCACTACGATTGGGTACAGAATTTCTCTTGGCTAAGCACACCCTATTTTATGACCTTTTCTGCCATGATTGTTAAGTTAAATTACTGCAGTTAGTGAATCATGTGGTCATTAAGCAAATCTGGCTTCCTCCATTGACTTTGCTTGATAGAAACTGGCTGGGAATGTTGCAAACACATGATCCCAGGATAGAAATAGCACTTAGACTTATAGACCACTTCACAGTGCTTTTACAGCCCTCTCGAAGCAATTTACAGAGTCAGCCTGTTGCCCACAACAATCTGGGTCCTCATTTTACCCACCTCAGAAGGATGGAAGGATGTGGCAGGTGTCATAAATACATGCCAGTTAATCAGATGACTGTGGGAGTGTTGCAATAGTCATAAGTGCAAGGACCAGTCACAAGTCACTTTCTTTAGTGCCTCTGTAAGTTCAAATGGTGACTAAGTGAATTTGTGTACAATAAGCCAAGGACTATCTGTGTTAATGATTGAAATGATCAAAAGGCCTGGAGAGTAAACCAGATGAAGAACGCTGCAGGTTTTGGGTTTGGCTAGTCTAAAGAAAAGAAGAATTAGGGGTGACATGATAGCAGTATTCCAGTATTTGAGGGGCTGCCACACAGAAGAGGGGGTCAAATTATTCTCCAAAGCACCAGAGGGCAGGACAATGGATGGAAACTAATCAAAGAGAGAAGCAACCTGGAATAAGGAGAAACTTCCTAACAGTGAGGACAATTAATAAGTGAAACAGCTTGCCTTCAGAAGTTGTGGATGTTTCATCACTGGAGAATTTTAAGAAGAGACTGGACAGTCATTTCTCTGAAATGGCATAGGTGCTCCTGATTGAGCAGGGAGCTCGACTAGAAGACTCACAAAGTCCTTTCAAACTCTATTCTACTCTTCTAATGTCAGTTATGACCCAAAGCTTTTTCTGAATAGTACATGGAAATGTATCCCATGGATGCCTCTTGACACTTTTCTTAAGAATCACATGCCTGAATGAGAGTCTCTCTGATCCTGCATCTGGCTTCCCACTATGGGAGCCAGATGCACCTGAGAAGTACATCAAAAGAACATACATAAAAGCAATCGTTGTTATTTGCTTGCTCATGATCTGAGCAACTGGTATTCACTACAACAAGCACGTTCAATATTATATTGAGTCATAAATGCCCAATCATGATTAATAACCTTTTCTTTTATAGATTTCGCATAATATCCCTGCAAGGATGACAAGTTTCATCTCATTTCATGGGAACAAACTCCTTAATTTAGCAAAGTATTGAGTGAACAATTTGCTTCTGTTTGTTCTGGATTTTCCACCACTCTTCATCATAGAAAGGTCCCCAGTTCAATTATCATAAAGTAACAGATTATCAGTAATTTGCATTGTCAAGTAATGTACTATATACAGTGCTATAGTATATATATATTTAATTTAAATGGAAACTTAAGAAGCCAGAGCCAAGAAATACAAACCATCTATCATAATCTCTATAATAGCCATTCTGGACCAAACAAACACTAAGAACTATAAAAAAAATACAAAGATAATCATGGTGAGATTCCCCTTTCCCCAAAACTCAGCATTTTATATCCTCCTTTGAAATTATGGACATTTCCCAATTGATATCAGACCCCATGTATATAGCACAGTGTATACTAGCCTATGTTTGGAGCTGGCAACCGGACTGCATTTGTGCGGACTTGGCAACCTTAAGGCAAAAGCACTTTATGACTCCATTATCAAGGATACATCGCTATCTTAACCTAGAAAGGTGGCTCATGTAAACTTTTATATAGAGAATTAAATACATAAATCAAAGTAGACAATAGGTAGATTTGGATTGTCATATTATCTTTTCTAAACTGTTTGTTAAAACTCTGGCCCTAGGAATTGACATTATTACTCCTTGGTGCTTCATTCCCTTTTGCAAAGTTTAATTACCCTTGTGGTGGTGTACTAAAAAGCTACAAGTAAAGAAATGGTGTACATTACAAGTACAGGAAATCTTACTAGTCAAGCTGAGCAGAGTGTGGTCCAGCTGGAGGCCTAACCTATAACAACTGAAACAGCAAGGGGTATTTACTTCTTGTTTTCATTGCTTTTCCATACTGTGAGGCATCCACTCTAGCAAGATTTAGGAGGAGGAGGAGCTAGAATACTCAGTATCTCCCAGGAAATAATTTGGATCAATCTTTCCAGAGAAAATTAATTAGGTTTATCTCAACTGGGACTTCATGGATAGAGTAAGTCAAAAGGAGGCAAGTTTGGCAGCTGCTTATCCTGTTATCTTGGATTCTTTCCAGCCTGTAGACGTGAAGGATGTAGGGAGAGTATGTAGAGAATTATGGCTACCATGTGCTTATTCAGCTTGCCCCTGCTAATTGATTAAAATAAAATTAGAATAGCTAACAGGAGGTAGCACTGCAGCTCAAGGTGTGCCTGGATAATTATCTAGGTCCAATACTGGGGAGAATACAGTACTGAGACAGCTTTGGTACTCTTAGTGAACTATCTTCCATCAAAAGGGCCTTGGTGGTGCAGGCTGTTAATAGCCTAGCACTTAGTTCCAGCTGCCTGTAATTACTGCAGGCTCGAACCCCACCAGGCTCAAGGTTGACTCAGCCTTCCATCCTCTCGGGATAGGTAAACTGAGGAGCCAAGATTGTTGGGGGCAATAAGCTGACTTTGTAAAAATGCCGCTTAGTAATAAGCAGGCATATACAATGGAATGAAGGCTATTGCTGAGCGCATTGGGTTGTATCCCAAAAATTGTAAGCCGCCCTGAGTCTCTGGAGAAGGGCGGGATACAAATATGAATAAAAATAAATAAAGAAATAAAAAAGCCAGATATGGAGCTGGCCTAGCCCTCTTGGATTTTTGATACCACCAGTCATTGTATCCTGTATCACTGACCACCTGCTAGGATTGACTTTGGAACAGTAGTGAGATCCTACCTTAGTCACTACCAGTTCGATGGGTGATCGCGCACACGCACATGCCCCTAACGTGTGCACCTCTAACAAGCCAATCAGCTGAGAAGATGAAGAAGCAGAAAGCTAGGAGCGACCCTCACACACACACACACTTTCTGTCTTTTATCCTCTCAGTTGATTGTTGGAGGTTTTTTTCCCCTCTTCTCAGCTGGAGGCTTTTTTTTAGCTGAACCGGTCTGAACTGGTAGCATACCACCACTGCTTTGGAAGCACATTTGGCAATATTCTAACCTTATTTTCTTAATTGTCTCCTGACAGTCTATAGAGAAATTTGTGCCTCAGCCTTTGAACTGGCTAGGCTTGGAGAAGAAAAAAATGGACAATATCATTCAGTATAGCCTCAGTTTAATTTGTTCCTCAAAAATTAACTGTAATGATTTCCTAAAGGAAATTCTACTTTTTTTTTATATTGTAAAGAAACAGAGAAATTGAAATTGCATGTAATTTTTCCTTTTTAAAATTTCTTTTGAATTATATAGCTTTTTTTACTAATTGTAAATGAAATTAATGCGTTTTGCCTTCAAATGCTTTTAGTACAGTTTTTAAGGAAAAAAATAAGGGTGATATACAAAGACTTGGTGATATACAAAGATTTAAGGTAGTCTCTTTCCTGTTAAGATCTTCAAGAAAACGTCTTCTAAGGATTCCCCAATTGTCAGAAGAAAGCAAGGCAGTGCTGCTATGCTATAGAAATTTGTCTTCTAATCACCTGGTGTTTAATCATTGATTTCAGTATTCATAGTTGTAATTGTTACTGCAATTATTAATCCAAAACAGTCCACTGCAAATGAAGGCTTCTTTTCTGAAGGTTAACAAGTGTAATCTATCATGATGATTCAGGATCAGTTGGTAGGCAGATGATTTTTGACTTCCTGGTCTAGGGCTGAAAGAGGGAAAATGGCCCCAAAGGAACAAACAAACCAAATAAACAAAGTCACTGACTTCCAAGCCTTAGGGAAGACTAGAACTTGGTCTCATGTTTTTAATCCGACATCTTAACCACAATACCACATTGGCTCTCAGTATTCACAGTATTCACCTCTTAATATTTTGCACTACATTCTCAAAATTTTGTGAGCCCTGTTGAGTAAATTGATTAAATGAATAAAGTTTTTTAATGCATGTTTTTTTTACTTTTCAGAGAATCTCTATGGAATGAGAAATCATTTAGAGAGAATTCTAATCTATGCACACTTTGTTAATGAAGAAAGAAGTGGATTGGTTAGTGAAATCCAGAGGCAAAGAGCAGCTTAGCAAGCCACGCCTTCCAAAGTTTAAAAAAAACATCTGCTAAAAGTAGCAAAAATCCACCAACACTTCAAAGCTTATTCTTAGACAATACCACTAGAAAGAATCACATATTGTAATCTCACAAAGGAGACTGATGGACATGGCAATAACACTCACATCATAGAAGTGTGCTGTACAAACTCTTCTCTGGACAACAACAAAATAGGACAACATCTACTTGAGTGATTTTTAAAATTAACTGCTTTTTAGTGTGCCAATTTTCAATTAGATTCTGCTGTCTGCAAAAGGCTTCTGTTGTTCTCTGCCTTTAACTAATTTTCATTCTTACTCTTTACTTAAAATCTTACTATTTGAACTGACCTTAGCAACAACTTTATGATCCACTTAATGCTTTCTTATGGCTCCCTCTTTGCTTACCCTATTTGACCTACCTATTAACATTTTTAAAAGATGCTCCTCAATTCTCCAAGTTGCTATCAAGCAATGTTGTCTGTAGAACTGATACTTCTTATTCTCATTTCAATTAAGGCAATAATGGCTGAATTAGTCTCTATGCTCTGCAGTTTAGAAGGAATACAAGAATAAAGCAACAGTAGGAGTGATTTAGTAAGAGTCCAGTCATGACTGTTGAATGGGTGTTCAAATCTTTTGCAAGGCAGTTTTTCCTATCTAGCATGGTTCAAGTCAATTTATCCAATGTTCAGCTCTCATCCACTAAAACAAAATGGCTTACTTGACAAGATTGATGAGATTGCCCTTGATTGGCAATCTCTATTCACTGGATGCAATACTGTTGAAGACCATTACAACATATTTTTACTTGAAATCCAAAGAGTCATCAAACTATATGTACCAATAACAACTCCCGAAACCAGAAAAAACAGATTACCCATAACAATAATGAAGCTTCAATTCAAAAAGAGATTACTTTGGCGAAAAAACAAATCTGGACACGTTGCCAACTTCAAAAGCCGATACAAAAATGTATGCCATTAGATAAAGACTGAATGCACCAATTATCACATTAAACAACAGGAAAACCTTCTACGCACCAATTCCACCAGCGCTTTCTACAATTTTGTAAACAACAAACTAAAAGACTCAAGGTCCATCCCACCCCTGAAAGGACCTAATGGTAAAGACTGTAACAATAACACCATTAAAGCCAACCTCTTTAACACATTCTTTGGCTCAGTATTTATAAACAGCAATGGATCATGCCCAGTATTTCCTAGTCGAACCACAGACAACTACAATGATCTAATAAATATAGATTTTACAGAAGACAATGTTGAAAAAGCACTACACAATCTAAAACCATCTCTATCTATTGGATCGGATGGAATATGTGCCTACTTCTTAAAAAAGCTATCCGCTGCCATAGCCAAACCTCTAAACATAATCTTTGAAAAATCTTTCAGGACCAGCTCCTTGCCAAACCTATGGTCACTAGCCACGGTCATCCCCATTTTCAAAAAGGGAGACCCCAACTTAGTTGAAAATTACAGACCAATCTCCTTATGCTGCATCACCTGTAAAATCATGGAATCAATTATTAACCAATCCATTATCCTCCACTTAGAGACAAACAACCTACTCTCTAATAAACAATTTGGTTTCAGAAAAAAACTATCCTGTAATCTGCAACTCTTACACTGCAAAAACATATGGACTACACAACTCGATCAGGGCAAAACAATAGACACACTACATAGACTTCTGTAAAGCCTTTGATTCAGTGGTACATGACAAACTACTATTAAAACTAAAATCTTATGGTATCTCTGGACACCTGCATAACTGGATAGAAGCATTCCTGTCAAACAGACAACAAATGGTCAAAATTGGAAACGTCCTATCAAATTCTGTACCTGTCAACAGTGGTGTCCCTCAAGGCAGTGTTCTAGGTCCAACTCTCTTCATACTCTACATAAATGACCTCTGTGATCATATTAAGAGCAATTATGCTTCTCTTTGCTGATGATGTAAAGCTATTCAACACCACAGATAATTCTGCTACCCTTCAAAAAGACCTTGACTACATATCAGAATGGTCAAACAAATGGCAACTTCAAATCTCAACAAATAAATGCTCTGTCTTACATATTGGCAAAAAAATCAGAAAATAAAATACAAGCTGAATAGTCAAGACCTTGTTGATGATCCAAACTCTGTCAAGGACCTTGGAGTACTCATCTCAAATGATCTAACTGCTAGAGCCCACTGTAACTACATAGCCAAAAAGGCATTAAGAGTTGTTAACCTAATCCTATGTAGCTTTTTCTCTGGTAATATCACACTACTTACTAGAGCATACAAAACATTTGCTGGACCAATACTTGAATACAGCTCACCAGTCTGGAACCCACATTACATATCTGATATTAACACAGTAGAGAAAGTCCAGAAATATTTCACAAGAAGAGTTCTCCACTCCTCTACTCATTGCAGAATGCCTTATGCCACCAGACTTGAGGTTCTAGACCTAGAAAACCTAGAACTACGCCATCTTTGGTCCGGCGTATACATTGCAATGTATATAAAATCATACATTGCAATGTCCTACCTGTCAATGCATACTTCAGCTTCAACCATAACAATACAAGAGCACACAATAGATACAAACTCATGGTTAACTGCACCAAACTTGATTGTAGGAAATAAGACTTCAGCAACAGAGTGGTCAATGTCTGGAATACTCTACCTGACTCTGTGGTTTCTTCCCCAAACCCCAGAAACTTTAACCTTAGACTGTCTACTATTGACCTCACCCCTTTCCTACAAGGTCTCTAGTGGGTGTGCATAAGCGCACCAAAGTGCCTACCGTCCCTGTCCTATTGTTTCTTTTATTTTCTTATATGTATCCATGTATTTATAACTGTTTATACTTATACCTATTATCTTGTAAGCAATTGACTAATCAAATAAATAAAAATAAAAATAAATAAATAAGATGTTTGTGAAAGCAAAGTCCTTATGTGCCATATTTTATAGAAAGAGGAGGAAACCCCCCCTGAAAAAGTGCCCCCTCCACAAAATCAATCAATTTTTATCTTTGAACCATCTATAAATGCAGAAGCCAAAATCTGCTATCATATGGATGTTTGATCACAAAGCTCATAAATCATATCCCTGGCAGTGAGGGCTAGGGCTCAAGAACTTGCAATTTGAAACCCCAGGAAGACTTTGAGTTGATTGATCCAATGTTAGCATATTCTCTGTTGGAGTTTTATAATAATTTTTTTTAAAAATGCCTATGATTGGATCCAGCATTTAACAAACACTGTCAGGTTAGTCTCTTCAAAATGTGGATATATAATATGATGCATCATGAACAACTTTCCTTGGTGACAACATTGTAGTTATCCCACCAACATCCACACTACTTGGCCTCTAAAACAAGCAATCCTTTAAAGCTCATTCAGGAATCAATGTACCTTCTCTAGCAAACCTTTATGGGTAATGGGAAATTAAGAACTGTGGGATATTGAGATCATTCTGGTTAGTCTAAAATTCTACACCAATATCCTAAAGCAGAGAAACATCAAGAGACAAATAATACACACACACACACACATACACAAAGATATATTTTAAGTATAGATACATTATAAGACAGGACTACTGCTGCAAAAAACCAAACAAATGCTTCTTTCTCAAGGCCCAACCCCAGAAAGCTCAAGAAATTAATGCAACATTAAAGATTATGCAAACAGACACACATACACCCAATACCACACCTCCATTTCTTTCAGGACAGGATGGTCTTCTATTCCTGGAAAGAGGACTCTCATGGCATAAGTGCAATAATCCAAAAAGGGGATGCCAGCCCCATCCAAGTCATTGGTCAGCTCATGGATATCAGTCTGCAGCTCAGCAAAAGCTGGGGAGGAAACAGCAGATTAAAAATGTTGGCCAGATAAAACCTCCTTTTCAAGAACTCAGTGGACTAATACTACCAATTGTATTGTTCAGCTTAATTGTACTGTTCAACTGGTGCAGAATGTGGCCGCGCGGGTTGTGATGGGAGTATCCCAATACTCCCATATTACACCCCTCCTGCATGAGCTGCATTGGTTGTCAGTTGCCCTCCGGGTGAGATTCAAGGTGCTGGTAATCACCTATAAAGTCCTATATGGCTTAGGACCGGGGTATTTACGGGACCATCTACTGCCAGTAACATCTTCCCAGCATCCCGTGCGCTCCCACAGACAGGGCCTCCTTGGGATGCCATCAGCTAGACAGTGTCACCTGGAGACTCCCAGAGGGAAAGCCTTCTCTGTGGGTGCACCCACCTTGTGGAAGCAGTTCCCCTTGGAGCTACGAATGGCGCCTGACCTTCGATCCTTCTGTCGCGGCCTGAAGACATGGCTTTTCCAACAGGCTGACCTGGACTGAAGGTGGGGCAGTTTATTGTTTTATTATGATAATGCCGCTTTTAATTTGAATTTTGGGATTTTGATTTAATTAGTTTTTTAAATTTTATATTTTGTATTGTTCTTTTATGATTGTGAGCCGCCCTGAGTCCTTTGGGAGAGAGGGCAGTATATAAATCCCAAAAATTAAATAAATAAATAAATAAAATAAAATAAATGTTATTTAAAGTGGAAATATGATTAATTCATTAAAATAGTATCATAGCTTACTTAAGTATGAAAAGAGAACCTAGAGCAGGGGGTCTCAAATTCACATCATCACATGACAAATCACGACTTTCCCCTTCACTAAAACAGGGGTGGGCTTGGGCAGCACGTAATGTATCTGGCCCACAGGCAACGGGTTGACACCCCTGACCTAGAGGGTTCATGTTCCCAAAACTCTACTGGTAGGGATTTCTTCAATGAAAATAGTTTAGTCTTCTGATACTGAAGAATCAAGTGGCAGACCTGGACTAATACCTCACTGTGAACTTTGACTTGAACTTATACACAGAAAGGTATTAAAAATGGGGATGGGGAATCAAGGCAGTCTTTTTTTAAAGGAAGACTAGACTAGAGACAAGAAAAGTGAGTCTCTCCCCTTCTTTCAAATGGAACAACCATTTGGTAACAAAGTACTTGTGGAGCCCTTGATGGTCTCTGAACCTAGTTGTTTGCTTGCAGATGTTTCATTTCTCAAGTAGGTAATATCATCACTGGGGTTTACTTCCTGTTTATATGACCTGTATGTAAACAAGGCACAAACCTGATCCTCACTCACACTGATATTACTTAGTTGGGGGTAATGAAATGTCTGCAAGCAAACAACTAAGTTCAGAGAGCACCAAGGGCTCCACAGTTCAACGCTGAACCATAGATATTCTCTTCTATTGGAATATAGTTTCCGGCTGGGTTGGAACAGTTCACAAGAAAAATAAAGTACACCTTACAGCTTTAAATTCACCTAAAACAAGCCAGGTTGTTTTTTTTGAGTTCTAAAGCTGGGGAAGGGGGAAATTTAGCTGAAAGAGGAGAGGAATGCAAGGGGGGAAATCAAATTAATGGCACTTTAAAAGGAAGCAAGAAATGGCAGAGGGCTGTAGGCTGATCAGTTTGATGAGAAAAAACAAACCATCAGTTTGAAAGGCACACTATCTTATCTGTAACTAGTGGGACTAGAAAAGAGAAAAGGCAGGGAAGATACTGCAGCTTTTAATTAAAAGTAGATCCTTTTATCTGCCAGCTACGGAAGACAAGGCAAAATCCTCTCTCCTTGCACTCCCTCCCTTCTTCTCCAATCACTCTGTCACTATTTCTATCTACAGGGCTTTTTTTCATACTTCCTTTTTTATTATCTCATTTTAGGAATCTGCTTCTAAAGCGGCTTCTGGGCCAACTTGGAGTTGGCAGGGTCACAGCCCCAGGCACTGGCTTGTGGTGATAATGGGCAATTAGGTTTTATCAGCAGGATCAGAAACAGTATTCTGTCCAATTTCTCAGCATCTGTCTGTCACATAATGAGAGACCCAGAGCCTCTCAAAAGCAGACTTCTCTCTTCCTTTAAAACTTTTCCTCTTGAAATCTTGCTAAGTTCTTTCAAACTGTACTAAACAAAACCTTCAGTAAAATTGCCTCATCTGACCTCAAAGCAGTGCCCAAGCTTACAGAAGTTTTGGGGGTTGCAAAAGCTATAACGGCAGGTGCGGCATAAACCTGGTTCCTATGATGTGTTTTTTTTAAATCAGTATTTATCTACCTGGCCTGGTTGCCCTACCGATCACAGACTCCTCAATCAGAATAGCCAATGGTACAAGGGAATTCTGGTAATTACAATATACCTGAAGGAAACCATGCTAAAGGTTTCTGCCCTAAATCATAGTGAATTGCTTCCTATTCGTGCTCATGTAACAAAACTAGAAGCAGTACAAATCTGATCATTACTCATTATTTGGCAACAACATTGTAGGCTGTTAATACTGGTGGAAAAGATGCCTTCTTATCCCGTCTCAGAAAAACAGGACAATATATAATGTTCGCCTACATCTTTCTGTTTTACTGTATGTTTTAGCTGTTGAGCAACTCTAACACTCTTTCAGAAGGCCCTGAAGATGTGGTTCTGCCAGTAGGCCTGGGGAACCCAGAGTGGGATGGAGCCCATTAAATGGTGGGTATGAATGTGGGTTGTTGCCGAGGCAAGGGGTTATTTTTTTATTATTATTATTGTTGTTGTTGTTGTTGTTGTTGTTGTTTTTCTTTTATATTGTGTTTTTATGTCCTGTAAGACTCGAGTCGCCATGTGCAAGTAGGTGGCAATATAAAATTTCTAAATAAAATAAAATGCACATCTCTAACATTAATTATTTAGAGCTTATTTTCAGAGTGAATATGCATTTTATTTCTCGTGATCTCGGTAATGCTGAGATATCCCAAAGGTGCTTTTTTCAAGAGGCAACTGGACCCTCTGGTTTTTCTTTGAAGATGTTTCATTTCTCATCCAAGAAGCTTCTTCAGCTCTGACTGGATGGTGGGGAATGGAAGGATTCAGTCAGAGCTAAAGAAGCTTCTTGAAGTGAAACATCTTCAAAAAAAAATCAGAAAGTCCAGTTGCCTCTTGAAAAAAGCACCTTTGGGACAACCGTGACCTGGATGACTGAGAATTTCCATAGACATAATGCTGAGATACTGAAAGACATATGTGCTTAAACTGTGAGTTGTGAGCCCCCAGCCCAGGGTGCAATGACCAATTCTAAATGGTGATTCCCAAATGTTTCACATTCTGGTTGGGCAAAGTAGAAACACAAACAGATCTGACTCTAGACTTTGCTTCCACTTTGTACAAGCTAGTTGCAGGCTTGCCAGAGCAGAAAGAAGCAACTTTTAACAGTGTTTCTGCTTTGCAAATGGAAGGATTGTTGAATGTCAGTCTCATTGCTCACTGCTTTGCCTGAACAAGTTTGCAGTGGGCAGTTATGGTTTGATAATAATCGATGATCAATGATCCCCAGACTAACAAAGATCACCCAGAAGACTGTTTAAAAACAGCCACGTGTAGGCTCCTTAATTATCAGTTAAGAGACTCATTCACTGGCTCAAAAAAAGGAAGTAAAAGAAAATGAGGAATCTGTCTCAATGTATCTTGGGGATATATTAAGAAATGTTTCAATTGCCAGGATTTTTGTAGCCTCCTCTCTTTCTTCACACATTTCTGCTAAGGAGATTTTATAAGATTCAAGATTGGAAAAGGAATTTATTTTAGCTTTAGGAAGAGGCAAAGAGCATGCTAGTAATCACAGTGTTTGAAAAATTATGTGATATATATAAAGATTTAATTTCAAATGTAAGTGGTGTAGTTGCTTCTTACATAACCTTAGCCCCAGTGGAATTATTAGTTCTATTAATAGAGAGGAGATATTGCACAAATGTATTTATTGTTTTAAGGAGATATGGTGCTTGAAATATTGAGAATCCATGCTGTAGAGCCACAAAACTCCAGACATCCAATTTTTTGTGCTCCAGGTATTATAGTTATAAAACTGCCTCCCCCAAAGCTAAGTCTGAATATAAGGGTCTTTACACCCACTCTGACATTTACTGTAACCCACATTTGTAAAAGCAAATGAAAGAGGTCTTTCAGCAAAAATAGTGTGACCAAGAATGTATAGGCAGCAATTTTCTGTAACATTATGGGGAAAAAAGTGAATGCTACTGTGATTCTTGTTTAGTAATATAACTTTACCTACAATTAGGGCGTTTATGAACCATGACATTATGATTAATACCCTTGCAACATTACATTTCTACTCTGATCTTCTTCCTTGAAAATTGTATGGTTCTGTGCTTTCCAGATAGCTTACGGAAGAAACTTGACTTGTTTCAGTTATAGAAAATTATTTTACATTATAGGATGGATCATAAAAATTTTCTAAATGAAACTTATGCATTGCTTCATGGTCTGCTGAAACCATATGATGTGGACAGAGGGGGAAAAATCTCTATCTGCTGTGGTTGTTTCACATGGTTGTAGCCTGCAAACCTAATAGTCTGTCTTCTGGGGGGGCGGCGATAAGAAGTTTTAATATTATCTAAACAACTAAATCACAGAAACTAAATTGGGTAGAATGCTTCAGAGGCCCATAAAGGAAACCTCAATCTACCCATGATGGGAGAAGATTTATTCATTCAGTACCTAACATGATATGTTTGGTGCTTTAAAAAACAAAGAAAATTGAAAGAAAAGCAGTGTTGCAGTGTGGAATGTTGAAACCAGCTTCTACCTGCAGATTTTTTTTTTCTTATGGCAGTGGACTGACAACAATCTAAATGACAGAATAGTAGAAAGATGGCAGGCATCCTCACCTTCCTTGCATTCCAAGGCCACCCGTGATTCCAAGTTATCCATTTGCAACTGGAGACGTTTAAGGGTACGGTCAGCATCTCGAGACTTCCGTTTGTATGCAATAAGGACAATTATGATGATGAGCAGGAGAAGTCCACCTCCTCCACCAATGCCAATAATGGCCGGCAAAGTCAACAGATTGTCAGAATAGATCAGCAGCGTCCCTGGAGAGAACTCAAACCCCCCTGCCTTAATCTGGAAGACACAAAGAGAGAAAAACATCCAATACTATTGATTGGGGCTGTCTTACTCCAAAGACAGACATTTATTCTCTCTTTCACTTAGTAGACAAGTAGACTGAGCATATTTTGAAACTGGGTAATTGAGGAGATTGTCCAATTTCAAAATATTGAAAGGAACTATTGACATAGGGACATTATCAACATATACTTTTCCAACTGGTGATCAGAAGCAATTTCTACATATTTTAACACTAAAACTAAGAAGAAAAATATACTTGCAACATTGATTTTTATTCTAGTAATAGTCCAGAGATTCTTTGTACTCAGCATACCATTACTAAAGTCTGTCCTATCCTCACTATGCCCATTTCTAAACAACTTCTAGTTAGCACTGGCTGCCACCTTTAGAGGGAAGCAAATGTAAAAGCAGGAAAGAACAGGGGTAAGATACTGTAGGATAAGTCACATACTACCAGAAAGGAGATTAGATGGGATATAGAATATGTAGGCAGACTGCTGATGCTTGAACGGAGTAAACATGAAGTTTGATACCTCATTCAAATAACATTATAATAACACATGGGTTGCAAACTACACTCCTCTGATGGATGAGGTCCCTGCGGGAAGAATTATTTTGGGTCTTTTCCAAAAATTTAAAGCTATATTGAACTCCAGAGTAAGGCTGAATTGTTGTACTGAAAACTTATCTTATATAATTCATGCAGATGTTGTTGAGCATAAAGAAAGAACAGGTAAAAAATTCAGAGATTAGTGAGATTTTTCTTTTTCTTTCTGAAAACAACAATATTAAAAAAATTAGACCAAGTTTATGATCCATTTAACTGTTGCATAAACACAGATATAAGTCAATATTGTCAAGCTGCCACATTATTATGTGTTTTAAAATTATGCATACCTGTGTTTACTTTTGTAAGCAACTTTTCTAACACATGTGTTTTGTGCAATTTCATTTAATATGTAGATTTTTGAGTGATAATTTTGAAACAAGGTCTGTGTAAAATCCATCAAATGAGAATCTGAAGGGTGACTATATTATGATCTGCATCATAATTTGGAGACTAGTAGGCCATTTTGTTTAAAAAATGATTATTCCAGCATTCCTTCCTCAGGTGCAGTTAAGAATTTAATATAGCAGTACATTAAAAACAGTTTTACAGTGATATCTTAAATACATTGAAGATGGAAACAAGAAGGGATTTGCTAAGAAACACGGAGACAATTCTGCAGAAGTGAAGCCAATAATGTAGCTAAGAACAAATAGTTGACAAGCAGATCAGTTTCTTTGATCCTCTCTGGAGAAAGAGAGGACATGAGATTGTTTGTGTTGGGTTCCCTACAGTTGCTTCTCACAAGCAGATTGCAAGGTGTCAGTCTCTGGAGGATGGGAGAACTGGGAAATTGGGGAATTTACCATTTGGCTCTAACCAGAGTCTTTCAAAGGACATTAAATTTGTATTTATTTTGCTAACCATCTTCAGAAATTGCCTGTTAACAGTTTTAAATAAATTAGATACTTCAAAATGATAAGTGGAAACATCAGATGGGTGCCTTCAATGCTTAATCTCAGAAAATAAAATTGTATCTTTATAAACTTTAAGAATTTAAAATACACATCAAAAAGCAAGACAAGATTTGGGTCACAGAAAGTTTTAAACTGATTAAGGGTTCAGAGTATCAATATTTGATTCTGAATATTAAAACTTTGAAATTAATTTTAAACAATAAATGCATTTTTCTAGGAAATACAATATATTTTTTAAGTTTGAGATATAACAAGAGAACCAACTTACAATGGGGTAGAGAGATATTTTGAGGAATTGCACCAGAAGCATGATTTTTGCAGGAAGAAGCAACAATGATCTATGCATCCAATAGTCCTCGAACTAGTCCTTGAATTATGACCGGTTGCTTAGTGACTATTCAAAGTTAAGATGGACCTACCTGGGAAGTACTTATAATTGAGAATCAAAATCCAGGGGTTGCCCCACCAACATAGCCACCTGATCACACTTTAGGTGCTTAGTAACCAGGCTGCATTTACTGACACTTGCAGTATTCTATGGTCATCTGTCTGCATTTTAACAACAGTTTTGTGTTTTATGAGTTTTGCTAAAAACTGCAGTTATTTCTGGTTTTCAGCAAAACCATGCCCACATAGAGAACCTGTGGTTCACTTAATGACTGTGGATTCACTTTAGGATTGCAGTGTTCACTTAATGACTGTGGATATGTTTATTGACTGCAGTTATTCACTTAATGACAGCTACAAAAAAGTCCTCTACTGGGTTGGTCACATGACTGATCCACTTTATGATCATGATCAGCAAGCTTCATTATGGTCATAACTTAAGGAGTACCTGTTCTGTAATAGCTGAAAATGCAAAGGATTTCCAAACTGTAGTAATGGAAATCAAGGAGCATAGTAAAAAAGTGGGATTAAGATTAAATATAAAGAAGGCCAAACCAAACTAATGACAACAAGTGTAGCAACCAATCTTAGAATTAATAAGGTCCTGGAGTTGTAGACAGCTTCTGCCTTTAGAAACAGCTATCAATAGTAAGGAACTAGCAGTCAATATATATGTTGCAAACAAGAACCTAGTATAGAAGCAATAAATCCTTGAAAAAATACTGGATGCTATGACATATCTATACCTAAAAACTCCAGAATTATGTAATAATGGTTTTCCCAATGATGAACTATGAAAATGGAAGTTGAATTGTGTGGTAAAAGGACAGAAAGTGTATTGACTCTTTTGAACTTTGGTTTTGGAGAAGATTCCTAAAAATACCATGAATATCCAAGAAAAGAAGCAAATGGTCATAGAACAAATCAATACAGAGTCCTCATTATAGGAATAAAAGACCAGGCTGAAATTATCATATTTTGAATATATTGTGACAAAGACCCAGCTTTCTTGAGACATCCATAATGCTGGGAAAAGTGGAAGAGAAGAGGATGACAGTAGCAAGGCAGACAGACTCATTTGCAATTGTGTCAGATACACCATGGGGAGATCTGATAGACCAGGCTGGGGACAATCATCTTGGAGAAAGTCTATCTATATGGCTGCCAAAATTCAACACCAAACTGACAGCACATAACCAATATAAAAAGTTATCTCACAAAACTAAATAAGCAATATGCACAATACAAATAGATAAACAGCATAATTCTTCAAATAGCAGAATTTATATTTGGAAAAGGAAGGAGGGAAGAGTGACAAAGTAAAAGGACAATGCCTACATTCTGCAACCTTTGTAATTTCACAATTCTTTTAGCAAGGAAAATAAAATAAGCACCTGGTGCTTATTATAAGCCTGTCCAGGTAAAACAAAAGCACAAACAGGGGCATGCCTGACTTGCCTTACCGTCACTTTATGCTGTCCTGTGAGGTTTGGGGATTCACAGAGCAGTTGAGTTTCAGAAACAGTAAGAGCACACGGAGTGTCTCCAATGAGTACAGTGTAGTTTAACCGGGAATTACCAGGTGCTGGTGGGAGCAGGTTACGGCCCTTTAAGAAGAAAAAAAATACATTTGTTGTTGTTGTTCAGTCACTAAATCATGTCCAACTCTTCGGACCCCATGAACTATAGCATGCCAGGCCCCAAAAACAGGTTTAACTCACTCATTCACCCACTCACTCACTCACCCATCCATCTATTTGTTTGTTTGTTTGTTTGTTTGCTGTTTACCCCCTTCATTATTTTATAAGTAACTCAATGTAGCAAACATACATATTATTCCTTCCTCCTCCTATTTTCCCCACAACAATAAACCTGTGAGGTGAGTTGGGCTGAGACAGTGACTGGCCCAAAGTTACTCAGACAGTTTTTATGCACATGGCCTAGAACTCAAACTCTCAGTTTCCAGGCTACCACTATAGTCAACCTTATCTTTTTAATTCAACTTTTAACTTTGTTCAGCTTTGAAAAGGAAGTACGAGGAACTGAAAGAAAATATATCAGACTACTGAAGGTCCAATAGCTTATTCTTGGATGAGGAGAAAGACCAGTAAGTGATCAGAGTGAATATGTATCAAAACCATTAGGTTAAAAGTTGTAGAAACCCCTCCCCTCTGTCCAGTCTGAAGGCAAGCCAATCCACAGGTGCAAAGTTGTTATGAGAACCTCGAGATGAGAAGGTGCTAAGAAGCTATTCTCAGGTATCATTTCCTTGTTCCCTTGCAGCTGAGACAAAACAGATGGCCCCAGCCTGTTCCCTCCCTCTTCCATTCTCAGGAAGTTACCTCAAAGTAAAAGAAAGAACAGAGACAAGGAGAGGTTGTAGCAATAGCAATAGCAGTTAAGACTTATATACCGCTTTATAGTGCTTTACAGCCCTCTCTAAATGGTTTAACTGGCATCCAGGCCTTCCCCACAAGAATGGCAGCATCCCAACAGGGATCTATGGGGATCTGACAATGTAACTTGCAATGGTTCCCCTCTCCTGTTTTCAAAACTGTAATGGGAAGATTCAATCAATATTTTTTCTCTTCTTAGCAATTAAATTTCAATCCTACACTTGTACATTGTGAGTAACACGATCTATTAGCTTAATGGACAATGCTTTCCCTGAATGGGTCTGGGAATTCCGAACAACACTTATCAACGTAATGTGCAACTAGTACTTATGTAATAAGACCAGGAGTGATGTTCAAGAAGAACATTTGTCTCTAAAACCTGCAGAAACGAGGCTGAATAAATTATTACCTTGAGGATAAGAGGAGAACTTGGCTTGAGCTCCAACATACCAGATGGCAAGGATTCAAACACAGGATCTGGATAATAGATAAAGTTAGTTCTGTTGATGATCAACAAGGCTTGAACATTGTCCATAATAAAGCCAATCTCATCTGGTCGATCACCAAGTTCTGAAGGGCTCTTGACTGGGTTATCAATGGAAGGAGCATAACATACCATGATGGTATCATTGTAGACTGTACAGTTCTGAAATGCAAAGGTTAGCAGGCTTAACCAATTTTCTAATTTTATCTTATTGCCAAGAAAAAACAATTTCCTCTAGCCATCTGCCCCACCCTTAACTTTTTCACACAACTAAGCAAGTCCCCCCCACTACTGCTAGCACTGTGTCCTCTTTGAGTTGCTGTTCAGTGCTCGCTGGGAAACAGGAAAACATGGAAGGTAGCAACTTCCTTCCATTTTTCTAGCAAAGATGTATTAAAAACAGGAACCAGCCACTATATGAAAGGGACAATAAAGTGATCCCTTGGAGTGGTGGGGAAGATGACTATCTTGTCAGCAACAGGCAGGGGGAAATTTTCAGAACCAGGAGGTTGAATGAAGTAGGAGCTCCTGCCAATGTGAACTTCCTTGTATTGTAACTCCAAAATGATAGCTTTTCTTTTGGACCAGAAACTATGCCAATAATTAATTGATTCAGCTTCTCAAACAGCATGCAGTCCTCATGGCACTGTGGGCAATCACAGATTTAAGCCTGGCAGCCCCTCGCCCACATATTGTCATTATCAAGTGTAATTAATTCCTAGGAAGAAATGTGTATTTTCCTCCCTCAATAAATAAACCTAAATCAGGAGTGTGTAACCTTTTTGCTATTAAATTGTTAATTTTAAATTAATTATTAATTAAAATAGATGTAAATTATTTAATTCATTAAATATTATTAAAATTAATAGGGAATGGATGGAGAATTTTGGTAGTTGGTCCGCAAAACTTAAAGTTGCTGAGGTTGAGAATCACTGACCTAAATAATATTAAATTTTGTGGTGTTATTATCTAAGGCAAGAGATTCTGGTGACAGATCTGTGACATGAGTTTAAGTATATCAAATATTTTTTGAAACTATCCAACATTTAAAAAATCTGGGATGAGCCTTTGCTGACTTGACTGAGATGAAGTATAGCAAGGTTTATTTATTCTTTGTTTTAAAAAAGGAGAAGATGCTTCTGGTAAGATTCCTTTTTTCAGATTTTCATTTTATTATGAATCAAATATGCTGGTTAAACTACTTATTTTACATTCTTTTTCTTCATACCCCTTTAGACATTCTTCCTATTTGTCCAGTCTAAAGAGACATAAATTAAACAATTACATTTTCAAGTTATTCAACTGATTTGAAGGGAAAAATTAAACTGAATAATAATTAAATTGAGTAATAATTTAATTGGATGTAATGACACATTTCTCCAACAAATGTACAAAACAGAAAAGGGCTAACTTAAATGAACTCAGATTATTGCAACAGAAAGTAAAACTTTAATTTCAGGAAAAACCAGGTGTACTTTGTCATGTGAGACAACAAACACAAAAATTTGCTTAGATATCAATCTTCAAGTGAAGATTGATTAATGAACTAAATTACCATTGCCCAAACTTGAAGATTGCCATGGTGGTGGTGGTTGTTATTATTACTATTATCTGCTTTCAAGTCACTTTATCGTGACTGCCTGGACAAGTCTCTTTTAGGCTTTTTTGCCAGGTTTTTTTGGAAGTGGTTTGCCATTGCCTGTTTCCTGGAGCTGAGAGGGAGCGATTGTCCCAAGGTTACTCAGCTGGCTTCATGCTTAAGGGAAGACTAGAGTTCATGGTCACTGGTTTCTAGTCTGATGCCTTACTTACTAAACCAAATTGGTTCTTTGCTCTCTGCTGTGGTCATTAAACTTCACTCAAAAGTAGCACTGTTTCAAGCGCTGCTGTCAATGAAGGACATAGTTTTAAAAAGTACAAGATGACACAATATTTTTCTGCCGTTCTTTTCCCTATACTAATTATGTAGATTTTACCAAACTCTTTCTGCATCGCAGAACACATCCTAAGTAGACCGTTCTCATTTCTCAAGCTATGAATGTGAATGTGAGGAGCACAAGAAATTCTTTCTCCCTGCACCATTTAAATGTTGACTGTGATACAAGATATCCAAAGTTTCCATAGTTCTTCAAAAATTTCTGAATTATGCTATACCCAGCACAACAATGCAACAAAATAACTGAGCTTGTCAAACCAAGTAATTATGTTTTTCATGAAATTCTGAAGTCTTTAAGAAATATATTGTCCACTCATCAAAAAAAAAAACAACAACTGAAGGAAGACTTTTGATCATGGCTGCTCAGGCATCCTGGATCCAAGCTCTCCAAATTCCAGATCAGAATGTGCATCCCTAAAACAACTGGAGAATACTACATTGGATTAAAGCTGGACAAAGGTTTACTTACATTCTCCTTCTCAGCAGTGCCATATTTGGCTCGGATTCTGGGTGCTTTGATAGTGGCCAGGTTGGTGCCCATCACAGTCAATAATGTCCCACCACTAGGAAGCAAACAGAAGAGGTCAACTGAAGCTCTTAATGAAGAGAGTGCAAGCAGCCTAAGCCAATGAAATGAAGCATTCCTTTTATTCCAATATTTTGCAGCTCCCTGCTCTTTTAACTTCATGCTGGGGAAAACAATGTCTTTGTGAGTTACTTCAGGCAGTGTTGGGTAAAAACAAACAATTCCTACTCTGAGTTCCATTAATCTCCACAGTGTACCAAGGATGCCCAATATCAGGTTTTGACTCTTAACAAGAAGAATAGTTCTTCCTTTTGCCCACTACCATTCAGAAATGCTGCCACATCTAAGGAACTTGGCTGAGGCACATGACTGTTGATTCTTCTTTCAGGATGCTTCTTCATCCAACTTTTAAAATCTTTATTGGAACAATGGGGTTGTTCAGCTTGCTTTGTCTGTGCGACTGCCAATGCTTCTCTTTCTATCCTTTTGCCCCTCCTTGCTCCATTCAATTTACTTTTGTGGGGAAGGTTTGTTGCTTCCCATTTAATATTAGCTTCACCTTAAATTAACTTGGTCCTGAACACAGTTATCATTTTTATTAGGCTGTGCATTTAAGACAAATACAGTCAACTTCAACATTTAGTAAAATGTTTATTAAAGAGTGCTTTAAAATAGCACTCTGTTCCCATTCTATGCCATGTCGCACAACTAGAAATTTCCCACCCCCACTTATATAGCTAAATCTTTTGTAAATAGCTAAACTATTACAGTGCCAGTCTACAAATGATTAGGATAGGGTTTACTCCCAAGTAAGCTAATATCAAGTCTTAATAGCATTAACTGATGCCAAATTCCAGGCAGAAAATATATTATTCCTTCTAGTGTTTATTTTGGAATTCTGTATGGAATCCAAAATCTAGCTATAGAAGGATATATTTCTCAGCATTGTTTGAATTCTTTTGATACGGGTCCATTAATTACCAGTAAAAACACAACAAATAAAATGTTTTTCAAATCTTACAAATTCACTTTCATATTGATATTTTGTGAGAAAATGTATGTCAAAAGCAAAGGTCTATTGTCCCAAATACAAAATACTTTTATTGTGAGAAAGAGATAACAATATCAGCAATTTATAAATAATTCCCTGAATTGTCCTCAAATAAGTTATTAAATAAATACAAAACAGATAGAAAACCTAACATTTGTAGGAATTTCTTCTGACTCTCGGTATTGCTATTAACTTGGTATTCTACCAAAGAGTAGATGTGCTGAATGAAGGGTGCCAACAAATAGCATATTATGGCTATCGTGCCATAATACAGTACTGATTGAAATAGCTTAGGAAAAAGGTTATGATATTCCGCAGCAGTTTTTCTCTGTAAAACATAAACTGCAAAAAAAATACATCAACAAAAAATGGATAATTTTATTTATTCAATCTTACCTTCTGATACTCCATTCAGGTTCTATCTTTTGGACTGTGGGATCCTCAGTATAATAATATGTAACATCAGCACTGCTAAGGACAGCTCGATTTATATGAATGAGAATGGCTGAACTACCTGGAATCTGACCAGATGGGGTCCTACATTGAATTTCACCAGCATTTCTCCTGTGGGACATAGGGAAATGGGGGTGGGGGGAATGAAATACAATGTCATTTGCTAAGTTTAAGACAGCAGGCATTTTTATATTGCTATACCATGATATCAAACAAACTGAGGATCCCATTTGTAGCAAGCAGGCAATTTGTTCACTTAACGCAGTCCAACGTCTACTTTTCATCTTCACTGTCAGCTAATGAAGCCAGAGCCTCACCTCCCAATATTCACTGTCAGTCAGCTTTTTGCAAAAATGAATCAATGGCTAAAACTGCCTCATTGAAGTATATGTAAGAATACAAATAGCAACATGACTAAATCAACTATAGTGAACAGGTCTTTAATGCCATTCATAATTGTGAGTCTACATAATGCTAATAATACATAATGCTAAGTAGAACTATGATCTTGCACAAGTGACTCAAAAGAAAATGCAGGTAGAAATTACACAACTGAGTATCTAAAAATGGGATTGCAGTACCTGAAGATTTCCTTTCTCTTGTTTATTTATTTATCACTTAGATTTATATGGCTGACTACTTAACATGTAATTCAGGGTATAACATCAATTAAAACCAACAGAAATAACTACTGTTTTAAAGGCATATTAGTCCCTTAACATTTTCAAGATTCATACATTTATTCAATTTGTATTGGTCTATCTCAAATATACGACTGAGTGTTTTCTTAATTTCTACCAGCAATTTTGTGTTAAGAGTTCTTATGATAGGATATTCAAAACCTAATTAAAGGGATAAATATTTAATATTGATTCTTTTAAAAAATAGTTTAAAACAGTATTTGAAAATGAAGAGGATGGGAAGACTTATATAAACAATATAAATAAATATAATCACCTTATTTCTTGGAAAATGTGAGCTTCTATGTTTCTAAAGAGGCAAATACATGATGAACTATATGTGTTTATGTAAAGTGTAAGGTAAAAGATATTCTGCTATCTTATTTCAAAATATACTGGGGAGCAAGATACTTTAGCTGTTGCTTGAAAATCCTGGTGGGCAGTGTCTAAACAGCCTCAGTTCAATTTGAGTGTTTGCTGAGGAATAATCTAAATCTGATACCCTTGTCAAATCAATATCTATTTGTTATGTTTTGTCTGCTAACAAAGTTATCTAAGTACTAGTGTAATTCTCTAAGGGAACTAGCACCAAAAGGCCAACAGATATTCTAAAAATACATTTTCTCAACCTATAATTCAACGGTAATTGACCAGGCTGAAATTGAAAAAGGGCATAAACCTGTTTCCGGTAACAAAGAATACATTGGGAACACAGCTTAGGACATGAAACAAAACACAAAGGAATTGGGCTAGTAATGAATGATAGTCATCTTTTAATTCCTTTAACCCAGATTGCCACCACATCAAAATTGAGTCCCTGTTTTGTCCTTAAAAGCCCAAATGACTGTGAAGGGGTGTTGATTCCCTTAGAATAGAAAGGTCTAAGAATCACTGAATTAGTGGCAGATGCCTTATTAGCAAAATACCTAAGGGAAAAACCATGAAAGAGAATGGTGAATATTACCTTCCAATACTGTACATAAAATCTTTAACCTGCTCCAACTTATCACCATCTAAATGTCATGACTGTAGTTTATAACTCTTCTCAAAAACCAATACTTTGGATTTAATGTAATTAATTTTCAGTGAATTAATATCACAGTACTTTGAAAATTTAATTAATAGGTGTTTAAGGATGAGGTCATTCTGACCCATGACCAGAAGAGCAATAAGTCCTCTTCCTTCAACATGCCTTTCAATCTTAAAGCAGTAATAATTGGATTGATTCTGACCCTTCATCTTTTTGGCATCAGAAAGGGTAAACTGGAAGAGAGATGCATAGAAAGAATAGATTTCTCTGACCTCTCCCAAATTATTCTTTCTGAAATCATCCCTGTGGAACCATGTCAGCTATAGGTGGTAGTCTGTTTATGTATAATTTAGATTTCTAAGGCCACCTAATTCAACAGCAACCTGGGTAGTTCTATGATTGGGGATTCTTCCTCTAACAGCAGAAATGGCAAGGAAGAAAAAATGGCTGGGCAGAAATTTACTTGGTAATGAAACAGCAGCATTGATTCCACAGCTTGTAGGCCTGGGACAAGACATGGAACATTTCTCTCTAAGCAAGAGAAATGATGTGGAGACTCATCTTTGATAAAAGTTCTCAATGGGTGAGAACATTTATTACTTCCCCCTCTTCAAAAAAAAGGATGCACAAGAAAGGTAATTTAACATCACATCTGATACACCTATGGAAAGATATTTTAAAGTTATAAGAAAATTGGGAAATCCAATGAATGTTAAACTGGAAGAAGTCCTTGCAGAGCAAAGCATGCTAACAATATAGTAAGTACAAAAGTAAATAAATTCAGGGGAAACACAAAACTTGCAATGAGGTTAAAACTGCAGTGATCCAAAGCAAATGGAAAGATGTGAAAGACCCCTACATAGACATCAAGTCTCTTTTTCCCCACTTAAGAAGCATAGATAGAAATGCCCAGTTAGTGCCTTGCACTGTTATAGAACCTTACTTATACAAAGCACAGAGATTGCAACCAAAAAGCTGAACTATTAGTAAATTATAATATGAACTTAGTAGTATCACATGAATTATCAATTTTACTAGTTCAGTTTCCATACAGTAATATATTTGAATTTACACATGGAAAAAATGTGGAATGAATGTTAGGATTTCCTTGCGAAAATTCCAGGTCTGGCTGTCTTATAAGCAGTTTACAATAGGTTTTCTACAAATAAATATTAATATCTGCATCTGGTCCTTCCCCACCCACTCCCTCTAATCTCCTTGGGAAGTTCTGCTAAAATTATCAGTTAATGTAAAAAGAAAATAAAACACACACAGTCCTTGAAGCTGGCATAACTCTGGAGCGTTCTCCATCATGCAGCGGCTGCAGCTATTAAGGCTGATAACCAGTAATTACTGCACAAAAATATTTAAAGAGCCGCTCCATTATCATCCCTAATCTAAAAATTATCCACTTCATGGCTCAGGGATTTGTGTTTTTTTAAAAGGAAAAGGAATTCATTCTTTGGTCGTTCTTTTTTTAATGAACCATGAAAATAAATTCCACAAGCTACACAGAAATGTTTGCTTGGCTCCTTAGGAATATTATCTTATTTCACATTGTAGTCACAAGTTTATACCCAATGTATATATGCAATTGATCAGTTCAGTACATTGCAGCCTTTCTTCCTTCTACATACAGGTAGTCCTTGACTTATGACCACAATTGAGCCCAAAATGTATGTTGTTAAGTGAGAATTTGTTAAGTGAGTTTCACCCCCATTTTACCACATTTCTTGCCACAGTTGTAAAGTGAATCACTGTAGTTGTTAAGTGAATCTGATTTCTCCATTGACTTTGCTTGTCAGAAGGTTGCAAAAAATGATCACATGACCCTGAGACACTGCAACAGTCATTAAGTATGAACCAGTTGCCGAGCATCTGAATTTGGGTCACATGACCATGGGGATGCTGCAAAGGTTGTAACTGTGAAAAATGGTCATACAGTAGAACCTCTGGTCATGACCATACTTTGTTTCATAACTTTGGTTGCAATCCGATTTGGTTGTGACCCATATCTAATTTTGGAAATTTGGTGCTTACAAAAAAAAATGGCGCGGAATGGGAAATTGGCTGTGAGAAAAATATGTGAATTTTTTTGGTCGGAACCCAATCTGGTTGTTGTCAGAAGCATTCGTGACCAGAGGTTCTACTGTAAGTCACTTTTTTCAGTGCCGTTGTAACTCTGAGTGGTCACTAAATGAACAGTTGTAAGTCAAGGACTACCTGTATTGCCTGACAACCATTTATACACCAAATCAAGAAAGCTCACCCTGCAAAAGCACATGGTTGTCCTCCAATGGTCACTGTGATGTTACTTCCTGCATTGAGATGTCTTCCTCTGATGCTAATCCAGGTGCCCCCAGAAAGAGGCCCACGAGATGGGATGACTTGTGAGAAGGTAGGAGTCTGTCAAAAGGAAACACAGTCAGTTCACAGCATTCAGAAGATAGCCTTAATGTACAAGCATAAAAAAGGACTTATGAAAAGACTTCTAAGCAAAAAATTAAAAAATAAAAATGGAAATTTCTTCACATCTCAGACACTATATAGGTATCATATTGCTACAATACAAAGTTAAACTTAGAACATAAAATCAATTATGAGGGTATCAGTGATAATTCAGTGCTAGTTCATACACAATTATTTCTCTATAATATTATTGTTTGCACCTGTACATTACTTCAATCAACCAGTTCCTTTGATGTTTATAACAAGATAAAATACATAATAATTATAAAACAAAAAATAAAACAGGAGTCTAAAGGAATAATAAGATTACAATTAAAAAACAACAGATCACACTGGCTAAAGCTAAGCATTTTAAACACTCAAGTAATTAAAATATTGGGTAAATATATCATAATTTTATACACTTGAACATGCACATATATTACAGTGCCTTACAGATAGGCAAATAGATGCTTTTCAAATGTTTTAGCTGTAACTGCCATCATTCAGAGAGAAAAGATTCTGAGAGGTCACCCTTATTTGAACTCCTCTACTAGCCAGAGAACACCTGTTTAACAATAAATGCTGTACAGGACAATCTTTGTAACTGACAAACGATTCTAACCAGCCAAAGTCTCATTAGTTGCTTCACAGTTTTGAGTAATTTTAGAAACTGCTATCAGCAGATGCCAAGCTCTAAATCAGTGAAAGGAAGCAGCCCATCATTGAGATACTGCTGTTTAAATCTTGATCTAGTCCAATAGAAATTAGTTAATAACTGTTTCAGTCATATTTATGAGATGGGAAATTTTTCTTTCTTAGTTAAAATCACACAAGAATCCCAGTTTGAGCAAAAATGTCTTGAATCTTCTAAGGCTGAACAGATTGACTGGTAATTTATTTCTTGGCATGCCTTTTGTGCCTCTTCCTTTTACAAAGGTTAGGCTATAATTTCCAAATTAAATTAATGTGCTATCTACCAACAAATATTAAACATGAACATAGTTAGGATAAGGGCTTGTGATAGAAAAACAATTAAACAAGGTAAATCCGTAGAGCAAAAATGGGATTTGGGGGGGGGGGGAGATGAAATGGCAAAAGCAAATGTCTAATATTTTAATCTTACCACAAATGTGAAGCTTTTTGGAGCTATAGCCTTGTAGCTGGGAGAACAATCTCTGACACACACTTCTACAGGAGCATCTTGAATTTTGCTGGGGCTGGCTTCTCCAATCTCACAGACGATCCTACAGAAGGCACATCAATTGAGCATGTTATGAAATGTCAGTGGATCTTATTACATATATGAAGTGTAGCTACCCTGCATATCACTGGCCATATCCCTAGGTCTAATATTTCTGATGTTCTTGATTCTTTCTTTCAATCTTGTCATTATATTTGAATGGGCTGTTGTTATTTTAATTAAATGCCATTTAACAATTTCAGCAAATTATGCCTTAGCATACATCAAATTGGTGTTTGAACAATAGACATATTAAAATTGCAGAATACATAAAATATTACAAGGGGAGCATAATTTAACTCAGTAGGGAATCAATTAAAATTTAACACAACTAAAAAGAAAAAAAAACATTTATTTTCATTCTGCCCCCATCCTATCACAGTATGTGTTAATGTAATGCACATCCATAAGTTAAGCAGTGAAAAATATTCCCATACATTTCTGGCTCTGTATTTTGATTTACTATCTGCAAGCAAAAAGAAAGACACCCACTAAATGTTCCTTCACTGATTTTTCTTATTGTATCTTATTGATGTTTAAACTTGCTCTGTATTTTTCTATATAATTTTAAACTAGGTAAATTTGAAGAGCAGGGTACACAGAATATATGTGGCTGGTCAGAATTGACCAGCTTTAGATAGTGTGGCTTTGTAAACATGTATTTAACTCAAAGTGGGTTTTAAATTAACACAAACTATGCAGTGAAAAATCATTCTCCCCTCCTCCCCCACCCCCAAAAACCCCCCAGGTACATTTTGTTTTCAAAATCAAAAGTCTGTTAACGACTCACAGAATCATTATATTTTACCATCCAATATTTTCCAGAAATGATTTGTGAAACCAGAAGAATCTTTCTGACAGGATGTCACAGAAGATTTGGCATTCCCCTTATTATTTTGCCACTGTTTTGTGGGACCAAACCCTATTATTTTTAAGCTATCCTGCCATTCATTTTTTCCCTTAAATTGCTCGGAGAAATGGTTATACACTTGCCATCTCATTTAATAAAAACAGGAATCCTATGAGGAAGATTAGGGTGAAAGATAATTGCTTCTAGAATGAACTGGTGACCTTCATGGATAAGCAGGAATTTGAATCTTTATCCAAGTTCAGCTGCCTTATCAACGTCACCACATTGGCTCTTTCCAAAATAAGAAACAGTCATTTTAAAATGAGTTAAATCAAGAAGTGCTGATGGTGACTAATGCTCTAAAAGAAAAATCACAGCCATCTTTCCTTATTGGCAGCACACAAATCTTGACTGTCCTGTTTTTTATAGTTATATAGGATCTCATAAACGAATCTGTTTTTTTTATATTCTACATAGTCATCTATAATTTGAAGGATACTCACTGCTCAGCACTGATATATTCACTTTCAATGGGGATGCATATCACTTTCCCAACCCGTACACCCATGCGTACATCTTCAAACTTCAGGCCCAAGTTCTCACCAATGATGGTTAACCGAGTCCCACCTTGCCGGGGGCCTGTTTCAGGAAACAACTAAGAAGAAACAAAGCAGACTGTTTTGAAATCCATCAAACACACTGCAATGAACATAAACATCTGCCCTAACACTGTTGTACCATCCTCATACTAGTAAGTATGATACTATAAATTTTTAAAGTTTGAGGCAGGTTGCCATTTACAATGAACTTATCAGTAGAAAAACTAAAATTGAAGTGATAATCATTTAAAATTCAAGCAGCCCTTTAAAATTCAAGCAGTTCCAAACAAGTTTCTATCATCTAAAACGGTAATATAAATTCTCTCTACATCCTGAATTCCATCGTCCATTTTCTTACTACATTAACTTGCCATAATATATCCCTCTGAACCAATCAGAATATGAAAATGGAAACCATAAATTCATATTCCACTTAGGAGATGGTTTGCTTATACTATTAGCATTGGACTTCACGATGGTCCAGGGAATCCTTCTTAGCATTCTGCTTGTTCAACCCTCGATGTTCTCAGAAAGCCTACTATGTCTTTCTCATGCTATGAATTATTAAAAGAAAAGCCATCATTTCAGAGCCTTCCTTGCAAAGAAGACACCAATTAACTCATGTAAAATGGGTCTTCTCTTTCTCTAGTAATTCTGGAATATCCCAGCACACAATAGTTTCTGCCAGCACCAGCTGGGGAAGGAAGAAAGCCCCAGTAGAGCATGATATGGCTCATTTGTTAGGATGATTCCCAATAAAACGGACAGGTGTGGCTTGACATATGCCAGCGTGATGACAGATGAGCCATGTGTTACAAGCCCACAATTGCCACTAACAAGGTAATTATGGGCAATTTTACACCACATTTTGCTGGGCCCCAGTGCTTGGCATACACCTGCAAGGATTAATGGGCACCCAGCTGGGAAAGCTCTTCTGGGTCACCACAACCACAAACCAAGGGAAGGGACTCCAGGGCCGAAACAGCATAAAGGGACCCAGCAAAATCAAGAACCAACTGATTACCTGATCAGTCAAGCTGGTCCCCAGTCTCTGTACTAATCCTAGACAAAGGCTATGCATCCTTTCCTAAGCTTGGTACTGAGGAGGCTTAGGAGTAGCAAACAGCTTTGGAATGCATGCAATTCTTAATTTGCCCTGCTGAAAACTCTTAAAAGCTCAGGAAACGTTTTATGTTTAAAAATAGACAGAAGACATAAAAGTATAGTTAAGACAAAGCCTCCTAGTGCTGCCTACGGATCAGCTTTATACTGCCTCTACAAAATGCACAGGGATTGGCAAGGCTCCAAGAGAAGGAATTTCTATATTTATGAGTCAGCCTGCAAGTTACTTCACTACATGCCCAGATCATGTTGTTTTTATTCAATTGATCTCAATGGAGATGATGAGTCATAAGCAAGCAAGTTTCCCAAAACCTGGTAAGCCCAAATTGTTTGGTTCTAGGCTTACATCTAGCACTGTAGCTAAAAAGTGATTTAAAGAGTCACTGAAATAAGTATAACAACCTGAAAACTTCAATTGGCCAAGAATATAACAAGATGGACAATGATGCAATGATGCCCATCTCACTTCATGGAATGCCAGGTTGCTTTCAGGTATGATTCAAAGTGCTGGTTATGATCTACACACACACAGACACACACACAGTTTTATTGATTTTAATTTTGTAAGCTGCCCAGAGTCACCTTGTGGCGAGACAGGTAGCAAACAAAATCAATCAATCAATAAACTGCTTTCTATTGGGGATTCCTATTTTTTATACTGTGAGACACCAGAGTTTGTTGGAGTCAGATGAGGTCAAACTGAAATGAAGGAAGGAAGAGATTTTGTTTGTACACTTCCAGGAAAGGATGCAAATATAGATAACACAATCGTTCTAGGTTATTGACTGTCAGATATTAAATGCATCAACTCAATAAGGGGTGTGGGGAAGAGATAGAAAGGAACTAGAAAGATCCAAGGGTGGTTAGACAGTCCTGCCAATGTCCTGAGCTCTAAATGCAGCATATCCAACTGCGTCTCCATCCTGCAACTCTGAGTTTCTCTATTACTTGCTAGCCTTAAACAATTGATGACTTAATTTCAAGCATGCCATTATGAGAATTAAGAAAATGAGAGTGCAGGGAAGTTGGCAGGCAGCCTGACACACAGACCATGTGAAGCAGTTTTTATGAAGAAATCAGACAACCTTTTGTCTGAAATGGTATTGGTTGGACTAGATGACCTACAGGACCCCTTCCAACTCTGTTATTCTGTTAAGGCAGGAGACACCAGCCTTGCCCTACCTCTCTGTACGACTCTCCTCCGAACTTTGACTTGGCCAAAACCCAGAATCAACAAAATCTGCCAGGTTTTGAATTATTCAAACCACTCCCCACCTGGAAAAGTTTAGTACAACTTCCAAGATGCAATGTATGAAGTCCATTTCATCCATAGCTACAATGACTCTCCCTATTGACAGATGGAGAAAAGGTTCTGCTGGATAATAACCAAATGACAAGTTGCAGATCTGTTGCTGTTTGCCCAGAGCCAACATGGATTATGAATACAAGACTACAAAGCCCATCTTTGTTCCCTGATTTGCAGGTTACTCCATTGTTAAACTATGATAAAGGCCTGAAGGAGTCTTGCCACACTATAGAATTTATGCAAGACAAGACAATTTGAAAACTGGAGTCTGTCATTCACCTACATTTAATCTAATCATGCACTGCTCTCCTGGATCAGAAGCAATGAAGCAGCTGTTACAGCTTGAGTTACTGTTCCCTAAACTGGGCTCCTCTGGGCACCTGGTGAGTTGTGCTGTGGTTTGGTATTGTTAAATTAGTGCGAAAGGTTTCCATAGTATGTTAGATTTCCCCCCTACTGCAGCAAAACTGACAAGGGCCACATGTTCAGGGAGAAGCAACATTGGGAAAAAGTTGACACTGCTTGACACACTTTGTGTGTGGGGTCATCGTTAAACAAGACACTTGGGAACCAGAGCTGGCAGGAAAATCCAGCCATTTTGTTCTTTCCTTATACACAAACTCGCACCCCAGCTCTGTCTGACAAACAGCAGCCCTCTTCAGCTAATTGGTTTCGAAACACAACCCTTCATATCTGCCAAGTGAATGTAGGAAATACCAGCCCCCAAAACATGAAAATAATGAATTGTCTACTAAGTGTCTTGATTATTTGACCATTTAATTTCAGAATAGCTGATCTGTCCATGCAGTTGAGAATGTTAACAACAGAGCTTAAGAATGGAGGCAGAGAAGTGAGCCAAAGTTTGAAACAACACAACCATATAGGCCCAGCTTCAGTACTGCAATCTGGCAGTCAGCAAAGTGTATGTTATTTGGGATCCAAAAAAGAGACTTTCATAGATAAGTCCGGCAACAAAATGCAGCATTTTCATGTGGTAGATTCACTTTTTAATATCAAAAATATAATTTAAAACAAAGGGAACGTTGGGATCAGATTTTGGACAGTAATATCATGCCAAAGTGATAAAAGACAAAATAATGGCCTGACATGGAGAGTGTTTTAATATTAACTCAAAATCTTTCAATTTCCTGTTAGTAAAGTAGGAATATTAAGATCACACTCAATCACTTGGCTTGATTTTATTACAATAATAAGAGATAGCAATTGTGAAGTCTTAGCACAATTATGGTGCTAAACGGAAGGGGTAACCACAACAATCTTTCTTTCTTTCTTTCTTTCTTTCTTTCTTTCTTTCTTTCTTTCTTTCTTTCTTTCTTTCTTTATCTATTTATTTATTTATTTGATTTGTCAATCGCTTACAAAAATAATAGGTATTAGTATAAACATGAGGAAGAATACAGAAAATAGGTACGATTAAATGGGGACAATAGGACAGGGACGGGAGGCACGATGGTGCACTTATGCACGCCCCTTGTTAAATCAATCAAGAGCAACATAATTTAATTAGAAGATCACATAAATGCTTTTTATTCTGACATCCAGAACAATATTTTCTCACTGATTCTCCCAAATCAGCTCTCTTGGAGCTCTTCTACAATGCTTGTATTAGATTGGAGAAGTTACAGCTGAAGCAGATTATCATCTTTTCTTCCTATCAAAGATCTTCTACAAATCTTCTTCATTGTTTTCTACAGCAATGTTTCAAGGAAGAGGAGTGCATCAAAAGATAGAGCTGAATTTAAGAATTTATTTTTCAGCATTAAAATACTACTCTTCTAAAAGCTAAAATCTCAGATACCAGCTTTCTATTTTAAATGGATGCCCTTTAACCAGGGGTGGGATTCTACCAGTTCGCACCTATTCGCTAGAACCAGTTGTTAACATACTAAGCAGTTGGGGAACCGGTTGTTAGAAGAAATTACTGGCCTAATCCTGTAAGGAAGGCAGGAAGGAAACATTCTGTTATTGCTTACAGAAACTGCCTGTCCGTTAACCCTTTTTACATTCTTGGCAGGACTAGACTTCCTGACTCAGGAATGTCTCTGGAGTTTTTCCCCTCCTTTGCTGGTACTTTGCTTGTGTGGAGTGACCATTCAAAGTTACAATGGCACTGAAAAAAGTGACTTATGACCCTTTTTCACACTTACGACTGTTGCAGTATCCCCACAGTCATGAGAGGCCAGGCGAGGAGATGTGTGCCTCGATGTGAGTGATATTGGGTTGGCCATGCCCAGCCAATAACATGACCACCAAGCTACATCCACCCAGACACATGACCACCAAGCCACGCCCACCAACTAAGCCACGCCTACAGAACCGGTTGTTAAAAAATTTGAATCCCACCCCTGGCTTTAACCCCATTTCCCTTCAATCTAGCAGAAATCACAGGCTGGGATCATAACAGTAAGCTTTAACATTTAATTTTGCTTGGATTTTAGCTAATTACTATAACTGCACAATCTCTGAATCCACAATTTATGGCTTAATAAACAAACTGTTTTTTGTGAATGTTTTTTTAAAGTATCTCAGCTTGCTGTGTAAACTCATCCACTGTCTCTGCCCCAAGAAAAACAGACTAAGTAACTTTACTCCTTGTATTTTCCAGTATTAAACAAACAAACAAACTGCACAGCATATTTTACACCCCTGATTCCATGCACTCTGAATGATCCTAGCAAATAAACTATCACTGCATTTTCCTGAAGCCTGCACAGCAATACCTGTGAAAAAGCAATAACAATGTAACACCCACCCACCCTAAAGTACACAGTAATAAAGTATTTGATCTGCTTACACAGGGTGTACAACTGCAGGAACAAGTTCTTAATTTAGTTTTCATAATTTAGTAATGTAGACTTGTATTAGAATGAAGTGCTGATAATTACTTAAAAACTGCAGATAAGCCATCCATATATACCCACTTGGTAGCTCTGAGACTTTATTGTGGTCTTACATTATTAAACTTCTCCCCTTTTCCTATGACAACTGATACTTCACAACATAGTGTGCTCAGTTGGTTCATAAAAGCCCATAACTCATTACTAGCACCATGTGCAGATATCATGAACCCAGATTTAGGCATCTCACATTCATATTTAAAAGGATAAAGCTTTTAAGAACAAAAAAATATTGCTTGGGGACATGATTTAACTAAGAAGCCTATTTTCTGCAGGTTTAAGATTGGGGGCTCTATTTAAAGCCATTAAAGGTATGACTTAACCTTAAAATTTCTGCTGTTGCAATATTGTTGAGATGTGTTTATTAAGTTGTACAATGGTTAGCTGCAGTATTCAGGATCACAAGGTGTTTTCTTAACCAAAATCAAGGGAACAAATAAAAATTCCTTTCCTTCCCAATCAAAATTTAGAAACCAAGATTTGGAACCAGAACATCGGGGGCATATGAGAGAAGATTTAGTTTGGTGTAAAATTAAAATATTTGCAAAATATTGCTATTTTTAAAATGCTATATGTATAAGAAAAATTTTTGGTTGCTACAGCAAATGGTGGATAGAATAGATGTGACCTTCAGGGAAGCAAATCATCAAAATAAAAATTGTAACTGGGAAAAGTTGTGAAAAATGGAATAAGATCCCAAATACATGTGTTTGTTTATATATTTGCCAGGGAAGATTCTCCAAAATGACTAGACTGACAGAATTTTAAAATAATAGAATTAATAGCTACTAATTAAAATTGTCCTTTAAATAGGATAACGCTCTTAAACATTAAATGATCTACCATCTAGCGTTTCTTAAACTTTTTGCTCTCATCACCCCTTCCCACTTTTAAAAGTTATGGAGGACCCCAAAAGTGTTTTTGTTTGTATGGGTTATTTTTATTGATATTTAAGTATTAAAAATAAAATTGATGCATTCATGGAATTATATATTGAATTATATATTGAATCATGTAAAAGCAACAATATTGAACCCGTTAGAGGTTAACATAAATATTTGTGTCACATATAAAAAGTAATAGTGATAATATTTTAAATTATTGCAAACATCTTCAATATCTGGCAAATGATTTTGATTTTGCAGAATCCTGGGAAGGTCTTGGAGGCCCCTGGAGTCCTCAGACCTCATTTTAAGAAACACTGATCTAGATCAATTTTCTCTCATTCTTGTACATAGAAACCTACATATTCCCCACATTCTTCCAGCAAAAACAGTCAAAGTGGGGGGGGGGTATTCATACAGGTGAGATGGGCTGTGACAAAAAGATCCCTTCCACTAGGACAGTAAAAGAAATAGGAGACCAAAATTGAATGATGAAATGAGAGGAAGAGATTATTGAGAGAGGTTATTCAACAATTGCAAAATGTGTTAAATCAGAAAGGAAACTGTATTAAACATGCTACAGTTCATTTTCAGACTAATATTCAATGGCATCTAGCTTTGCAGCAGAGATATCTGCAGTTTCCTGAACCTCTTGCTCTTTCCTTTGTTTTCAACACCACCTTTCTATTCTTAGATGTAAAGATAACTGGATAGATATACAAACTTCAGGACTAAACACAGAAGAAACTATGTAGAAACCACATAAAAGCAGAGAATGTTGTTCTACCATAGCGGCTGATTTCTATCACTAAATTTTAGCAGACAGACTTAGATTCAGAGTGTGAGCTTAATATATACAAGAGGTGCTTTAGAAACAAATGCCTTATAATACAGTGAATATGTGCCAAATTCACTTCCAGCCCTGCCTATTAGAGGAAATTGCCCTCAGAGCAATTCTTCAGATTTGAACAATGAACTCTTGCAAGCCACCAATATCGATTGATATTAAACGTCTCCATTCTACAGTGAGAGCAGAACAAAAGTCACAGGGAGAAGCTAAATAGAAAAGAAAAAATGAGACCTAGAAATGGCATGTAGGATATGTATCTAACTCTAACCACTGAATCACATCCTCCCAATTCTCCACTGCAAGCTTCTCTATATCATTTCATCAGCAGTTTGTCAGCTATAGCAGTGGCATAATCAAATAAGCATTAGTATTCCATGAAAACTCATGGAAGAGAGAGAGGGATTTTACCAAATTTATTAAAAAGAGCCTCTAAAAAGTAAAATGGCATGATAAAGTATCTGTAACAGCTGAAGAACTAGTAGTCTAAACTGACAGCAGTATTGTGTGCCACAGGAATGTTATACACACCAGCTTTCCCCAGCATGGTATCTGCCAGATGTGTTACACGTCAAATCCTATAATTCTTAGCCTCCTCTGACGCTGTTTCATGATTTGCCAGGGAAATTCCCCTGATACCACAGCTAGGTAAGCTAAGGGATTATGAACATGAAATCAGCAGTATACAAAGCTGATTAATGCCAACAGCTGTAGGATATGCCTATCGGTCCATAAAATATTACAGGACCAAGTATTTCCAGGCATCCTGTGACACAGCCAATTTCCTGTATACTATTAAGAAAGAGAATGGAGAAAAGCTCTTTTCTTTGGCAGTGCAACCCCCCAATCCCAAACATACCTTAAGGATTTTGGGATCTGCACAACGGCTATTGCCATTGCTTGCATGCATCCAGCTGCTTTCCGATAGTGGGCAGTGTTGACGGAGGGAACATCGTTTTTCTGACACACACCAGCCGCACTCAAAGCGTGGATCTGCCTTCAGGCACAGCCCACAGCTTTCTCGCAGAGCTGAGCACTTGTACAAGTGAGCTGCAAAGGAAAGAATACACTCAAAGATAAATTGGTGCTGGGTGGAATTTGCTAAATAGACTATCCTCTGATGTGTAATTTTAGATGTTAGGCTTTTTAACTTTCTAGTCCAACCCTCTACCCAATGTAGGAGTTCCCAAAGCATCTTGGACAAATGGTTGTCCAATATTTTCTTGAAAACCTCCAATGATGGAGCATCCACAACTCTGGGAGGCAACCCTTCCACTGCTTAATAGTTTGCACTGTCAGGAAATGTCTCATTATTTCCAGGTTGCATCTCTCTCAGATGAACTTCCAACACTGATTCTTGTCTTGCCCTCAGGTGTTAGGGTGAATAAATTAACACCCTCTTCTCTGGGGCAGCCCTTCGAGTACTGGAAGACTGCTATCCTGTCTCCCCTCATACTCTTCTTCATTAAACATACCTAGTGCCTTTAGCCATTCATCATAGCCTCTAAAACACTTATCATATTTGTTGCTCTTCTTTGCACTCTTGCTAGGGCCTCAGCATCTTTTTTATATTGTTGTGACCAAAACTGAACACAGTATTCCAAATGTGACTTCATCAGTGTGATATAGAGTGATACTATTGCTTCCCTTGATCTTGATATTAGCCCTCTGTCAATGCAACCCAGGTCCATATTGACTTTTTTGTCAGCTGCAGTGCACTACTGAGTCATACTTGCATACTCCAGGGCACCTAGACTCATCTCATAGGCACTACTGTTGCATCAATCAAGGTCTATCTTGTACTGGTGCATATGTCTTTTCCTGCCTAAATTCAGGACTTTACTCTTCTCACTATTGAACTGCATCTTGCTGAATGGAGCCCAATGTGGTAGTCTGTTAAGATACTTCTGAACTTGAAACTATCTTCCAAAGTGTTAGCAAGAGCCCCAGCTTTGTGTCATCTGAAAATTTCTGATAAGAGCTCCTTCAATCCTCTCACTTAGGACATCTATGAATGATTTAGGTTGCATTAGTAAAATAACTTGATCATGGTTTCCTGCTACACAGGATGTGCATCTAGTTAACTGAATAACTTGTAGCATTTCCAGAGACACATTAGACACAGAGAGAAATAACGCAGAGAAAAAGTTACAAAACCAGGTCTTTCCAGACTGTCTCCTTTAACTTTGCTATGCGTAAGGAAGAGTGTTTGCTCATATGGGCAAAATGTTTTGAATTTTCACTTGTGGCAGTTTGTTAATTCCAATATGGTCCCCAGCTGTCTGGTTCAAAGATTAAGTGTGGAGACAGTTTATTATGGAGAAAATTTTGTTATAACTGAAGGCGTTTTTACATTCCCTATTCCAGCTTACCTTGGATGTTTTGGGGATTGTCAATTATGAAGTTTCCATTCCACACAACAGAAAGGTTCACTGGGAGGTCACTGATGTCATTCCCTTCATAGAAATACTGCCAAAGAAGACACAACAGGGCACATTAGTCAACCTTACACAAAATAGCAGATACAAACCAAGAGGCAAATCAAAGGCCAGTGGAGGACATCACATTATTCTCACCAATTTCAAATGCACCTACCTGGATCTTCCTCTGCCAATTATGACCATGTCAAAAGCAAGACAGATTGGTCAGACACGAAGTCTCTCCACTAACCAGGGGACAACAACAACAACAATAGCAACACAATTTTCTTTATATTTTTTTCCCAGCTGCTTCTTTGCAGTTCTGTCAGACAGAATGCACTTCGAGGGAAAGTCTGAACAGAGTACCAATCCAAATCTAAATTATTTTCCACTTTAATTTTCCCTTTGCCTACTTATGCAATGTTAAGACAGTCTGGTTCTGGATTTGTAATATTCTTTACCAGTAGAGAATGATTGGTAGGAATCGAGCAAATCTACTGGATGTCAAATCACAAGCATAATTTATTTGAGCTGTTGAGGCTAATGGTCCTTGGCACAAAATTGTATCACCTAATAAACTGGGCTTGCTGTTAAAATACAATCCAAAAGTACACAAAACCTAAAATAAAGTGATTTTCAGACCTCTTCAAGTAATATACAAGCTATAAATGGGTGTTGTCACTGTATAAATTAATAAAAAGTACAAATTGAAGTTATTTTATTCTAATCATCATTCAGCGTCCAGGAATGTTGTGCAACTGTTCCACAAAATAAAACAACAGAGCAAGGAGCCTTTGTCTGAATAAATATTTAAACTGAGGAAGAATAGAGTTTAAAGCCTCCCAGCAACTGGAGACATTACTTTTGTCTCTGTTGAGCTGGCAAATACTGTTCAGCTTCTTCTACAGCAGGAAAGAAAATGAAAATGCAACGGACTTAAGGAAGACTATCTCTCTAAGAAGGATGATTACAGAGGCACACAAATTGGGAATTGTATTTCCATCCTACATCACCATGAGCCTTCACCCCATCTATCTCCGTGAAAAATAAACCTAACCCAATCTCTTGCTTCAGACAAACTTCTTGCAGCCTCATCAATATTCCCTTCACAGTGCCTGCGTGCATGTGGAGGCTTAATCGATAGGAAGACAGGAAGGCAGTCGGAACCTTCCCTGACAGCTAATGACCTCCTTTGGCGAGAGATTCTCTGCTTTTCTCCGGAGAAAATGACAGGCGTGTCAGGAGAGATTAAATGAAAGATTCATAGCTTGCTGGAGTTTGTTAGGGAACTATGGATACTACAGGTGCAGCTTTCCCCCTCCTCTAGATACATCCCCTCCCTGCTCAGCCACAGTGTAGCCACCAAGGCGTAAGACAGCCAAAAAGATGAAGAAGACAACAGGTATCTTCCCCAACCCATGTATCCATCCAAGTCTGGCTTTTCTCTCCCTCCTCCTCTTCAACTTCCATGGAAATCCAATTTGTCTTAATTTGTGTTTTCTTTTTTAAAAATAGCTATAAAGCATACAGAATACAAGTGAACTGTTATGCATATAGAACGAGAAGCAAAACACACCACAGAAACGTTCACTTCTTGAGAGCTGTATCAAATAATGTGACCAATTTTTTTTATTTTTATTTTGGCACAGAGAGCCAGAAACAACACAGAATCACAATATGAGGTATATGCTAAAGAAATATAGGTTACAAGCCTTATCCATACAATTAGGTTAGTCACATAGCACCCATATGCATAGACTTGATGTTCATGGTTTCCCATATTAAATAACAATAGCCAAGCTCTCTATGAGGGTAGTTCTTGGTTTATGATCATTGTGACTGGGATTGCCATCGAAGGATTACAGTTTTCATGGGACCCCATTGCTTAGTGACAGCAATTTTGACAGCTCTGATTGTTGTCATTAAACAAGAACCAAGGAGATTATTAAGAAACTACCACATGTGAACGCAACTTGCAACTCCTGGCAGCTTTTCCATTATCTTTGTGAGAAGCTAGCAAACTGTGATCATGTGACTATGGCTCACTGCAATATCATATTCATGAAGCAAGCATCAAGGGCTTGGATTATCATCACATAACTGCATGGATGGACTCATTGAAAGTCATTCTTGTTTAACTCCATTGCAAGTCTTGTCACTGAACAAATGGTTGTAACCCAAGAACTACCTGGAGACATTTTGGTCTTTTTCTGAAAAATAGGTTAAAACTGCTGAAATTTAAGATCTTGGCATTTGTAAGATATTGTTGGAGAGAATGGAGGAGGCAAACAGGGAATTAGTCTGGAATCCCTATGTGGGAATAAGAGAGGAAAGTCTGACTACCTTTGAATGGCATTGAACCTTATCTAGCCTGAACCAGGTGCCAACTGCCAATTAGAGAAGACTCCTGTGTAATAGGCTGGAGCAATAAAAGAGCTAATTGAAGTCTTCACACGTGGATCTGATTGTTCGTGCCTGACAGATACTTGCTCATTATATGAGCTTCTGCAATGGCGCCCGAGCCTGAAAAAATTATCAACCCCTGATCTGTAATATTAATGATATAAAATATTCTTTAATTAAATTCAGCTGTTTAAAACCTGCTTTACCTATTTAGCATTCTTCACATATATATGCCTGGAGTCACTGAATAATATATCTGCAGAGCACCAATTTGAGGAAGGCTTGCCTAAAGTGCAGAATATGATATTAAATTATTTTAAAATTAAAACATTTAAAATATTTCATTCAACCATTAAGGCATAGAGCCTTGATGGTACAGGCTGTTAAATGCCTAGCACTTAAGTTCCAGCTACCTGCAATTAGTGCAGGCTTGAATCCCACCAGGCTCAAGGTTGACTCAGCCTTCCATCCTCTCGGGGTAGGTAAATTGAGGACCCAAGACTGTTGGGGGCAATAAGCTGACTTTGTAAAAATGCCGCTTAGTAATAAGCAGGCATATACAATGGAATGAAGGCTATTGCTGAGCGCATTGGGTTGCGCTCCAAAAATTGTAAGCCGCCCTGAGTCTCCAGAGAAGGGCGGCATATAAATGTAATATTTAAAAAAAGGCATTTCAACCAAGTGTCCTATCTGGGGATTGATATATTTATCTGAACTATTATTGTATTTTCATGAGGAACTTCTATTTGATTGCCAAGAATCAACAACTTGATGGCACGTTCAATCAACCAATCATTTATTCATTAATTTTATTTCTCTTCCATAAATGCCTTTCCTAGAATAATCCTTCACCAGCATGGCATTGTCCAAGTGAATTGCTGAAGGTAACCTGGAAAACATCAAGCTGGAAAGGCTGGTCTGTATTACCATCTATCTGACCCAAAGAATAGAATACAGAACTCTAAATACAGATTGTATAATCACAAGTTCAGATAATTGAAGTGCAGCTAATATAAGCTCACATCAATAATATCTTTATGCAATATAATATATAAACTATTTAAAGGTCAGTAGAGACTTGAAAATAATTGATGTTTGCATAATGTGGTACATGCAATTGGGTAAGTGAGTGTGACTGTATTTGTGTGTGTTCATGTCCCATTCTTTTCTGGTTGTGCTAGACTAATTGGAAACAGGCCAAAGAAGCTGTCTATAGGAATAACTTTTAAAAGGTCACGTATATTTACATAAAGGAAAAGTACCCATCATTTGGAAAGAGAAAAGTATTTTGGGAGGGTGGCAGGGAAGGATTTAGCTGTGACGAGCAGCGTGGCAGAATAAGTGAAATTGGCATTTTCAATTTGTACTCTGACATGTCTCATTTGGGGCCCTGGCATCTCAGAAAGGCATACAGCCTGCAGCTGTCCGAAACACTTATTTGCATTTCTCTGCCCTGGATCTTTTTGGAAATGAATTTCTTTTGAATAGGGTACAAAGTGGGAACTGGCAGATTATTAACTGTTTAGAAACCCGCTCTGACAAAAACAGTTTACACAGAAGAGACAGATATGTGCATTTTTGTCTCACGTAACATGATCCTTTCTATCTGACAAACTTTTTTTGGTGGTAATTATTAAGACTTCTGGTGATCTTCTGCAACATATGGCATAAGTCCAGGACTTAGGCTAAATGAGGGTTCATGTTCACGAATAATCAACTTTATTGCAATACCACTTGTGACATTAAGACTGTTGTAGTACATCTCTTTGATTCCCCTTGCTTCAAGGTAAGGTATTATCCTTCCTTCCTTCCTTCCTTCCTTCCTTCCTTCCTTCCTTCCTTCCTTCCTTCCTTCCTTCCTTCCTTCCATCCTGAATGCAATTCGACAGCCCACAATGCATAGTTTGAAAAGATACATTCCTGAGCTCAACAATTGGTCTGCTTGGCTAAAGGACTACCTTTTCAGAGCGCAGTATAAAGAAGTCAGTTCTATAAACCATCATCTGAAGCCAGTAATGGTACACTGCAGATTTACAATGTATTATCTTATACTGTACATTGGAGAATTTGTTTGAAGCTAATGAATTCAACATCTTCAATGCAGCGAAGAACAAAGGCTACATTAGACAGCTAAAAAAACGTCATCCATGTTCTTACATAATTAAGAAAGCACTGAATGTAATTTCTCTCTTTTAATGCTACATTGGACCAAAAGGATGGATGGGTACATCTGGAGGGGGAAAAAAACCAAGAACTAGGAATCTGTTTGCTTCTACAGTTGCCAGTGTTTCTAAAATTCATCTAGAGCAGGGGTGTCAAACTTGCATCATCACAGCAGTGTCACATGATCTATCACAACTTTTTTTCCCCTTTGCTAATCTGGGTGTGGCCAGCACATGACGCATCTGGCCTATGGGCCATGAGTTTGACAGCCCGGATCTAGATGAAGAACAATCCAGAATGCTGGTCTTGCCAATAACTGCTTAAGAGTATTCCTGGATTTCCAAATTCTGCATAAAAGAAGGGAATGGAAATGCATCCCAAGAGCTAGAGGGGAAGTTTAAAAGGTAGGTCTTTTGAAGAAAGCAGCCAATAAATTTGAACTATGGCCAGCAGTCTGACACCACATGACAAAGCTGAACTTGGGTGTTTTTACTTTATTTTATGTCAATTTTGTGTTTCACTATTATCCTTAACTGTATCTACTGTAGTTGTACTCTGACGATTTCTAACTATTTAAGATTGCAACACAAAATACATGAATTTGGAAGGTAGTCTTCTGGAATCAATAGGGCTTATTTCCAAATAAATAGAAGATAATGAAGGCCAGTTTATTAAACAATCATTTTTGTTGAAGTCTTACACTGCTTGTGGCTTTATGCCAATGTTGTTAACATATCTCTATTCACATTTTTACAATTATACACTTCTGCAAATGTATTAGGCTGGCTTAATGGATGTAGCACACAGCAACCTAAATTTGCTTGTTGGGCTCTCACAAAATTACACTATCAGCAAACATTACATTATGCATACACACACAGTATCTCAGAATGGTAGAACGTGTTAGGATGTTGGTTCCTTGGCTTTGGGGGACAACTCTGAAATTGTAATACAAATGTTTCCATACCAGCACCATTTAGATGGGGATGGAAGCATGCCTCTGTCCAAAAAACCTGGCAGAAATGTTTTAACACATTTCGAATTAGTAATTTTCCAGATCCGCCGTTGCATTTTATTCGTAAATTCCACTGCGTGTGCTCTCTCACTTTTACTTACTCTGGATGCAGAAAGCACAGGTGCCAGGCAGACTCCCAAGGAAGCAAGGTCTATCCAGATCATCGACCAATAAAACACAGAGAAGAATGGATGCAGAGTTCTTTCCAAGAGAAGGAACGCACTGGCAGTGGCTACCATCAGCAGCATAGCAGGGAAAGAATTTTACTCTCCTCTTGGAAATCTATGCTGCTGAAGGCTCTATGATTTTGATTTGAAACCTTGATTCTTGCTGGAGTTCTTAGTAAGGAAGGAGTAGCTTTAGCAATGCTACCTTTTGGAGGACTCTCAAAGCAAAACCTGTATGCCCATATAATTATTGTTAGCACCACTGACATTTCATTCATTGTTTTTGCAAAAACAGCAGTGCCACTCTTATTATCTACTATGCACCTTTACTGCTAGGGAAAAGCAACAGAGGATTTCTCATACCTTTTCAAGTTAATCTTTATTTTTAAATGAAATAATGTCTAGAGAAAATAAATTGTGAATTCAGAAGATGGAACAAGCAAAGAGCTGGGTTGTACTGATTCTCCAAAGCACCTTACAAAGGGGCAGACCATGAGCTGCAAGTAAGAAAGAATAAAAACATTGGATAGGGAATTTTGGAGTTTACATTGGAAGCTTTCCAAAATTTCATGGGTAGGGTTGAGTAGGGACTATTACTTCTCTCCCAAGTCATGCTTTGGTTTTTTAAAAAAATACATAAAACATTTGAAAAATAAGTTTGTTGATACATATGGTATTACCCTTTCATTATATAACACATGTGTGCATGGAGGGAGAAATAGAAGAGCAAAGGATGGGTTACAGAAATCACATTAGCCTTGATTGAAACATATTTAGAGTCAATGCCAATTCCCCAAAAGACAGAAGCATGAAACACCACTTGGATACTACTAAAAGTCAATTCCACTGTAATGTTTGTCTTTGCTGTTGCTTCAACTTCTACAAAATTCTGAATTTCCTCAATATAAATAAATAAATAAATAAATAAATAAATAAATATATATATATATATATATATATATATATAGGTCTTGGTGTATTCGGGTCTTGTCCTGTAAGGTTGAGAATACCTTGGCAACGTTTCACACGTAAATCTCATCCGTCATCTTCAGGCTGGTGTCTTCAGTCATTCTCCTGGGAGAAGTGCGGATCGCGGGCTGTTTTTCCTTTTAACCCAGAGTTGGCTGTGTTGTTACTTCTTGATTGGTTGATGGAGTTGATGTGGCCAGGTATATAGGTATATACGCACTTCTCCCAGAAGAACGAAGCTGAAGACACAGCCTGAAGATGATGGATATTTCACAAACGCTTGCCAAGATATTCTCAATCTACACGGGACAAGACCGAATACACCAAGACCTACATACCTTTACCCGTGAAAATCCACGAAAACAATATATATGTATGTATGTATGTATATATATATATATATATATGTAGGTCTTGGTGTATTCGGGTCTTGTCCTGCGTAAGGTTGAGAATTTTGGCAATTCAAGCCACTGAAATCTCATCCTCATCTTCAGGCTGGTGTCTTCAGCTGTTCTCTTGAAGAACCAATACCAAGACCTACATACCTTTACCCGTGAAAATCTACGAACAAATATATATATATATATATATATATATATATATATATATATATGTAGGTCTTGGTGGTCGGGTCTTGTCCCGTAAGATTGAGAATACCTTGGCAACGCTCCATGAAATCTCATCCGTCATCTTCAGGCTGGTGTCTTCAGCTTCGTTCTCCTGGGATAAGTCCAGGAACGGAAGAAACCAACAACCAACAATCAACTTCCGTTCCTGGACGTCCTAATTTACAAAAAATCCAATGGCTCCCTAGGACACACCATCTACCAGAAAAAGACACACACTAACGCTACTTAAATGCACAATCCCATCACCACCCTGCACAGATCAACTCCGTAGCCAAGACCCTCATCTCCAGAACCAAATGCTTAGTTGACAAAGACCACTTGAGAACAGAATTACACACCCTCACTAACGTATTAATGTCCAATGGATTCCAAAGAAGCACAATCACCAACCTAATCCGAAGGGAGACTCCCCCAAAAACCAAGACACAGAACAGGACAATGGCATCGCCCTCCTCCCTTACATCAAAGGCACCACAGATAAAATCAGCAAAATTCTCCACAAACACAATATCAGGACAGCCTTTGGCACTGACCAAAAATAGCCAACATCTTAAGAAACCCCAAAGACAAGATCCAGCTAGAAAACCAAGGAGTTTATAAAATACATGCAAAATTTGCCCAGCCACATACATTGGACAAACCAACAGGAGAATAAATGCATGCATCGCAGAACACAAGAACGCAGTCAGAAAAGAAGAAAAAACTTCCTCCCTTTTCCAGCACCTTAAAGCCACAGGACATGAAATTGATTTTGAGGGATCCAAACTTATCTCCAATACTGAACACTTCAGCAAGAGAATAATTAGGGAAGCCATCGAAATAGAGAAACACCCCATAACATGAATAAGCGGGATGATACTTCCCGCCTACCAGACATCTGGAAACTAGCCCTAATCAACAAACGAGTCCCAGCCACGAAAACCAACACCGGACCCAAAATAACACATGATGCCACCACCAATCTCCTTCACCAGACTCAAACCCAAGCCCATACAGATGAAAGGCAACCACCATCCAGAAACCAGACCATGGCTGCAACACCAGCTGCTACACCTCCTCCAACCCCCAAACTGACACGCTATAAACACATAGCCAGACCTCAAACTCGAGCCAAACCAAGGCCCAGAATGTCACATCACAGCCTTCCACCCAGGATACTACATCACAGAACTCAGGAGATTACAACACAAAACATCAGGAGGTTGCAACACAGACAACGACCCAGGAGACTACAGCACCACACCCAGGATGTTACAACAATAGAACTCAGAAGGTCATCACACAGCCCATTACCCAGGTCATTACAACACAAAGGCTGAGAGACACACAGCCGCACCTCAGCCACACAGGGTCTCAGGAAAAAGCCATCCAATCTGCATACATCAACTCCATCAACCAATCAAGAAGTAACAACACAGCCAACTCTGGAGTTTAAAAGGGAAAAACAGCCACGATCATGCACTTCTCCCAGAAGAACGAAGCTGAAGACACCAGCCTGAAGATGACGGATGAGATTTTGTCGAAACGTTGCCAAGGTATTCTCAATCTTACACAGGACAAGACCCGAATACACCAAGACCTACACACACACACACACACATATGTATGTATGTATGTATGTATGTATGTATGTATGTATATGTTTTCGTAGATTTTCACAGGTACATCACATGTCACATCACAGCCTTCCACCCAGGATACTACATCACAGAACTCAGGAGATTACAACACAAAACATCAGGAGGTTGCAACACAGACAACGACCCAGGAGATTACAGCACCACACCCAGGACGTCACAACAATAGAACTCAGAAGGTCATCACACAGCCCATTACCCAGGTCGTTACAACACAAAAGGCTGAGAGACACACAGCCAGCACCTCAGCCACACAGGGTCTCAGGAAAAAGCCATCCAATCTGCATACATCAACTCCATCAACCAATCAAGAAGTAACAACACAGCCAACTCTGGAGTTTAAAAGGGAAAAACAGCCACTATCACACACTTCTCCCAGAAGAACGAAGCTGAAGACACCAGCCTGAAGATGACGGATGAGATTTCGTTGAAACGTTGCCAAAGTATTCTCAATCTTACATGGGACAAGACCCGAATACACCAAGACCTACATACCTTTACCCGTGAAAATCTACGAAAACAAATATATATATCAATATCTATATCATGTGTCTGTCTACCTTATCTATCTTGTCTGTCTGTCTGTCTATATACCTGGCCACAGGCTCCCACTCAGTTGGCTTAGTGTTTAGCCCAGAAGACTTGGGCTAAGATAGATGGACTCTTGTTGGATATATTTTCATCTATGTTTTTGAATAGAGCAACTAGCTCCTATCTTGTTTTATTTTGTATTATATTTTTATAGTTTATTATATTGTAAGGTATTCAGAGTCAGATGGCACCTAAACTGAATTAAATAAAGTACCTGGGTAGGTAGGATCTTGCTGTGTTATTGGCGAGGTTTGCCTTTTGTGATATTGTGTGGTCCTTCCTTCATTCCCTGCTGTAATATATTTTTGATGTTTTTAAAGTATCGATCAGGAATAACTCTATAACTGAAATTATTACATTGAATGTATATCCTGTGTAATGAATTTTGTTAGAGAATACAATTAATAGATATAAGTTAAAGTAACATTAAAATAAGCATTAAATTAATTTCATCATTCAAAAAATTTGAATTCCAAAGGAGTAATGTGGGAAAATTTCCTTTCCACTGAAATAGAAAGCTTTGATACCTGAAAGATTTCCAAAAGGGTCACTCCTTCAAAACCTAACAGTTAGAGTAGCTCCTAATAGATGAGCCAAATATTGAAATCCTATGTATGACTTAAATGTTCAATACCAACCGTTAACATTGTATACCATATCTGTAGTTCTTTCACATAAGCTTCATATGAGCACATTCCTTTGCGCTGCTTTTTATACCAACTGAAAGTTCTGGACATTTTTCAAGGGTAGTACTACATACAGTGTGTTGGAGTAGTCAAGATGGAAGATAAAAGCAGCAACTAACTGTTGCTAAACCCAATTCCCTAAGGAAGGGAGGCAACTGAGACTTTTGGCATTTTTGTGGAAAAGCACGCCTGACCAATCCAGGGATGGAAGAGATTTAAGGAACACTTTCCAACTGTGAATCAGCTCTTTCAGTCAAAAAGAGGCTGACCTAAGCATCCCAAACCAATAACCTATTTATTAACAGCACTTTTATGTTCAGTAGATTTGTTCTTTATCTTGCCCATTTTTTTAACTTAGGGCACATTCAGAGCAATAGAAGCATTATTGGTGACTTCCCACTCCAAAACCCAAGATGACCTCCCACAGAGGTCTCATATAGAACATAATGGGGACAAAATTCCGTAGGTCAACACCTAAGAATTCAAACAATACTCTGTTCAGCGCTACTTTCTGAACATTCTCTCAGAGGAAGAGCCAGAAGTGCTATAGAAGGATTTCCCCAAGGTCAAATTCAATCTTGCTGGAGCCTATGCCATTTAATACAGGAAAGTAATGTTCGTCTGTTCCTTGTGGTTGCTGGAGAGTAGTAAGTGAGAAGTTGAAATACATCATTAGATGGACTTCTGTTGACACTTAGTTTCATCTGAAACAAGTCCGTCCAAATCCCTGAGATCTCCAACCTGAAAAGATGGCGGGTACGGGTATAAACATAGTTATGAATACAAATACAGAATATCCTATTTCCAAGCTCTTCATATGCTTTGCATATTACTATTTTGTTTCCCACAAGGATAATTTTTGTTTGGTGAAACCATGTAAGGATATCCTAAAATAAATAAATAAAATCTCAAAAATCAGACAAGACGTTTCTGAATTTTCATCCCTGCACCCTGTCCCAACATTGGGAGGGAAGTCAAATTGGAACAGATAAAACAAATTGCTCAAACTGAACTCCCAACAGTACCTCCCTCCAACATTCTGGTAAACGAAATATCACAAAGTACACGGAACTTATATAAACCTATGTAAAAGAGCAGCAGAGCAGAAGCTCAAGTGGATTTTCAGATGGGCTTCATATCAATCTGATCTGTCAGAAAAGTTTTTCTACTATCTGTTGCCCCATCTGCTTCACTACTCTTAAATCCCTAATAAAGCAGTGGGCTGATTTGGCTCTGTCAGAGAGAAACAGGTTCTTAGAAGTGCCAATGTCAACCATGCCAATTACTTCCATTTTTCAGAGGTCAGCCAAGGCACTTAACAGTATCACTGACAGATATCACGAGAAATTCCCCAAAGCATTCATGAAACTATTTAGATAATTCAGGTATTTTAACTGGATAATTTTAAATGGTCCTTGACCCTCAAAAGTTTCTATCAACTTTCAGCTTAAAATTAACCAGAGAATGATATGACCATGACATCAGTGTTATAGACAGAGTCTCCATTTTTACATCACAAACTTCAGGGGAAAACAAACAAATCCAAAATCTTACCCTGTGTTAAGTGTGGAACAGACACTAGTAGGCTGGTCAACACTAAGGAGAGCATTAAATCAATAACTGTTCTTAATTGAGGATTAATCAATGAGGATACTGAAATGCTACAAAACATGGTGTTATGGGTAATTCAACGGCATGTTTAAGATTATCCCAAATAAGCCAGGAGGAGAGACCATTCAACAAAAGTATAAATAGTATAGTGGCACATCCATAACTGGCTTGAATAACCAAATATAGCATCTTCCATGGAAAACTAGGAGTTTATAAAATGGTACATCTGGTTATCAAGATGAAATTTTAAAGTCTGTTATTGTCCTTTCCCAACCATATTCCTATTCTAGTGTATCACACCATACTACAATGGACAAAGCTGGGAGGCATAAATTCCCCACTCTTCTGTTTGCATATATCCATGATAAATACAAAGTTAAGGACTAGATAGCAATAGCACATAGATTTATATACCCCTTCATTGTGCTTTACAGCACTCTCTAAACGGTATACAGGGTTAGCACCCAACAATCTGGGTCCTCATTTTACTGACCTCGGAAGGATGGAAGGCTGAGTCAACCTTGAGCCACTCAGAATTGAACTCTTGGAATGGAGTTAGCCTACAGTACTGCAGTAACCACTGAAGCCCACAGTTCTTAGATAACATATTAAATCCTGGATAAAGACTATTTTACCAAATAGGGCACTGAAAAGCAGGGGTTTTAAGTTGGAAAAGCTAAGTTGAAATGTTTGATTCGACTGTAACCTTAAAGGAAGTTATCCTAGCCTTTTGCCAGACTGCATATTTTCACAAAATGGCCCCCACCATAAGCCAGCTACTGATTCAATACTTTCCTCCAGTCCATTTTCCAGTTCTCGCTCTCCTCCATGATTCTGCTACAACTATTAATCTCAGCAGGCCATAATCAACCAGCAATTTAGATTCCTTCCTACAACTGCTCTTAGTACTCATTAAAAATACAAAAATAAAAGGAGAGTGCTCTCATGCCCAAGACCTTTCCAGTTATCCTTTAGGGTTGCTCCTCCTACAGTGGTAATTTCACTGCCAGCAATGTCTCTTTTGCAAGGAAATTTTTTTTTTAAAGACATGGAATTTTTAAAATTAATTAATTAATTCATTCATTAATTCATTCAATTTCTGTAGTCACCTCGCCCAACCAATGTCTAGCTAGCAGTTCTAAAACTATAACAATAATAAAAACATTTAAACAATGAAAACATCCAAAATTAATATATACAGTAGCTGAGATAATGAACCAATTAACAGTAAAGCTAAGAAATGAGGTTCTTAGCACGTTCAGAGCCCCAAGGCTCAGCTACACAGCCAGCCTTTCAGAAAGCCAGCAGGGTTGAGGCCATTCTAATCTCTGTGGGGAGAAAATGTGACAGAGCAGGGGCTACTCTGGAAGAGGCCCAGCATCTGACAGGATCTGCGGATCTGCAGCATGCCCAATCTGCTAGATCAAATTGGATGGGGTAGAGATTCTTGGAAACTGATGTAATCCTGGGCAGACAGCCTCCACTAGAAACATGAAGTTGAAGGCCTAACCCCTTAAGAAAATTGTTTCCTTAGTGTAGTAAAGCAGATAAGGAGGCAGCCATCCAGATATGCATCTTTCCCTCTCTGAGTGTCCATGCACCCATAATTCTGTCTTCATTGTAGATATTTTAAAGGAACAAGGAGTTTCAGACAGATGGGTAAATATTTTAAAGATTAAAGAACAGCCCAGTCTTAATCAATACGGTCTGAGCTTGAATCTCTGTGTTATATTCTTGCAGCATGCAAAACCAGCAAGAAAATCCCTCAATTTCTACTGCCGATTTGCCAGTTGTGATTGCTGCAGATACCTAACCTCAAGACTTGGCACTTCAGCACAGGCATGGCTGTACTCCAATTATTTTCATTTAAGCTGCATTTATTTGTTGTTGACAGATACACAGATGGATCCTGTGCATGCCCTGAAAGCTCAAACAGGATTTCTATTTACTTTTACTTTTTCTTTAAAAAAAACCCTATTTAGTTTATAATAGCACTCTGTAGTTACATACCACAGATTTAAACAGTAACTAATCAACACTTCTACCTGCCTCCTCACCCATTTGATGAAAAGCAAATCTATTTCATAATCCTTATTTTATATACCAGAAGATTTTTTTAAAGTGGTTGATCTAAAATTAAACCAGAGCAAAATGAGGCCAATGCATTTTGAGGTAAATCTGGCTTCCTGTACAATAGGTCCCTCTCAGTGGTGGGATTCAAAAATTTTTACTACCGATTCTGTGGGCATGGCTTGGTGGGAGTGGCTTGGTGGGTGTGACAGAAGGATACTACAAAATCTCCATTCCCTCCTCACTCCTGGAGGAAGGTTACTGCAAAATCCCATTCCCTCCCCGTCCCACCAACCTGCTTTCCAGCTCTGTTCTCCTGTGCAGGGCAACAAAAGAAGACACAGCCAATCAGCTGGGACTTGGGAGGCAGAGAATAGATGGGCAGGGCCAGTCATAGGTGGTATTTGCTGGTTCTCCGAACTACTCAAAATTTCCACTACTGGTTCTCCAGAACTGGTCAGAACCTGCTGAATACCACCTCTGGTCCTCTGCTGTTATAACTGTCTAAAACTGGAGAAGCCTCCTCTTTATATAAAACAGGTTCCCATAAACCTGTGATGGCAAACCTATGGCATGTGTGCCAGAAGTGGCATGCAGAGCCACTTCTGCCAGCACGCGAGAGGTCACCGGAAGAGCCCCACTGCGCATGCACGTGTCCCCCCACCAGCCAGCTGATTGTCGGGTATCTGTTGTCCATGCGTAGGGGGAGATGCGTGCATGGGAGATGCATGCACATGCAAAGAGGCATGCGGCGTGTGGTAGGGGTTGTGCATGGATGCGCAGAGGCACGCGGTGCGGGGAGTTACACACGCATGCACAGAGGCGTGTGATGCGCATGCAGGGGATGGGGGAGTCACGCGCGCATTGCATCATGAGTGCAGGCACACGAGCACACGCACACACACACACTTTTGGCACACAACATGGAAAAGGTTCGCCATCATGGCCATAAACAATATGCCATCTGTCTGGGTGATATCATGATAAAGGTTTCTCTATCTTTCCCTGCTCAAGTGAATTAAGTGTAACAAAGATATATATTAAACAACTATCCTTGCTATTTTTTTAAAAAAATATTACTCGATAAAAAGTGAACAGTGTACAAAAGAAAATATGAGAATTGAAAGGTTTTCCTTGCAAAAGAACCTATTGTTATTCTCTGTCTCCATGAAGGCATCAGTTACTGGGTGACCAGAACCCCCTGGCCTTAAGACTTTGGAGAATTACTACTGCTCAGAATAGATGATATTGCCTAGATAGCACAATAGGAGGAGAAATATTTAAATTACCTAAATAGGAGACCATGTATGTGCTGGACAACCATAATTGCTGCTGCATAAATGCTTGCATCACACAAATAAAAACACTAGCATCTGGAAAAGTAGACAGAAAGCATTTTGCAATAGGCTAATAACAGAGATATCTGGTTCCTAATAACTGAGGCCAAATCCAACCGCTTGTTCCTTAGGCACTAAAATAGTTCTGTTCAAAGAAAAATAGGAAGCTGCCTTATTGCCAGTTCAGAGTGTTCCCCCATTTGGCCAGTATGATTAGTTCTCACCAGGATCCTTTCACATATTTCATGTTACCTCTGGTGGATCCCTTTTTAAATTGGACATGTCAGAGTTCAAAGCATGTGCTCTGCCAAAAACTGGTATTCTCCTTCCCATGTGGCAGAAAATTACACACCTTTGACAATTTCAGCAATTTAATAAACAGAAAACTAGGAGGTGTTTAGATCGCCTTTTAACTAGGCACACCTATGACCTGCACACAAACTAAATGCTTTATCGACAATCTCTTGGCGATAAAGCATTTAGTTTCTCTTCATAATCACTTTACAGGATTTCCAGTGGGATATGGCATTTATATATGTAATCCAAGTAACTGACAGTAGAAATACACAATACCATTAAAGCAAAATTAAACGCCATCAAAAAGAAGTAAAACATCAATAATGACATTGAAAAGTAACTGAGGAAGTGTGAAGTAGAGGATATAACAACAATTAGTATACAAAGCTACTTTTATCCTCTGACCTAATTGTCTCTATTCCTGATTGAGTAATCAGTTGCCTTCTGCTAGTCTATATTTAATACTCCTTTTTTGAAAAGTCTATACCAAATGCTTCTATATACAGCCCAATTGATCAGTCTTTGAAAATTAAAAAAAAACATTTGTAGGTGGACAGAAATGTACGCAGATGGGTACACAGCATGACAAGCAAACAAGCAGATGGGTGTAGAAGGACACAGAAAAGTATAGATATGGAGACAAAGACAGAGGAATACCTAGAAAGAGAAATATGTGAATCTGGTGCAAAAAATCCATTACAGAAAAACATACCAGAGGGGAGACAGAGAAAACATTCACAGTGAGGATATTCTTAATTTTTGTTATTACTGTACATTGCTTTTAGAATGTACAAACTGATATTCTCAAAATTCCAGCATTAAAGTATCTCTTCCTTCTAAGAATATATAACCTGGAATAAATATTATATACTTTACTCTATAAACTGTTCTTTTTAAGCTGACAAATCTCTTTGTAAGAGTATTTTCCACCAATAGGCTGGTATTTAAACAAGTCAAATGATACTTTTGTGCCTTGTACATTTTATGTGGAGTTTATGTGGAGTTATCTGCTTAACATTCCCCTTGATTAAGTTTCATCTTGTTCCACCTAATCAAGCATCAAATAGTTACCAAGTTCTTTGAAAAACAATGGCCAAGTGCCTGGAAGGTTTGAAAACAGGATATAAATGTTATTCAGTTTAGGATTTACTGACTGTGCATTCAGTCATCAGGAAAAGAAATACATGATTCAATTTATGCACCACCTACTGTACATTCAACTATTTATTTGGTTTTAGTGCATGCATGTGAATCCAGTTTTGTGGCTTGTAAATCGTAAGTACAAAGTACTCATACTCAGTACAAAGTGTGAAACAAATTGTAGCTAAAACAAGCTATAGTTTAAAGGAATGTGTGAACACAATCTACACATACATTTTAATTCAATACACTTGCCAGTGTTAATTGGGATTGGAATTCAGTCGCTATGCATAAAGCACCATGTCACATGACTCTGCTGCTTAACAGTGGCAGTTCTGGTTATCACTGCTAAGCAAATCACCATGGGTCACTGACTGAGGACCTCATGTGATTGCAACGTCTGACTTCCTGCTGGCTTCTCCACTGACTTTACTTGTAGCAAACTGGCAGGGATTGCAAATTGCAATTGTGACCACAGGAAGTTGCAACAGCTGAAATTTTGAAGACCAGTTATATGTACCACTCGTTTAACACAGTCACATATTCAATGCTGAATGAGTGGACATTAAATAAGGACCATCTTTACTTACATATGTATTAAGGGTACTGGTCTTTGACCGCAATAAATTTGAATTGATTGATTGATCCTACTAAGACCTATTGTTTCTGAGCAGCAGAAATGCCTTTAAGACATCTTTGAAGTATTTATAGGGGAGTGTCAACTAGGATAGATTAGTCTTAAAACATAACACTTTAATCAAAATAAGTTTGTTTATCTAATGGGCAGTGTGTGATAGGAAAGTCTGGTATTTTAATAGGCCTTATCTTTTTCTATTCAATTCTTTTTATTGTTGCAATATAAATATGGTTCCCATTAGAATGAGAAACCTAGATTTCTTTATGTTCCTTTCTATGTGTTTGAATCTGTTTAATATATTTTTAGGTTATTTATTGTTATCATTGTATTTTAGCTGTGAGCCGCCCCGAGTCCTTTCGGAGAGGAGGCGGCATATAAGTCGAATTAATAAATAATAAATAAATAAATCTGAATGGCAAAGGAAGATAGTTTCTGGGCTGGTCTCCTGGATACATGCAGAACACTATTGCAGTGTACACATCCACCTTAAACACACATACTCACACAAACACCTTCCAACCTCATCTCCCTTGACTGTTTTCTACACAAATAGTACAGCTGCAACTGTGTTCTATTTTTCTATAGTTGATGACCTCCATGCCTTCTTAGCACTATGGGGATGACAGTAATGTGCATTGTGTCTCATTGGAGCTCAACTGCAATTCATCATTATTTTATCGGTTGGAATTTAATTGGATCCTATCAAACTCTCCTGATACTCCCTTTTCACGCTAAACACTGCTGCAGAAAGATAAATGTTGGTGCTGCTTGGAAAGAGAGAGCGAGGGAGGGTTTTTCCCCCCTTCACAAATATTTCTAAATGCATAAGACCCAGGCCCATTTCTCCTTCTGTTTCATACACTATAGGTGTGCAATGCACATAATAAAGTCTTTTGTATGATTTATGTACTCCAAGCCCAGTGAAACACACAAACACATACATACACAGACAGAGGGTTTGCCATCTGCTTTGTTCCACATTTGTTTTATCCACACCTAACATTATTTTTCTCTATCACTGCTTCCAGCTGAGTCTTCCTCTCTTATAAATTCACCTAATTCTAAAGCTGCCTATCTTGCAAGTTCAGCATATTTAGTGTGTCAATTTGTTTTTTGCCACTCAGTGTGATTTTGTAAACTCAAGTCTAAAATGAAAGATGCACATTTTTAGTTGAAAATGTATTACAACTTTGTGTTACACTTTTATATGCCACATATATTTTATATGTATAAGCATTTGGGATACACACAATGGTTAGCTGCTATTTAGAATGGTTTTCTGTTGTATCTTTGTATTTCCTCATTTAAATTACTTTTACTATGCTTAAATGCATATAATCTGCACATATTTATTTAAAATATATGTATTTGGGTGCTTTTTCTACCTTCTTTGTGCAGCTCTAAATGGGAAAGAAAGTCCCATATTTACTCATTAAATTCATCCTGCAAAAACTAACTATATTAAAACAGTAACTATAATTTCCAGGGATTATACACAATGAATTCTTTCTCCTAGGGCCGTGATGATGAACCTATGGCATGCGTGCCACAGATGGCACGCAGCATGCAAGCCATCACCCCAGCTCACCTCCACTACGCATGTGCACACATGCCTCCCACCACCCAGCTGGTCTTTGGGTCTCTGCCGCGCATACGCGGATGGGCTGTGCACATGCACTGGGGTCACACACGTGTAGGCTGTGCATGCATGTGTGGGGGTGGGGGGGTCATGTGCACATGCATGGGGGCACGGGGGAGTCATGCCTGCATGCGCAGGGGTGGGGTGCATGCACAGAGTGTGCACGCATTGCATTTTGAAGAACTATTGAATAGTTCCACTGTGAATCTGTCAATCTTTGTAATCCAGAATTGGTGGGAATGATGGACAAGGTTGTCCCAGAAGTGGCACTTTGAGAAATGTTAAAATATCTGCCTAGAGCAGGGGTCCCCAACCTCCAGGTCATGGACTGGTACTGGTCCGTGGCTTATTAGGAACTGGGTCGTGCCAGTGAGCAAAGCTTCAACTGTGCATGCACAGAATCTAGGCAGCACACAAAATCACTCTCCCCCACCGGGGTCTCTGAAAAAATTATTTTCCATAGAAGTATTTTTTGTGCCCAACAGATTGGAGACCCCTGGCCTACACCACTGATGGCAAAATAAATAATTAAATACAACTAAAGATAAATTTAAACTCATAAAGACAGTGAAATACTTATATTAGTTTACCCTTATTATGTCTATTGAATGTTGTCCAAAATGCTTTTTAGGATGACCTGCTCCCTGAAGAGAATTGATGGACGAGAAGAATTTCCTTCAGGTTACTGTGACCTATTGGCACACATTTTGCAGAGAATGTACTTCATATTCACTGGCAGTTAGAAACCTGATAGACAGAACCCAGTGAAATGACTGCAGCAAATTTTGGCAAAATCTTGCTTCTTAACATTGTTTTACATAAATCAGTAAAGTTTAAAGGTATGGATGTTTTTCTTTAATAATCAAACATGGAAACTTTGGGGGTGGGGAAGAGGCAGATTATAGTTTAGTGGTAGAAGGCTTTTTAAGGCTTTTCAAAATGTCAGCAGATTCAGGGCCAGCTGGTTCTCAGGAGATATGGTATTCCAGACAGCAGGCGCTGGGACATTTAATGTAATCAAAAGAGTGATCAGTTTTATTCCCTGGAGTCACGGTTTCAAATGTCTCTCTTTTCTTTTTTCAAACATTACAGTAATAAAATAGAAAAAATAGATAAATACAAGAGAATTTGCATAGAACAAGTGGACCAATTGTAACTACCTCAAGAAAGTAGTCATATGCTACAAAATATGACTGTTCCACTATTGGTACACTAACTATTCCCACCAAAAAAAACCACTGTCTCTCAAGGAAAACAAATCAGGACTAAAAAAGCACCAGCAGTAAATAAGTGAGTAAAATTACTAGCAATTTGTCCATGGTAGCAAGACAGGACTAGCAGATTATGGGATAATAAATGTGAATTGACCTGTATGCCAGAAGAATTGTCCAGCTCAAGTAAACCAAAGGGAAATATAATCTGCCATCTTGATTCCAAACATCAGCTCGCTCAATGTCTAAAATAAGGCATGAAAGTGACAGAGTTCCTCTGCTCTTTTGTCTGGCATCATGAATGTACAGCCTTTGAACAAGGAATTTTAATTTACAGTGAATGACTGACCACAGGCTGCTCATTGATGTACGCTTTATAAATACACTTAATCCTTTTTCAAAACCTTTTAAAATTTCAAGTCTCACAATTTTCCTGCAGGGTGGATATGCCTGAAGATTCCAGAAGCTGGAGTTCACATAGCTGGAAGTTGCCTAGGTTGGAAACACTGATATAAACAATTACTGTTTTTGTAGAGAAACCAGACAGAAGGACGGACGGATGGAGCAATATTAACAGCAACAAATGTCCTCATTCAAATAATGAAATCCACTATGTCTCTCATAAATGATTATTGTAACATAGTTCTATGCTTGTTATCCAACATAAACTAGATATGTAAGTATAAATCGAAGTGTTTTTTAATCCAAATAACAAAATATCATGCAAAATTATGTAATTTTGTATGGTATAAAGCATTACAATCAAGCTAGGTGAAATAGGAAGGGGGACACAAAAAACAGGAAAATAAACATGCAAAATTGGTAGTTCTCTTTGTATATTAAGACAAAACCTAGATGCAAACTTTGAAAGCATGAACACACTCTTGAAACTGAAAGATCTAGAATGACAGCTATTGTAAAAACGGAAATCAAATACGGAATTAAATATAAGTTTAAAATGTCAATATGACATTCTGACCTCCGCCTGGCCCCTGACCTCCGCACCTTCCCCCACGACTTGAAAATTTGGCTATTTGAACAGGCTGCGCTGTGCTGACTCCTCTTGGGGGGTGGTGGTTTGTTTTATAATTTGTTTTAGTAATTTGGCTTGTGGGTTTAATTCTATTTTAGGTAATTATTTATTGTATTGGTTTTAACTGTGAGCCGCCCCGAGTCCGTTTGGGAGAGGGGCAGCATACAAGTTATTATAGTTTTATCGTGTATTTGTGTAATTGTATCTTAATGGGGCTTGTTAGTTTAATTCTTTTTTAATTATTTATTGTTTTCTTGTTTTATTTGTGAGCCACCCCGAGTCTTCGGAGATGGGGCGGCATACAAGTCTCATTAATAAAAAATAAATAAATAAATAAATAAATAAATAAATAAATAAATAAATAAATATCCAAAACATTAAAAAAACCCTAAAATACAAGGTATGGAATGCAAACCTGGTAAAAAGCTAAGGCAAAAATGATAATTCTAATAAAATATTGTTTCAGATATAATTTCTGGTCTCTAGCAGAAAAGACAAGATGAGAGAAGACAAAATATAATTGGATTTTTGAACCCTATGCCAAAAACTGAGTGAAACTGCACCCATTTATAAAAATACTTGAGATTTATGGAGTTAAAATAGTTGTATTTTCATAATTCGTTTTTACAGAGGTTAGAATCAATTCCACTTATTCACGTATTCTACTGTGATAGAATGTGCACCTGGAAAAGCAGTGCAAGAGAGTTTTGGCAACACAGAACTTTCCCAAGGAGGGGTCTGAATTAAGAGTGGTGTAGTCCCGAGCTGGATTGGGAAGGGTAGCCATACCTTAGAATCTCTTAGAATAGATCTAGGGGATTAGAATATTTTTTCCATTAGGTGTAAGCAATAAAGGATTAAACTCAATTGGATTTCACCAGGCTTGGGCCAAACACTCATGGTGATGTCATTTCATCGGAAAATATAAACATCAACTCTTTCCAATAAATAAAACTCAGGGTTGTTGTTTTTTTCATGACAAATGCAATCCTGAGAATATCCATGACTTTTCCCATGCAAAATTATAAACACATATGCAAATGAAATGAGACATGCTGCCTAGTTTGAAGTAGAAGTGATTATGGGAACAATAATTCTTTCTTTAATGAGCTTTTCTTGGATTCTAAGCCTTTTTTAACCCCAGAAACTCTATATTCTGCTTTTGAGCCTTTGTTTATCTACTTCCATTACCAATTTTAGATCAGAAACGCTTTCTGAGCACATGTCCAAACAATATCTCCTGGCCCGCTTCTCCATAGTAGCATTTCTGTAGTCTTATAATTAATAGGCTGACAGAAATTCCATTGGGCTTTAATGGCCTCCCTTTACACAAAATCTATATATGGTTTAGACTAGAGGAATGCAGAACTATGCTGCAAAAAAAAAAATCCCATGGCATTTCCCTAGCACCCTTTTTTGTTAATAAAACAATAACAGCATAGATGGAATTCATGCTCCCCAGTCTTGTGCTTATACATGAGAATATGCCCTTCCTTCTTTCAGGTTTTGTGTTGCTATAGATACAGAATTCCTTCCCCGTGGGCTGTATTTCAAATACAACCTTCAGGACCCATTAAGCTAACACTTTTGCTACTGTTCAGCCATGCTGTTTATTGTTAAACAGTGTCCTTCAGTATAAAGCAGACCAAATCTCTTTAGAATGAAGGAAGCTCAATTGTGAAATGGGAAGCTTTAAAGAAAAGATTTGTAGGGAAAGGCCCTGACCCTGAATGTTCAAGACCCAGCAAAAAATAATAGAACAGAAGATACTCGGTGCTGACAGGATTCAATCTCTGGTTCACCATTTTGAGAGTTCGATGGAAATGGGGCCATAGGACACTTCATGAAAGCAGGGATGAGGAAGCTATTTGTAATCACAGATTACCTGAAAGCCAGTATTTTGGAGTAAGGAAAGACAGAATGCTGGATTAGCCACAGGTTGATGGTCAGATCCGTGTCTGTCTTTTATTTTTCTTGTTAAAAATACAACGAAGCAAGCCCAAATCCTCAAAGAAAGAAAGTGGAAAGGATGCATCAAAGAAGCATGAACAGACAGAAAATCATAAGGATGTGTATTTGTACAGAACATTCAGAATCGCTTTTCATGAGAGACCATATTTATCCAAAAAGAAGGGAGGCAGCACTAAATTTAAAACTACTAATGGTTGTAAAGACAATGTGCTTCCATCACAGTACTGTTAGTCAATCTAAGTTGGATTCTTTGATTTTATTTGAAACTATTTGAGAAAAAACAAAATCTTCCTTTCAGTCATACAATCAATACTATGTATTAACATAAGACACAGACATATATGCCTTGTCGATCAATATATTTTATTAATGTTATTAATTTTTATTTCAGAGAACATGTTACTGTACTTAGAAACGTATAAAGGTCACATGTCAAATGAATAAGGGGGTGTTTAAAAGAAAATGACAACCAATTCAAACTTTCAATGTAATTTATATAATATGTCAGCCTGACTTAGTATGCTCTACACAGGGGGGGTGTGAGAGAGAGAGGGGGGGAGATTAAAGAATAGGTAGTTTAAAAGTTCATAGTGTAGTGAATGAACTTTTAAAGATGTACTTTTTCAACTCATATAAACTTAACCAGCTGTCTCATCAATTCCCACTGAGGTTCATCTTCTTTAGAATAGAGAACCTGACCTTCTAAGACATGGGTGTCAAACTCGTGGTGTCATGTTGCCATCACATGATGTATCACAGTGTTTCTTTTCTTCGTGCAGCTGCGGTAGGTGTGGCCTGCACGTGACACATCCAGCTGCGGGCTACCCATTTGATGCCCCTGATCCAAGACCTGTTACAGAATTTGCTGAATTTGATCAAACTCCATTTCTCAGATACCTAGGCTGTTTTAATCAACTTAGTATGTTGTATTATTTTATTTGATTCATTTTGATTATCCGTGGTTTTAGGGTGAGGTATCATCAGTATGCTGATGATACCCAGCTTTTCATCTCTACCCCAAACCAACCCAGTGATGCTCTTGATGTGATGTCCCAGTGCCTGGAAGCGGTACGGGTCTGGATGGGGAGGAACAGGCTTCGGCTCAACCCGTCCCAGACCAAGTGGCTGTACGTACCGGCATCTTGGATTGTCCAGGATGTTCCATCTTTGGTCATGGGGGGTGAGGTGTTACCCCCTATGGAAAGGGTGCGCAATTTAGGCGTCCACCTGGATGCACAGCTCAACTTGCAAGATCATGTCGGAGCTGTGACCAGGGGGGCATTTGCACAAGTTCGTCTTGTCCGCCAGTTGCGCCCCTACTTGGACCGAGATGCCTTGCGTATGGTTACTCATGCGCTCGTTACCTCCCGTGTAGACTACTGCAATGCTCTCTACATGGGGCTGCCCTTGAGGACCACCCTGAGGCTTCAGCTGGTGCAAAATGCAGCCGTGTGGGTTGTGATGCGAGCGTCCTGATACTCCCATGTTACACCCCTCCTGCGTGAGCTGCATTGGCTGCCGGTTGCCCTCCGGGTGAGGTTCAAGGTGCTTGTCATCATCTATAAAGCCCTTCATGGTTTAGGTCCGGGGTATTTGCGGGAGCATCTGCTGCCAGCAACGACGTCCGATCGCCCGGTGCGCTCACATAGGTGGGGCCTCCTCAGGGTGCTGTCAGCCAGACAATGTCGGCTGGCGGCCCCCAGGGGAAGGACCTTCCCTGTGGGAGCGCCTGCCCTTTGGAATCAACTCTCCATGGAGCTCCAGGTGGCTCCTTCCGTCATGACCTGAAGACTTGGCTTTTTTGTTTAGCCAACCTGGACTGAAGGGGATTTTAATAGTTTTAATTTGACTTATGTTGTTTGTGGGTTTTAAATTCTATTTTAGATCTAGTGTTGGGGTTTGAGATTTAATATTTTCTTAAAGTTTGTATTCTCTGTTTTTATCATTGTAAGCCACTCTGAGTCCTTTGGGAGATAGGGCGGCATAGAAATCCCAACAATCAATCAATCAATCAATCAATCAATACATTTTCAGTGATACAAACATGCATTTTGCTAAAAGACCTGCTCTAAACTTTAATACATTTAAAACTGATAAAAACTCTAAGCTCACAGCTAAACTTCCAGTAGAACAGTGCAACTAAGAGATTTAACCAGCTGACTCAGTCTCTTGAAACAGATCTTCCTTCTAATATGATTTCCCCCAAAGCATATCAAAATTATTCTTCTGAAGCATTCACACTACCTACTAGTTTTTCTCACATCTCCACATTCCAGTCAACCAGATTTCAAGTTGAATGTGATAAGACTATGTATATGTTTCACTGACAGGATTCAGAGACTGAGCAGTTAACAGGCCTCCTGCTAAGGAAATAGCCATTTGGTTGACCTCTAAACTAAAGAACTATCTCTGAACTAAAGATTAGGAAAGTGGCAAAGCTGTATTGTGTACAGTGCAACTATCAGTGGCCAAGGAATAATCCATCCTTCATAACATTTATTTATTTATTTATTAATTCGACTTATATGCCGCCCCCTCTCCCGAGGGACTCGGGGCGGCTCACAACTAAAATAGAATACAACAATAAGTTACTTAAAAATATATTAAATTAAAGCCGAATTAATATTAATATTATTATTAAAACCCCAAAATTACGTAAACAACCCCAAGGGTCAACACTGCCCAGATTGTAAAAACAGCCAGGTTTTTAGCTCACGGCGGAAGGTGCGGAGATCGGGAGCCAGCCGGAGCTCCAGCGGAAGAAGATTCCATAGAGTGGGGGCTGCCACAGAATAGGCCCTCCCCCGGGTCCCCGCCAAACGACATTGAGTCGCGGAGGGCAGCCCGAGGAGACCCCGCCTGTGCGACCGTACCGGGCGGCTGGTATTTGAGGCTGGGAGAACATAAGCTAGATGAGTGCTCTCTCTCAACCTCTATGTCAGTGTTTCTCAACCCTGCCAAGTTTAAGATGGGTGGACTTCAATTTCCAGAATTCCCCAGCCAGCCATGTTGGCTGGGGCATTCTGGGCATTCCAGGCCACCAATCTTAAACTTGGCAAAGTTGACAAATACTGATCTTGATCATCCATTATGAATATTCCCTTAAACCCTGAGACAGTGCATACTCTGTCTTTACTACCTGCTCTTTTTTGTTCCATATATTAAGGTTTTCCGAAACATCTTAAGATAAATTTCTAAATGTGTATTAATATTACCTATATACATTCTGCCTGAAGGATGAATTACAGAGATGCAAGAATCCACAGCCATGTAATACAAAGCAAAGAGGGGGGAAAGAGATAGAAGTCATCAGAGGTTCTTCACAATTCTGATTATATAGGAATTATTTCTCTGAAATTGGAATTTCTGGAATTATTATTTCCAAAATATGTTAGCTGATTAAAACCAACCATAGGTAGTCATCACTAAAAAACCAAAATTGGGTCTAGCAAATTCTGTCACTAAGCAATGCTAATATCACATAATTGTAACAGACTTGCAACTTCATTCTGCCATGCCCATTAAGTGAATAACGCAGAGCTATTAAGCGAAACTTATGACCATGACTTGTGATTTTACTGCTGACTTCTTCATTGACCTTGCTCATTGCAAGTAATCTATGAGGCATGTGAATGGTAAATTTCAATCATATGACTGCAAGGATAGTATAATGGTCATAAGTGTGAGGACCGGTTGTAAAGTTATTGTTAAATTTATTGGCTGCCCATCTCATTTGTCTGAAATAGTATAGGCTTTCCTGCCTAAGCAGGGAGTTGGACTAGAAAACTTCCAAGGTCCCTTCCAATTCTGCTATCCTGTCCTATCCTATCCTATCCTTCATAGTTTGAGGCAACTCTTAGTAGCCAAGAATGTGATAAGATATACAGATATCCAAACAATTATAAATATAAAAACAGATTCAAAGTTCAAAGCCTTTATTGTCATTGTACATCATGTATACAATGAAATCGGTTAAAATTTCAAAAAAAAATTTAAAACAAACTAAAAATACAGGTTTGGAGCAGAGAGGCGGGAGTTCCTTCGTTAATGCACCAATCACCTGCAGCCAACAGCTTCTCTTTCAGGACCCCATTTTAATTTTTTTCAGTGCTGACGTAATTTCAAATGGTTGCTAAACAGGGCAGTCATTAAGCAAGGATTACCTTGATTTTGCATGTATTACTTCTTACTTTAATATCACTTTTTTCACAGAGTACCTGAGGATTATTATGTTGTGTTATTTACAGCTTAGCATCCTTTCTCCTTTACCCTGCTTGCTTATTTTAGCCAGCTTTCCTGGTGATAAAGTTATCTCAGAAAGAAAACTTGCTTGCTGTGTCATCTACTGTCCAGTCCCTATCATTATGATCTTCAGTGTACTTGTACTAACATAGGTTTTTTTCAACTGTCATACAAATAACCCTCTCCTATATGAATTGCAGAATCAATGAACAAATAAATATTTGGTTTGACATTATGCATTACGTCCACATGCATGTATACATTCCCAATACTCCCACAAGGTTTCTTGGAAAAGAGAAGTCTTGTTTGTTTCTCTCACAGTAAACATGACTAGTATCCTGCTGTTAATGGCAGCAGAAACAACCAGAATCCAGAGAAATGACTAGCAGGCAAGCAGGAAGAAATGTCATTGAGAAAAGAAATAAGGAATACACAACCCCAACAAAATACGATTTTATCTAAAAAGAGAACATTCAACCTAATTTTTGAAAAAAATCATTTACTGCCTGGCCTGACTCACTCGCACACATACAAAAATCTAGCCCTCCTCCACAACTCTGCTAGGATGGAAGTCCTGGAAGATTTGCAGACCCTGCAAAACAGCAACTATTCCAGAGATTCAATAGAAAACATTCTTAATTGTTTACTGTCTAGTTTACAGGCAAGATTTGGTTGCTGCTTCCTAATCATATACATATACATTATGCTTTAGTTTTTCTAGTTTATGTCTACCCTCTTTGGGAATACAATTGATTTGAGGTACATTAGCCTTAGCTGTAAAAATACATTCTTGTCTTCCTATTAGTCTCACCAGGATCCTAACTCACCCCAAAACCAACACAGCTTCTCTCCTGCAGATGTTATTCAATTAAGTGGTCAGAGAGATAAGTACTCAAGATTGTAATACCTGGAGCAAACACAAAATCTCAGATATCCAGAATTAGAGTGCCCAAGACATCTACTATATATACTATAAGTTCAACCAATACAGATTCCATCCTTATTTTCTGATCTGAATTTCAACTGATTGACAGTGTCTCCATTTAGATTAAGCTTCAATCTGTGTTTCACTCAATTGTTCTATTCTGTGTAATATTATGACAGTAATTTAGAACCCGGAACAGCTTCTTTGGATTTAGTTGGAAAGGAAATAGACTTGGGGCATCAAATTCCAAAACTCAAGTAAAGTCTGCCAGTAGTTTCATGTATATCAAACCAGACAATTGGAGACAAACTTTTTTGAGCTGAGGGCTGCATTTCATTTTCAAACTACATAACAGAGATGACACTTCTAAACATGGGTCCAGAATAAAATTAAATTACTTAATGTAAATGAAATTAATCACATCTAATCTGATTTCTCCCCATACAGTATACTTAATCAAGTCTCCTTTTCATAACACATTAAAATTATAATTCATCAGCAATTTGGGGATTATACTCGAAACTGTGGAGGGCTGCAGGCTATAAATCTTAGCTATGGGGAAAGAATATAGCATAAAATAGACAATTGCAAAAAGTTCTATGTTCTGAACTTTCCCTTTTGAGAAGAACTAGGAAAATGTAAGGAACAGATTATATTATATGAGTTTGTTCTTTCCCCCCATCCCAGTAAATATGTTTATGTTTATGTTTATGTTTATTTGGATTTATAAGCTGCCCTCTCTCCCAAAGGACTCAGGGCAGCGTACTTAAAGTTTATTTTTAAACTGAACTCCATTTTAATGTTTCTTGCTCACAGCTGCCACCTGTCCAGCAATCCTGTCCAGATCTCTCTGTCCCTGAGGAATAAACTTGAGACCTCCCTCCTGGTCCTTCTCCACTATTTTGAGCCTTTCCAAAGCCTGGAGCACCCTCCTGGAAACACTTTTGGAACCCCGGCTGAAGTGACTGGCATCACTCCATTGCGCTGGTGCCCCCGATAGATCTTGGTCATGGAGCCGACTACAGCACCACCCTGAAGATAAAGGTGGCAGGTTGTGGATGTAGTTCTGATATAAAAACAGTTTTCATCATATGGAGCCATTTTTTGTGGTTGGCTAGTTTGACTGTGTCCACCCATTCAGGTACCTTTAGTTTACCTGACTTTTTGAGAAAGGCTGCAAGTGCCCGTACAAACTCCTGCTGGTTGATGTCTTTTACAGTTACTCCAGGCATCGTGTTGTCACCTCAGTGCTACCAGGCAGGAAAAAGCCATATAAGTTTATTCTTAAAGGCTACCAAATAGGCAATTTTACCAAATTTTGTTATATATGGGCCATAATGGAACAGTTCACTGGATAGATCATTGGATGTCTCTATGCAGCCTGAAAAATGAAGACAAGGTAATAGTTTACTTGCTGACACTAATTACCCACACAATTCTTTGATGGAGTGATTGGACACCTCCAGTGTCCAATCTAGAATTTCCTATCAATATTACTCTATTGTCCTTCTGCTAGTTTAACTACACTTCATTCCCCTGAGCTAATGTGGTCTATTCAGCAGAACAGAGTCTTAAATAAAGGCGTGATGATTAGAAGATAGCCCAGAAGGCTAGCCAAGAAATGGTATGTCTCTGTAGATTAGCACATTAAATTTACCGCTCTTTATGATCAGAGCTCCCTTAAGACCATTCATCCAATACTCTGGTACTATGAGGGATGTAGAACTTCTTGAAACAATAACAGCACCTGCTGCTGTCTTTGTTATTATTATTTTTTCTGTCAAAAGAGCACTCATGGCAATTAAGTAATCTCACGGGTGAGAATGCTAGCCTGACCTAATTAAAAACATTTGGTTTCTCATCCAGGAAGTATTTGGGGATAGGACAATATGGACACAAGGGGAGGAAATATCTTCTCTCCCCCCCAAGACACACCTCTGAATGCTTTATTTAATTTTTATGTTTTATTTAATTTTTATCCTGCCTTTATTACTTTATAAGTAGCCCAAGGTGGAGAATATACATAATACTATTTCCTCCCCACACCTCCACAACGATAACAACACAACAACAAAATGAATGAGATTAGAATGCTAAATCTTAGAGAAAAACCTGGATGAAGCTCAATAACTATATTTTCCATTAAAAAAATGGGGGGAGACACCAACCCACTAAAAAAAGTCAATGTTAATTAGGTAAACTGAGCAAAGAACCCAAATACATCCTTCCTGATACAATGTAAGGAGTATATGCAGGAACATACAGAGCCATCTGTAGATATAATTAATGCATAACTGCAAGACATGAGAAGATTCCAAATATTTTACAGGTGGAGAAGATCACGTAATTTCCTACACATCTCAGTCTTCCTCTAAAGCCAAGGACAAAAGAAGTTTTTCAAAAGACAGTTCTGGGCTATGGACTCACCGAGGTATTCTGACATTGGATGCTGCTGCTGTTGAAACGTAGGGCAGTGACACGGGAGGGGTTCCCAGGGATATGGAAGATGCATTCATAATTGCGCTGTCCAGACTGTGGCTGTGGCAGGTTTTTGGCGGTTAAAGTGATAGGCTTCACCACACCAACAGGGATATAGATCTGGGTGCTTGGAAGGATCTGTGGGCAGTCCTGTGAGAAAGATTTAAAAAACAGGTTTTACATATTTGTTTCATGTCTGATAGCAATGGTGTGAGCATTAATACCAATCTAATTTACAGTACTAGTTTACTGTGTTTAGCTTTGAAGTAAGAAATCAGCTGCCACAAAGAAGAGGGAGTCAAGCTATTCTCCAAAGCACCTGAAGGCAGGACAAGAAGCAATGGGTGGAAGCTAATCAAGGAGAGAAGCAACCTAGAAGTAAGGAGAATTTTCCTAACAGTTAGAACAATTAATCAGTGGAACTGCTTGCCTCCAGAAGTTGTGAATGCTCCAACACTGGAAATTTTAAAGAAGAGATTGGATAACCATTTGTCTAAAGTGGTGTATGGTTTCCTGCCTAAGCAGGGGGTTGGACTAGAAGACCTCCAAGGTCTCTTCCACCTCTTATTCTATTGTTCTATAAGGTTAACTTTAATGTGAATATGATAGCATTAACCACTTTATAAAGCTATTCGTTGTAATTAAACATAAAGCATAAAGCAAAGTTGTTATTCAAATGACATACTTCACTAGTGACTGATCTACATTTGGAAATGCTCTCCATAAAAGCTTCTCCTTGCTATCATCCTACTTTTCAACTAATGAAGATCCTCCAGTCTGTTATTTTCATATTCTACTCTTCCTCACCTGGATGCTCTCAACATTTGTGGTTTCCTGGCATTCTTTCTACTAACTCAGCTTCTTCTTCCCTTACCAGTCTTGTTTTTTTGTCAAAGCCTTTCCAGAATTCTGGATCATGCACTTTCCTACTTTCCTGAAAGAGCAGTGAAGTGATCTGTCTCCAATTACTCCAGTTTGCATAAGCATTATCCCCAGACCACAAAAATGTCTGATTCATGACATCTCTGCTTATAGACAGCAAGACCATTTAATGATTCAAAATACAGCTTATACAACGTCATGGTTGTGCTCATGTTAACCCAAGTCATCACTGTTAGGTACAGTTATTTACAAAATTCTGCTTTGGGTTCGGTTTTACTTCCGTAATGTTAACACATATCTAGATCAGAAGATCACAAATACTAATACTAATGTTACTGCTCCTCCCATCCCATCAGTGGAAAAAAGTACTACTAATACTTGGCTTTGCATAGTATCATGGAAAGGGTGTATTAGAAATGGAACAGCATCTCATAGCCTATTAACATTCCTGGGCAGAGCCCTCAATGGGTGGGTGGGTGGGAATAGTAGGGATTCAAGGAGATTTAAGAGCATGTTAACAGCACTCTCAGGATGTCTGTCTTGTACAGATATCCAATCATAAAGCACACACCTGTGGGTTGTTCCTTACCACCCTACTGGTCTCTCAGATTCAGAAAACTCTCTAGGGCTCAGTTTACTTTATCTATTTCATGTATATATAGGTATACTTCAAAGCCCTGCATGCAGTCACCATTTTATGTTCTTGTGTAGCTGCTTAAAGCAATAGAGGTAATTAAAAAATATAACTTATAGATCAGATTATGTCTGAGTCTGGCACCTTGCTTTGCCACACACTGATTTTTAGAGATCTGCAAAATGGTTTGAACATGAACCTCTTGGAGCACTGACCTTCTAATGATTCATGCATGAAGTGAACGATGCATAATTCAAAATAATGTAGTATGGTATTTTGTTTCAGACACAGACCAACTTGAACTTTTTGTAGGTGGGAAATGTTTTGAGAGTGAAACCATTCTGGTTTAGTGATGTCATTGGAAACTGTCTTGCCACTTGCAATTCAGATGTTATTTTTCTGGCCAAGAGAATCCTGGTTGTCAACCCTACTAGAGAGAGCAGACCAGAAAACCAATAGGAAGCCATACTGTACTGAGAGATGCTATAATAACTGTATGTTACAAACGTAGACCACATCATTGGCCCCTGACCTTCGCACCTTCTGTCACGATTTGAAAACCTGGCTATTTGAGCAGGCCGGGCTAGGCTGACCTCTTGGGGGGTGGGGGTTAAATTTTTAAATTTATAATAGTATTGGGATTTTATATTAATTGGGCTTGTAATGTTTAATAGTATTTTAAGTAATTAATTTATTGTTTGTTTTTAGTTGTGAGCCACCCCAAGTCCTTTCAGAGAGGGGGCGGCATACAAGCCCAATAAATAATAATAATAATAATTTAATTCCCTTATCCCTTCCCTCCATCCCCTCTCTTCCTAACATACCATAAAGCTTTCTGTTGCTGAAACACATCAAACTCTTATACATTTTATTTAACAAAACATGGAACACCCAATTTACTTTGAATTATGTTACATCTAACCACTAACAATTCAAAATAATTTCCTTCAGAATAAAATTATTTGTTTCAAGATTTGAAAAGTTTTTTTCATGTACACCTCTACTAATTTTGGATGATAACCATGTTGTTATTCAAAAGAATTTAAAAAAATGAAAACAGGTAGGAGATTTTTGTATAAGTCATAGGGGCATCATGTGGATGTCCAAGATAATTATTTCTCTTTCTTTCTTGTTTTACTATTCAAAGTGCTTTGTTAAGCAGAAGTAATTATTTGTGGAAATATGGCCCATAACAAATGCTACATAACAGGGATCACAATACACATGTATTTGGAATGATTGGGTTTTCATTTTTTCTTATGTGCCCATTGCAAAGAGAATAAAAAGGGTTTGCAACACAATGTAGGCTGACAGTTCTGTCACAAAAGCTGCCAGTGAATTCAAAAAAACAGAAGGACCTTCGAGTATCAGACAAGCTGTTTACCATGGTATTTCACTATTCAACTTGCTATGAAAGGAAAGGCCAAGGCAATGTTGACAAGAACACTAGAGAAAATCAATGCAGTACAGTGGAAATAACACTGGAGAAAGCACTTCAAGCTAAGTTTGAATTTATCATCTGCTATGAAGCTCATAAGGTGGACGTGAACCACTCTATTATCGCTATCCTATCTCCTAAGCTAAACACATTTATCAACGTATAACTGTCTCCAAATAAATAAAATGTATCACAGCTTAACCTGATGGATTGGTTTACACTTACTGAGACTCTAACTGGGATCTCACATACATCGAACCTCAAACTATCTAACTTCACTTTAGTCACATATGGAGGGAAAATCCACAGGCTTATGAGAGAATAAAACAAATATGAATGACGGCAAATATATATGTCTCAAGATAATGTTGCAGGATCCAATCTGGGTTGATCACTGGGACCAGAGCCTTAATCTTCCAAGCTGTCGTACTCATGCTGGAGCTCATCTTCAGGGAACTATATATTCTGATAGAAGTTCCCTGAGGATGGGCTCCCATAAGAGTCCAAAAGCTTGGAATACTAACCGTCTGGTCCGGATGACTGACCAAGATTGATCCTGCAAAACAGATATGGTGGAAACCATACTTTGAAATTTAAGTTCCTTAAATGTAGGCTGAGATACAAATATTAAGTATGATACTGGGTAGCATAACTAAGAAATCTGGCTTTTGCTATTTAAGGATGCACTAATCTGAGGATGCTGTTTCTCCAAGGCTTAACCCAAATAAAAGGCAACATATACCAAATAAATAGCAAGATTAAGGGTATAATATCTCTATTTATTTAGTACATGCCCTCTGAAAGCAGTAATAAAATCTATAAAGGTGCTTAACTTTATTATTTAGGTGGTTAACAAATGTTAACTCCTCCTTGTTGACAGTACACTATGACAAACAAGCTGCAGAACAACAAGATGGGATGTGGATCCTGACAAGCCAAAATATCAATCTTCCTTTTTCCGCCTGTCTGACCTAGAAATACAACCTGACCTAATATTAAAAAAAGAACCTTCAAAAACCCCAAATCTATTACAAAGTTATTTTTCAGAAGATCATCCAGCTCTGTCTAGCAGGGCTCAGTGCATCTCCCCATTTCTTTGTGATACCGATCACCAGCAACAAATCATGGCATCTCTGGATACTCTGGTGGAAATGCTGCAGTTACATTTGATGGAAAACAAGATTCATTATTGACTGAGTCAAATGCTCAACTACCGTCTGAGTCATGGGTGAGCTTTCCCAATTACCTTCAACAAGTGGCTGTTCAGCAGCTGGCAAAGTAGAGGCCAAAAGCTCTTCATACCACTTTCTACTCTCACACTACCATCTTGGCTTCCCAATAGCCTAGCTGCAATACTCAAGAGAGCAGAGGAGAATAAAAATAAACAGGACCAGCCAGGAAAACAACCCTGTATCCCAGAAGGATACCACTTCAGCAATAATACCCTGATGCAATAGATTAGCCAACCAGGGCCTAATGGCAAAGGCATTCCTGCCTTAAATAGCAGAGAGAGAGGAGAATAACATGTTTTCAAGCTAAGTGTTACAGACTTCAAAAACTGGCCTTAAGAGCCTAAAGATATGTATGCTCATTGGGGACTTCCCTAGAGGAAAACTAGCATATGCTTAAATTTAGCACAATTCAGAAAGGCTTATTCTATAAAATGGAGCATATAGCAAAGGCTAGAAAGAGGTGTGTCTCTCTATACCAGGAATGACTGCCAAATATCCAAAGGCCTGGTATCTTAAAGAACTTTACAGGAATTCTCCCCAATCTATCCCTTGTGTCAATGAATTATCAAACTACAAAAGCAAACAAACTAGCTCAGAATAATTGGCAAATGCCTCCTCCCTCCCTCTAAGCTCCATGGATATTGAGTTTCTTGGTTTCTAAAGTTCAAACAAGTTTTTCTCACTTTTTTTTCAGATGAATTCAACATCCTGTTCCTGCTGCCTCAATACTCCTGAAAATGGGACATGCTGAGAAATTCATTGTTAGCTATGAATTTGATTATTACTACCCTCTGATCTTGGATAACCAAATTCATGGGACATTCTGGTAAATGGGCCAGAAGTATGTGCTATTATAACTACAGAGAGTCCTTAAAAGCGCCTACAAAGCAATCTGACACAAAATATGCCTCCTCAGATGCCTAGACAAATACAGTAAATGAGCTAACTTGTTTTTCCATCCTAAAGATATACACATTTTAGTGATTTTTCAGCCAGAAATGTTCCAATTCTGCTATGTTATATTTGGCATATATAGGGAACAGTGCCTAATTAAACAAAAAATTCTGCCGTATTGAAAAACAGGAAGCACCTGGTACCTATTGATTTTTTTCTAGAGAGCTTCATGACTCAGCATTCATGACACTGGAGTGAAAGTTCCTCAGAAGAAATGGCTCTGATGCTAGTTGGATTTTTCCCAGATGTTCCATGCTTTTGAATAGCCAATTCTCAAGATTAATGAGAACATCTCCTTATTCAAACACCACAAGCTTATCAACTGCTTAGCCAACCTATATTTTCCTGGATAGCAGAGACACTGAATTTTGGACAGCTGTGTGAATGACAATATTGTCATCTACGCATTTAATTACACTGTAACGTACTAAGTCAGGGGTCCCTGTTGGAAAAATTTGCAATGTGCTGTGCACTTTACAATGTTTAGATTTGAAAAATCAAATCAACCAATGGCAGCATAGCATGACATGCCAAGTACTGGTTTTAATAACCACGCCCTTTAATTATACTGCACTATAAAAGGGGCTGCCCAACTGCCATTTACCTCAGTTGTCTCAAGCGGTCCCAACTGGCAAACTTTCTGTATAGGCAGACTGTCTCTCCTCAGTCTCTCAAGATATCTGTGCTGCATAGGCAGACAGTATCAAGAAGTCTCAAGAAACATTAAGCTGAAAGGAAAAAGACATTCCTAGGCTAAAGACTATTTTTACTATGTTTCTGAGACAAAAGGGACAGACAAACTCCAACTACATAGGCAGTTGTCAAACTAAGAAGACCTGAGGAAACTTAAAAGAAAAGAGGACACTGGTAATATTCTTTCTGAATATTTATTTGTTTAATCTGCTTGTTACAATAAATGTTGATGTGACTTCATCTGGGCTCAACTTTCTTTATATAATTTAAATATATAGACAAGGGCTTACGGTCCACAAAAATTAAATTAGTCATAGGATTGATTAATTTCTAACAGTCCCCAACCCCCAGTCCATGGGCCGGCACCGGTACACGGCATGCCAGAAACCGGGCCACACAAACAAGTCAAGCTCCATCCATGGGATGCAGGCAACACATGAAACCATGCTCCCTCTGGTCCATGGAAAAACCTCTCTCCACAAAACTGATCCCTGGTGCCCAAAAGGCTGGTGACCACTATTCTAAGTCATGCCTGCACAGATACCTTTGCACATCTTTCTCAAAATCACATATTGATGTATCTTGATAACACTGAGATAATAGAATGCTCTGAGCATTTATAAAAGTAAGAAACAAAAGTGAAAAGTGAAAGGTCAAGTGTCCTCTGAGTGACAAGATGATAGAAAGGATCACACTTATTAAATAGAAAAAATGCCCAATGCTGAGATCTCCATCCATCACAGTAATCTTTCCTGTTATATTTAACAAGCTGCTTTTCTCATTTTTTTATTTATTTCATTATTATCTATAGAAACTTAAAAAAAAAAAAACAACCACCAACTTATCTCCCTAGCTGCTCCCAAATTGTAGAATGCTTTTCTACTGAAAGTTTCAACAGGCCTCAAGAGCCTCATACATTTTAGAAAAGCTATTATGAACCAATTCAGAATCAATAAAAGTAACTTTTGGGCAGTTTGGTTGGGGGTCCAGACAACAGATTTCCTGATATTTTGCCAGCAAATGTGACTGGCATCTTTGGAAGCAAGATGGTCTATGTATTTTCAGATATTTATCAAAGACAGCCTGGTATCTGAAGATACCAGTTAAATGCCAGGAAATCTGTTGTCTAGACCACAGTTGATCAACTTTGAATCCCAATACTGCCCAACAGATAGCAACCATGAAACTCTACACCATTAAAAGTTAACTATTTTATTTTCCCTATTTTCATCATTTTTTTTTCAAAATTAGAGATGTCTGTTATTAACTCCAAATTAATATACCGATAGCTATTTCTGAGGCTACTTGGTTGCTTATTTACTAGAAACAACAAGGGGAAGGGACCACACTGAGCAAAATTGTTAGGGAATAAACTACAGTAAGCACCTGCCTTCAAAGAATGTATTTCATCAATTTCATCTCTCTCCTTCCACCTGCTTTCAATTTTATCAAATCATGTTTTGATTAGGTAAGAAAATTAGGAGATTGTTTTGTTTCACTATCCAAATTGCATCCTGTTGTCATTCAAAGATTTTGAATTAAAAATAATAATTAGGCAGTCTAGGTGTTATTAGTGGGAAGTTGTGTTCTGGCTACAAACAGCCTGAATGCAGAACAATTATTTTAAAAATATAGAATTGTGGGACATCAAGAAAAATGGGTTTAATACCCTTTTCACAAAGGCACAGAAAAGCACCTGTTCACAGGCCAATTGGACTATGCAATGAATAAAGACTTGTGTGGTACCTACAAAAAACAGGATAATCCTTCTTCTATGTAGCTTTTCTTGGACACTCCAATGGGCTGGAGTGTGCTAGAATTCAAAAGCAAAGAGACCTAGTTGGTATTACACATGAATTAATATTGTATAACTTTATATTTGCACACAGCACCTTGTCCCAAAACGTTATACAGATTGTGCTTCCCTGACTTGGTATTCCTAACAGGAATTCAACAAACAATGAATCAGAAACAAAGAAGGGTTAAAAATCTATGGGTTAAAAGTCAGAGCCAGAGGAATTTTTCATTGGGCTTTTTTTTTTTGCTAAAATGTACAAGATGCAGATTCCTTCCAATACAACCAGACTCAGAGCTTGCCTAAAAGAGCTTTAAGGACTTGTTCAACACTTATGAAAGAAAGGGTAGCAATCCAAAGAGATAGATGTCTTAACTCATCCACTTGCTCCCAACTGTAAGAAATTCCACAATGAAAGTGGTGATATCCTCTGCCCATTCAATGCTACTTTGACCACTTGAGTTTGGAAGCTATAAGAGAACACAATGCCTGAGTGAATACTAGTGACTGCTTGTTCCATCCTGAGCAATGAGCTCATTAGATCCCAAATCCAGGGGTATTTTGTCTGGCTTGCTTTTCTCCAGAAGTAGATATTCCTGAAGCTTTACTCAAAACAAGAACTGATTTTGTTGGCTGAGTGTGGAATTGCCAATATTTGAACAGATTGCTGCAGTTTGTAGCAACAGTTTCATCTTCCATAATCAGCAAATAATATTTAGCTCACACCTTAAGAAGCTTCTGTGGCTGATTCTTGCTTAGTAAACATATTAGAGGCATATAAATCAGGGTATTGTATTTTTCTGCCGTTAATTAAGCATGAGCAGACATAGGATGCTGTAAGGACTATCACATTTGGTCATATACTGATCACTTCAGCACTACAAAGGAAGCACCATTTGTTTATTATTACATAAAATTCCTTGAAAATACATTTGTCTCCTTTCAGATTTTCTGAATTTTATATATCTTTGCTACTGAATGTTAACAGAGTTTCATGTGGATTCTACTACTGGCAAAAGTATTTAACCCCTAAGATTATCAGGTGATTTGAAGGAGAAATTAGAGACAGATGTTTCAATTAATGGGATTCTAATCAGATGTGAGTGTGGGTGGTCCTGTCTTGTTTAAAGAACAGAATTCTGGATATTCAGTGCCAAAGTCTCATCTTCACAACTTGAGTAAATCAAAGTAGAACTTTTTGGCATGAATGAAAAAGGTACAAGGAGACACAAAACAACATCCAGCAATCTGCAGGATCTCTTTTCTTTACTACAATGTTTGTGATTCCATCAGAAAAGTACTCAGTAAATATAAGGTTCATGGGAGTGTAGCAAGGTGGAAGCCAATGCTTGCCAAGAAGAATAGTGCTGCTTATGGAATTCTTGGTGCCCTCTGAGCTTGGCTGTTTGCTTGCAGATATTTCATTAACCAGCTAGGTAACTTGATCAGTGCTACTGAGTGTGGATCTGCTCCCTGTTTATACACAGCAGCAGAGTGGGAGGAGTTGTGGCTTTCACCTTGACTTGAGTTTTGTTTTCTGCTTAACTGATGTCTGATGTTAATCCTTGCTTATCTGGGTGTTGGCTACTAGCAAGGATGTGTTCCAGTGGTGGGATTCAAAATTTTTTACTACTGGTTCTGTTGGCATGGCTTGGTGGGCACGGCAGGGAAAGGATACTGTAAAATCTCCATTCCCACCCACTCCCGGGGAAGGTTACTGCAAAATCCCATTCCCGCACCCCACCCCACTAACCTGCTTTCCAGCTCCATTCTCCTGTGCAGGGCAACAAAAGAGGACCCAGCCGATCACCTGGGACTCGGGAGGCAGAGAATAGATGGGGGTGGGGCCAGTCAGAGGTGGTATTTGCTGGTTCTCAAAACTACTCAAATTTCCGCTACCGGTTCTCCAGAACTGCTCAGAACCTGCTGAATACCACCTCTGATGTGTTCTGCTCCTTTTGTTTCCTTCTTAGTTTTTTATTCTCTCTTTTGAATGGTGGCTACATGTGGCTTATCTCTATATGTCTATTGATAGTTCATTTGTCTGAACCCCAAGCTTCTAGGAGTTCCCTAGCAGTTTTGGACTTAGCTTAGTCTAGAATACCCAGTTTCCCAGACGAAACTATATTTGACCACATGTTATGAAATAAAGGAGTTTTCATCTTGTCTTCTGGGTGCTCTATGATGTATATGGATGTGCTCTGCTAGTCCTCTACCTGTCCTACATAGTGGCAGTATCACTTAACTGTAAGAGTGATACAGACACAGTAGTGACAAAAGAGATAAAGAGAGGGCTTACAGAAATCTGAGCATTTTTCATTTATTTATTTAGAGAAGCCACTTGCTTAAGACCACAGGGATCACAATTGGTGCCTGCTAGTTTATGGCCTTTTGTTTTGTGTGAACCACATCCTTTTAACAATTGCATAAAACGTAGCTTAGAGCAAAGCATAAATTTTGTCAGTGTGCTCTCTCTCTCCTACCAGTTTATATCTCAGAAAGCATCTGCTTTTACAGAGGCTGGTGGAGAGTGGGGGGGGGAAATGTAGCTTCTCCTCAATTTCTATATATAAGACAATGGTCCTTTCATCTTGATCATCCATATTCTTCTGGGAGAACAGGCTCACCAACTCCAGCAGCAGCTTTTGCCTTCAGCAATTGTTGACAGAATTTGACACATAATAAATAAAATAAATCCCTCTCTCCCTTTCACATAACCAGTCCTTGCAAAAGCAATCACATTGCTGGTGGCTGGGTGCTGGATGAATGACTGCCAATCTGTTGTGGTTCCTCCTTGGAGGCTGGTGCTCCAAGAAATGATAAAGGGTGAGACTGGGAGAAGGGAAAGGTGGGGGCTGTGGGGGGGCAGAATTAATTGCTTATTGCCAGAAGCTTGAGTTCTTTAATGTGGAGCCGACACTCATCAGTCCAGAATGACTGCCAGGCAGAAGTCATAGTGGGAAATGATACAAGGAGAGAGAGAAGTGAAAAATATAGCTGAGGGCATCTCCACTATGCCAGCGCTCACAACCAAAGATTAGAATGAGATTCATCTAGTACAACACAGGAGCTGTCAAACCGGCTATCCCACTGCAAATTGCAGCACAAAACGTGGAGGGTAATCCGTGAAATGAAATAAACCACAACAGGAAAATGGTAGGAGCTAAATCCAAGTCAAAGTTGTGTCCAAAGAATCATTACCACTCACTCAAAGTCATAGGACAGCCAATGAGGCCGGGGTGGAGGGTGGGAATTGCAATTATCATGCCAAACCAAATGCAAAATGGAAAACAGAGTAAGGCTCACATTAAGTTTAAAATTGGATTGCATGGGAAGAGAAGAAACAGATGCACGTTTCAAACAGCTGCATGCAGAACTATTAAGAGTTTAGTTTATAACCTGATCATGCTATGTCTGGAGATACTAGTTTTTATTGTCCAGTTATGAAGGAGAAAAGAGATGCTTTCAAGGTTTGAAAAGACAGTTGCGCCATCTATAAAAATCACGAATGTTTCTTCCCACCCACCATTACAAATAAGCTTCTTGTGACTTCCGGTTGCTCTTCTGTCGTATTGAAGAGGAATCCACGATCGTGTGCGGTTTTGCTCTGTGCTTGCTTGTTGAAGGGTCCCGATTGGGACCAGAACCACCCTGGAGGGATGTTGAAGAAAGGGGGAACTGCTTGGAGGGTCGAGGGGAGCCACATCTCCCCTCCCTGACAATAAAACCCCTCCAAAGACAAGTTGCAGCAGTGGTCAAAAATGGCCACCATGAAGACAGGAAGCTGTCCGGGAAACTAAGACTGTGCTGGAGCAGTGAACTGTGAGCGGAGTGTGAACCAGGTGAAATACATGGACCTTAAGGTACCCCAGAATTAAGAAACAAAGAACTATTTTGGATGAAACTGTGTAGAACAATCAGAGAGAAAGAAGGAAATTGGAACGTATAAAACTGGCTTTGAATATTGAAATGAATTAATTTGGAAGTGAAAACTCAGAGGAAAATATTTGATCACAAAAGGCTTGGAAACTAAACTGGATAATTATTAGACTTTTGGCACTAAATAGGCATAAGTAAATGTTGGAATTGAATGTGTTAAAAAGAAATAATAGCTAATAACTAGAATTAGCGAAATTAATAAAAGTTTTACAGAAAAAAGGGGGAAAGTGAAAGAAAGGGTGGAACATGGAAATAGAACTGAGAGCGCCACCTAATGGTACAGGAAAATTTTCAGTGACTCTTTGAAAAATGTTTGGGCTTTTTAAAATTGGAACTTGGAACTTAAAGGAAAACAAGAGGAACCCCATTATAATAAAATAAAAAACCTGAAAAGTGAAATAGTAGAATATTACAAGGAGGAAAGATATTTGAAAAAATCATTTTGGAACTACCAGGTGACTCTGGAACCTAGAAACAAAGATTTATGGACACTGATTGTTGAAATTGCATATAAAAGATGCTGGTTGAAACAACTTACTGGACATTTGGATTGGATATAATTATCAAAGAAGGGGAAAAAAGAAGCAGCATACAAAATGGGAGAATTATTTGTAATAGGATTGGATCTACAAGACATAAAGGAAATGATGAAAGTAAGCTTGGAAATGTGCAGTAATATACTACAAAAACTAGAAAGGACAATTCAGATTGAAAAAGAACAAAGAGAACCAGAGGGGGAGGAGCTAAATAAAGAGGAAACCAGTACTGAAGATCAAGTGGAACAACGAACATACAAAGGGGGGGGAGAACTAAAGTTAAAAATTTGTGGTTTGATATAATGAAATGGGGAATGGTTTGGAAGGTTAAACAAAGGAAAAGGAAAAAGCAGAAGAGGGAATTACAGAAGAAAGATTGAGAGAGGGAGGGGGATAAAATAAATAATAATAATAATAATAATTTATTCGACTTGTATGCTGCCCTTCTCCCTAAGGACTCAGGGTGGCGAACATTAAAACACCACAAATTTACAATAAAAAACAAATTAAACATAACAAGTCGGAATTATCAATTAAAATTAAACAGTTAAAATCCCAATCAAATAATTGGAATGAGAAATGGAGGGAACTAATAAAAGGAAATAGGGGAATTAAGAGAAAGGACCAGAAACTAAAGAGAAGCAAAAAGCAAACAAGAATGAAAAGAAATTACATAGTTAGGATAATGAGAGACAATGGGTAAAAGAAGGATAGGGAAGGAGATTCTGCTAGGTAATGTGTTGTGATATATAAGAATAAGGATTTGAAAATAAATAAGATTGGAACTGATACTTTTTTTTCTTTTTAAGGATTATCGTTATACCAGATATAGATTTTATTAAAATAGATATGGAAATGGGAATTTATTATAAGAATATTAATTAATAATCAGTGATGAATAAAATTAAAATGAATTATGAGAATTGTAATGGAAAGATTAATATCAGTTTCTATAATTAATTGAATAGATTAATATTTTTGAAATATATAGATTTACAAGGCAATTGAGAAAAAAAATACCCTGCGGAATCTGACTTAAAATATATATGTATAAGTGATATGTAGGAGATAAGAGAATATTGTTATTAATGTAGAATGAGGTAATTAAAAATGACTATACTATGGTTAATTTTTATAATGAATTAAAGGAAATAAATGGAGGGAAAATACAAGGTAAATAGGTGGTAAGCTTGAATTGACAACTAAAGGGAACAATTATTTGAATTATTAGAACAAGGATGAAATTATTGAATAATAAATGGAATAACAGTATGTGATAAAATTGCAAATATGACAGATAAAAGTAATGTGTGTAATGAATATAGAAATGAAATAAGAATCTTAGATAATATTATAAAGATATGATAATATTTTAAGAAAAATGAAACAAGTTAAGATATGAACTGAAATTGGATAAAATAAGTTTAATGAATTTAATATTTGAGAATATTTAAAAGAAAATAGAATAAGTAATAATGTGATATGAAATTGAACAAGAAAGATGAACATGTAATTATGGTCATGTTTGTATTGAAATGTAAAAACCTGGAACCACACTGCTCGCCAAAAGAGATGTTTTTTTTTAAATATAAAAACAAAAGGAAATTGAATAATGAAATTATCATGTATGTTTAAACAATATGGTGATTGACATTAGAATAATGTACTGGAATATTGAATAATTAAATAATGAAGGATTATAATGTAATACAAATATGTGTATTAACATTAGAATTATATAAGTTTGATGAATGTAAGAGATATATGATTGTTGTTATTTTTGTTTGCACCAAAATGTACGATGCTTAGGTGCCACACTGTTTATGCATTGATGTGTATATTCAGAATAAAAATAAAAAACTTAAAAAAAACAAATAAGCTTCTTGCATATAATGCAAGGAAGTCAGAAAGCAAAAGAGAAGCATTGTATGTGAAAGAGAATGTTTAATCTGTAATATTTTTAAAAAGCTCTTAGAAGATATTTACTCATAAGTGTAAGGGGCTCCAACTGATATTAATTTTCTAGCCTACATTTTCCAGAAGACAACCTGGACCCTTACAAACCAGAATGATATTGTAGCAAAAGCTTTTATATAAATAGAGCTACTGATCCATGATTCTCAGAAATAGCAATAGTACAGGACAGAGGCATTTGGTGTGGTGTACTAAATATGGAATTTTTTTTGCAAATGACAGAAATATAGCAATAGCACTTAAACTTATATACCATTTCACAGTGCTTTACAGCCCTCTCTAAGTGGTTTACAGAGTCAACCTACTGCCTCCAACAATCTGGGTCCTCATTTTACCCACCTTGGAAGGATGGAAGGCTGAGTCAACCTTGAGCCTGGTGAGATTTGAACTGCCAAATTGCAGGCAGCCAGCAGGTAGCAGAAGTAGCTTGCAGTATTGCATTCTAACCACTGTGCCACCACCATAATTCTTTTACATCCTGTTGATAGGACTGAATATCAAAATGTCTTTTAACACATAATACAATTGTTTATGGTTTATACGTAATATAGTTTATAGTATATAGTTTATACTTTGAGGAGACATAGGAGAATTTTATGGTCAAATAAACCTGACTGCAAAACAAAATGATTTTCACAAGTTAAATTGGCATTTCAAGTATCTTCCAAATATTGCTTACAATATACATATCTATTAATCAGCACACAAATAGCTACAGGAATGTGTTCTTAATTTGCTCCAGGTTCTTACTGTGAATTTCAACATAAACAAATAGGCAGATAACTATCTGAAAATCGCACATGCTGTCCAGCTCATAAAGCAAGGTGACAAACTGAAAGACATAAAACTACAATAATGGCCCCAAACAGTCCAATTCATCTTGTTTCTATGAGATACCACATAGTGGTCTGCAGAACTACCAATGAAGGCAGTCTCAGAGACCTTTCCATCAGAGTTGGAGATTACTGACATTAATTCTATGGTGATTCATAATTGCATCTTCTAGTTTTTGTTTCATGTTATAAATGAATAAGTATGTTTTTAGGTTATCTACATTCTAACCTTAAAATCTAGAGTAGGCCTGCACAACATATGACCCAAAGCCACATGCAACCATCAAGCAGCCTTGCGCAACATTTTCTGAAAACTTAACAAATCCCGTTGCTAAAAGTTACCATCATCAGGAAGGCTCCACCACCACTAGTTTTTCTTAACCACTGTGATAACCCAGGGTGGGGATACAAAATAAACACAGTCACAAAAACCCAGTGAAGCCCCTTTTATTTCTTCACTTTGCTTCCAAGCTCCAAATATCCTTGACAGAAGACAAAAAACTCCCACACAAGCAGTTACAAGAAGGAGGGAAAAAACAACACAAACCACGCAGGGTAAGGGCTGGAGGACATCCACAGATAACAGAACACACACTGGGAAGGACGCCAAACTCAGAGAGGCATCATAAACTAGAGATATTTCCACACTTTGTTTCCAGCGTTCGCCTGTACGCATGTCTGTCCTCTTATTCAGTTGTCACAGCTGCAGCCCATGAAGAAGATCAAAGCCCTTACCTCCCGAGTAGACCACGTCTTTCCCTTATCCTCTCCTCCCTGCGTGCCATAGGATGGAGAGGGGATGGGCCTGGGTCCTCCTCTGACTGCCCAACCATTCTCTGCCCTTCCCCAGACTCCTCCACAACCTCCAGAGCCACACTTCCACTCCCTGTTGGCTGTTCCTCCTCTGACTCAGAGTCAGTCTCCACCAGGAGCATGACAACCACCTTCCCTCTGGAAGACATGCTGCTGAGTGCCTTTGATGCCTCCAATCCTCAGTGACGTTGCTGCTGCACAGTTAGTCACTGAACAAACATCAGAACACCAGCTACTCCTTGGTAGTCCACTATTATTTTTATTGTATCAGTGTGGCATTTTCTGTGGTATGAGTTATACCTGCCTGTTTTAACTGAAATGATGCTGAACATTACTGAACTGTCACTAGGCAGAACATTTAAAGCCTTGACATTATAGCCCATCACTTAAATATGAGTCAGCAGTGTGCTGCAGCTGCCAAAAAAGCCAACACAGTTCTAGGCTGCATTAACAGAGAGATAGACTCAAGATCACAAGAAGTGTTAGTGCAACGTTATAATGCCTTTGTAAGGCCACACTTGGAATATTACAATCCAATTTTGGTTGCCACAATATAAAAAAGATGTTGAGACTCTAAAAAAGAGTGCAGAGAAGAGCAGAAGGATGATTAGGAGACTGGAAGCTAAAACATATGAAGAACGGTTGCAGGAATTGGGTATTTCTAGTTTAATGAAAAGAAGGATCAAAGCACATGAAGGAGGACAAGAAGCAATGGATGGAAACTAATCAAGGAGAGAACCAACCTAGAACTAAGGAGAAATTTCCTGACATAAGAACATGAGAACATAAACAAGTGAAACAGCTTGCCTTTAGAAGTTGTGGGTGGGTGGTCCAATACCTCAGGTTTTTAAGAACAGACTGGACAGCCATTTGTCTGAAATGTTATAGAATTTGAGCAGGGGGTTGGACTAAATGACCTCCAAGGTCCCTTCAAACTCTGTTGTTCTATTATTCTGTTACATACTTTGTATTTTAAATTTACCCTTCATTTTAAAGCATGGTAAATATATCCATAGAATTGCACTGAATTTGATTTTTCAGGCTGGTATTTCACCAGGAATATTTGTCAGCAGCTGTTTGCATTTCTGAAGGCTCCACCTTGCTTTGCAAATGAGCACAATTAGCCTTATTCTTAAACAGGACTACTTTCTCCAAACAAACTAACACAAGATGTTTCAATATACAGATCTGATAAACCCAGGTAAATTTACAGACTTTGCTACTTATCCAAATCATAAGTGGATAAAAGTAACTTTTCATGAGATGGGCAGCCCTATAAATTTGATGCATAAATAAAATAAATAGAAACAGAAACTAGCTGCTAGGGAGTAGCAAGAATTAACACTTTGCAAGAAATATACAAGTTTATTGCTTTATAATAAAGAAGAAACCCAGGATGACATAGAGCCACCCAAATAGTTCTATTATCCAAGTTTATTATCCAACATATCATTAGATTTCAGCATTTTTGTCCCCTTGCAGATCAAAAGCCAAACTCTACTCATCCCTTAGGGGAATAAGCCAAATGATAAAAGCTCAAAATTATTCAAATTATAGTTTGAAGATAGAATTTGCTTTAAGCTGACTCATTTCCGCAGGACATGTGCCCTGTCACTTACAATTATTGATTCTCCTTGACAGTTCAAATATTTTAATCACTCAGGTTAATAACTAAGGTGGAATAGATATAAAAAAATCAGAGCAGATGTTTTACTTAAGCTATATGTTACAATTTTCCTTAAGACTTTAAAAATGCTTATAGTTTTCCTGAAAGCCAGTTTATAAGTAATTTGAAGAAAAAACCCTGACCACCATTACAACTTACTTTGGTTAGAAGAGTCCTCTCAGATAATGGAGCAAGAAAAAGAGCTTATAAAATGCCTGAAGGCTAAAATGACAGTCTGATAAAGATGAGAGAAGAAAAAGGAAGAAAGGGTCTTAGAGAACATAACCGTGACCTCTCTGAAATTGACTTGCTGGCCTGTGGGCTTCTTTCTTAATGGTTTGCACAGGGACTCTAAGAAGAAACTACAAAAGGATAAAGAAGTTAAATCCTCTAGTTCTTGAAAGACTCGGTTTCTTTGTTAAACAGAGCATTCCAACAAACGCATGATAAACAAGACCAATGTTTATCTAAGCAAGTGTCATGTCTGCTTAAATCTCTGGATCAACTTTTGGGAAGCTTTGGAATGCCCTCCCCTGTAACACTTACTTCATACTAAATGCCATGAAAACAATATTATTATTTTTTACGTATAAAATGTACAGTGAAGATGTCTGCAAACATTTATGAAAAAATACAAAAAAACCAAATAAAATAGTTCCCTTTCTATACTATTTTATATTTTATTTTAAAAGATTTGTATGTTAAAAACCCAGAGGCTCAATCAATTTTCCAAGGTGCCCCAACAATCCTTTACAGGCTTTAACACTCTACCCCAGTACCTGAGTAAAAGGCCTTCAGGAACACTAAAAGAGTGGGGGCCTTCTGGATTGCTGAAGCAATATATTCTATAAAGGAGTGGCAGCCACAGGTAAAGTCTACTTCCAAGTTTCTATTAGATGATAATGTTTCCGAGGGACCTCGAGCATCCTCTTCCTATTCAATCTAGTGGGATGGACAGATATGTCCCAAAAAAAAGGCAGTCCTGCAAATAGCTTGAGCCTGGTCCTAGTCCTATGCTATGTAGAGCTTTAAAGATAATGACCTGAACCTTGAATTGCACCTGAAACAAAATTAGAAGTCTGGGCAGCTTGTATAACAGGGGTGTAACAAGGGAAAACCTAGAGGCGCCAATACCATGAATACCTCTAGGTTTCCCCACATTCTACCTATTTTGTACAACCCAATAGTTGTACTTTCACATCTTTGTCTAAATCTCTACTGCACAGCAACATACTACAATGCCTTTCAACTTTTCCTTGCATACCCTGACTTTTAAATTCTCCTTTCTCATTCTTTCAGGTCTCCTCAGACTTTTCTTATTCTGATGCTTAAGTAGATATGGATTACCCAATATTGAATCAAATGATTACTATTGTTTTTGAACCCTGGGTTTGATCCTTCTTTAAATGAAATGGGCTGTATCATCTAAGAAATGAAAAAAAGAGACAAGAGAAGAAAACAGATGAACTGTAACACTGAGCAAAAAAGGCAGACGTGGGTATATACCTCAGACATGTTTACACGGCCTTCAAGGAAGGAACAGTCTCCTGCATTGTGAGTACAAATGTGACGATATTTACACCAGTGGCAAGGGAAGGATCCATTCACACAGGACAGGCAGCTGTAAAAAAAAAGGCAAGCATTAATACTTTCAGAAACATCTTGATTATATAAGAGCTTATCTTTTTCATTATTACTATCAGTGTGTCATATACAAAAGAGGCTCATGACAAAGATCCAGAAAGTTTTGACAATATATACAATAAGTGTAGAAGTAAACATCAGGCCAAGAAATGAAAACTTGTACTATATACAATGGAACCCGTGGGGAAGATTTTATAGGTTAGGACAGTGGATTAACAGCTGGATAGGGCCATAAGTACTGACATCTCTATTGTTGCTAAAAGCCTCAATGGCTTTCTGGCAAAATGTTTGCCACATAATACAAATCATAAAATGGCAATGGGAGAAACACATCATCCCTTAGGATCATATTAGGATATAGAATGAAATGTCAATGAAAAATGTCCCTTACAGAGCCCTCCAAGTCTTTTTCCACAGTTTTATGTCCTTAGTTCCATGTTGAGACAACCGAGTTCACTACTGAATCAAAGACAAGAACACTATATAGAAGCTAAGACACCACCTTCAGTGACTGCAAACACAGAACTTTACAAATGTCACAGTTTAATATTCACATTCCTTAGCCCTTGTGTCAACCGTCTTCTCCTTTCTCCTCACTGGGGCCTCATAATGCTTTTCGTGTGATTAAATCTGTGCCCCAATGACCTCGGCTTCCAACTTGGCAGCATTACAATTCTTTCTTTCCATCGATATGCACTATGGGTTGAGTAGCAGACTTTGTGAGCTTTATTTTGGGATGTATGAAAAGCAATTTAAATAAACAGATAGAAAAACAATAGAGTTCCATTGAGTGAAGAAAAATATTGCGTGGGGAGGGAGATGCAGTTACCCAAAATCTGAGTCAGATTAACATTTGAAGAGTTGTTATAATAAGATTATATATTTTTTAAACAACATACTACAGTATCTTCTATTATCTACTCATGTTGCTTCTGTGCATTCTATATACTTCAAAAGGATGGAAGGCTGAGTCAACCCTGAGGTCCATCAAGATCAAATCACAGGCTGTGGGCAGAGTTTTCCTTATTATAATGCATTTTAATCACAGCACTACCAGGGCTCAAAAGAGTTAGTGTTTTGTTTTGTTTTTGATAGATTAAGAATTCTTTAACTTCATTTTCCCCAATGTTCAAGCCTATAATCCCAATTTTATTTATGAGTTTTTGATCTTCATTCCCATTTGTCTCTCTTTTGTTCACACCTGAGAGACAGATTCAGGAGCTCATTGGTAGTCTTTATTTGTGATATGTGTGAGGAGGGGAAAGGAAGAGAAACAAACAGATGAAGTAAACAGACTTCTAGTTTCTGTTTTAAAATCAGTAGCAGCCTTCTTTCTCATACTGACAATAGCAAGGGCTGCTACTAATCCAGAAACATCAGATAAATAGACATCCTAGAAATCATATTCCCCAGACTCTGGTACACCAGGGCCCAATTATACCTGCAAAAACAGAATGCTACTATCTGGGTTTGCTGTAAATGTGCTATGTTTCCAATTGTCATCTTATTCAGGCAAATGTTTTTTTATCTCAGCATTCAAAGGAATGAAGATTTGTATGGGGCCTGAGGAGAAACAAAATCAATTCCCATATTTATATAGCTTTGGTGAGCAATGTGAACAAAGTCTTGTTAAGAAAAATAATCAGGAGATGGGTTGCCCTGACTGTAACTAGGTAATTCAAATCACAGTTAGTCGTTAATCCACCCATGTTTAGCCCACTTTCTATAGTTGAGTAACCAAAGAGTTAACAATTTGTAGAACTTTGGTGTCATTACTAAAACAAAAAAACAACTATTTTCTGGAAGTTTATTTGTGTTTTCATTCCCAAACCAAAAAACAGATTTAACCAACATGTTTATTTATCTCATCTATTTATATATCACATACTTTCATACTCAAATGCATGTGTGATTATGCATTTTTTTAAATACCTAAAATGGTACAATCATAATTGGTGGGCAAAATATTGAATAATTTCATTATCTGGGAAGAAACTATTAAATATTTTACATAAAAAATGTATGAAGTTAATCCTTGCATGTCAGATTCAAAAGATGTTATGGACCATGTGATGACAAAAACATTCAGCACTATGGGGACACCACTGGACTTCAGTGGGTACAATACAAAATTCTCAATTCCATGCACTCGCTTGGAATTCACTGGGCCATATAGCCATTTCCAATTATTCATACCTGTTGCATCAGCAAATAAACCCCCATGAGGGAAAAACAAAAAATTGCCCAACTTTGTGTCAAAAGAAACATAGTAACAGAAGCAGTTAGATAAGATAGCACATAGATCTGACATCCAATCTCATCAGTGAAACATCAGCTGAACTCATATTTGAGATGCCCACAAAATTCAACAGCTCTGAGAATCATTCTATTTATCTGGGAGGGTGTAGGAGACATGCATATGATTTTATTTCCACCTTCCACATTGTATAGTATTAATTCTGCTTGTCACAAGCAAAAATGTGTGTTAGTTACAAAGTACGCGAATGGCGATCAATGACTGAAAGATGTGTGACAGTTGCAAATGTGTGTCTGTTGTGTGAAGCATGCAAACGGTGTGCGTGTGACACTGCAATGTAAATGCAAGGTTTGGTTTGGTTTTACCACTGCTGTAACTTCAAATGATTGCTGCACAAGGTAGTGAGTAAGCAAGGGCTACCTGCTTATAATACACATGTATTATATTTCTAGACTTTTGCTAAGTTCACTTAATGGGTGAGTTTAATGCAGTAATATTTATGTTTGAGAGTGTAATAATGTGAAAATGAAAGTGAATTACTCCAGTAATTAACATTAATTCTTTAAGCAGGGATGAACTAATTCTATATGAGAAACTAAATGCAACTTCAATTGGGGTTTATTAGTGGGTAGTCCTATGCACCAATCTGTATTAACATCTTCCATTCTTTTTTGGAAGTTTTTCCTCTGCCACTGCTAAGGAAAAAGAAATACTTTTCATCTCAACTGATCACCCTGGCAATATCTACTGAGATTTCTTATTTTATCAGAGTACAAGAGCCAGGGAGACTCTTCAAACTTCTATTGAGATCTGAATATGCTTCATTCAAAATTAAGCATTATAGTATGTTTGGGAGTTTATCCCCTATATCCATATGTCATCACGATCTGTTTATGTTTCAGCAGCAGGTTGCTTGACAGCCTGACACCATCTGTTCCATTTCTCCTTTTTCCTGGGGTGAACGTTGTTTACTGTCAATATTCAGGGACTAAACATTTTTAATGTTTAGAGAATAACTGCATTTCCACAACTTACATATTTGGTCAAACCGGCTCAACTCAGTCATAATAGGATCAAGCCCAATCTTCCCTTCAAATATAAGTATTGTTTGAGGGGTAATACTCAAATCCTTTCATCTAGTTCAGGTAATCTCTTCACAAGTGACATTTCCAGCAAGTAAAGCCATAAATTGATTAATCTGATCTAGAATTTATTATTTATTTATTTTATTTAATTGGTCTTATATGCCGTGCTATCTCCTGAAGGACTCAGGGCGGCTCACATAAAAACACCCAATACAAAAGTTAAAAGAATTAAAAACAAATTAAACTAATTAGACCAAATAAATATTTAAAACCCATCTCACAAAACATTTAAAACAAAAGCCCACCCCACCCTCAGTCCAGGCCAGTTTGTTCGAATAACCAAGTCTTTAGGCTGCGAGAATGAATGGAAAGATTCTGGGTGGTGGGGAGCTAGACCGAAGTACTATTTCCATCTCTGCTACAAAATAGTACTTGAAATGTGTTAATTAAATTTCTGTTTGGGTTTGTGAGTTGGCTAGACAGGATTTCACATTTTTGTAAAATGCCCATTAAATCTAAGATAATGAGAATGGCAATACCATCCTTCAGAAGTTATGGTTTATATTTTTAGACAATTAAGGCCACTTTTGTTTCTTTCACTGCTGCCGTTTTTAACTAGGTTTCACAGCATCTGAATTATGATTGATTCTTTTTTTTTAAAATTACATTTATATGCCGCCCTTCTCTGAAGATTCAGGGCGGCTTACAATTTTTTGGGATACAACCCAGTGTGCTCAGCAATAGCCTTCATTCCATTGTATATGCCTGCTTATTACTAAGCAGCATTTTTACAAAGTCAGCTAATTGCCCCAACAATCTTGGGTCCTCATTTTACCTACCCTGAGAGGATGGAAGGCTGAGTCAACCTTGAACCTGGTGGGATTCGAGTCTACAGTAATTGTAGGCAGCTGGAACTTAAGCGCAGGCATTTAACAGCCTGAGCCACCAAGGCCCTTCTCATGCTTGCCTGAGGTCAGGTTCGTATGATTTTGCATTGTACTGGATATTAATGTAATTCTGGAAGCAGGTCTATATAATATATAAAAAGCGCTATAAAAAAAGTTCTCAAAGCTTCATGGGAAATATTGGAGGACACAATGCCCTCTAGTGGAGAATATCTTTGTAACTTATTTTTAAGTACTTTCTCAAAATATCAAATAATCAGAAATGCAAAGCCTTTGCCTCTTAATTAGGTTTAAGAACATTCAAAAAAATTGTGCAGTCCTTCACAAACTTCTGTATTCTGCTATGTGAATCTTTCTTTTGCAGTCAAGATCCCACCAGGCTCAAGGTTGACTCAGCCTTCCATCCTCTCGGGGTAGGTAAATTGAGGACCCAAGATTGTTGGGGGCAATAAGCTGACTTTGTAAAAATGCCGCTTAGTAATAAGCAGGCATTACAATGGAATGAAGGCTATTGCTGAGCGCATTGGGTTGTCTCCCAAAAATTGTAAGCCGCCCTGAGTCTCCGGAGAAGGACGGCATATAAATGTAATTAAAAAAAAAAAGATTACTGGGTGATGCAAACCAGAGTTTATGCTAGTTTACAGAAGGTTTTTTTTTTGACCCAGTACCCTCAATTACCTAATTGATGTTCAAGAACCACAAAGATCTTGATGTAATTGCAATATTTTTTGGCAGTCTCTGCCTACAAACCTACTTCCTTTATAGTCCTCTGTGAATGTATTTTGAGCAGAATTAGCAGAAGTGCCAAATAATGCCATCCAGCAGCAGCATGTATGAAAAAAAGTTTTTTTCTAAAAAAGAAAATAAAAACCTTAAAAGTTAAAAGAGGTTGTGAATAGTGGGATGCTTCATTTCAGCTGTCCCCACATAGGAAGAAAAAAATTAGGGTGAGATGAGTAAATTCACATAAATCCAAACAAAGTCAATATTTAAAAAATAAGGGGCAAACAAGTCTTTTAATTGCAAGGCTATCTTGCTGATTTTAGCAGTTTGGGAATCATTGTACCTGTGAAACTATCTGATGTACCTTTCTTCCATCTATACAGTACTGCTATTCCTTATTGACAGCCTAATTTATGAAATGCACTATTTCAATTCACTTAGAATACAATACTAAAAGAAAAAAGATAGCACCGATATTATTTATGATTGGCAAAGATTCTGTAATAAATACTCTTTATCGAAATTTTCCTACACAAATAATATATAACGAAAAATACTTCAGATAATTGTGGACATACCCTAACCCTAACCCTGACCCTCATCACTGCAGCTGTTAACTGAAATGTATGTATTTCCATGGCTTCCTCCACAGTCCAGATATAACAACAGACCAGTTATTTGAGGAGCAGAAAACACCAAAAACTGTGTCAAAGTTCCTTTTTACAGATACACATTTAAGGAGAAACACACTCATCTTGCAAGAGAGTCAGTCAGTCATCCAGGTGGGTGAAATCAGTATAGAACTAATGTCATTGAACTTCAGTGGTCAAATGCACTGAAACTGGATATATTACAAAGAATGTTTAATAATCCCCCTCAAAACCAATTAAACAGTTAATGTTCAGTACATTTGCAATGTTTTCACGTTAACATTGTACGTTACATTGAAATATGCAACAAGATGCTAAAAGACTGAATTTTCTTTGAAAATACAATCTTTAGTATATGTCATGTTATGTATTACTGAGTAATAGTCCAAATGAACCTATAGACTCACAAATTATATACAAGTATTTACTTCACAGATTCCAATTAAATTTTTAGGTAATCTACTGAGGAAATGATAAATCATAGTTGCTTGATTACATTTACAGAAAAAGTAAACATACTGTCTGTACTGAATGCATTGCATCAAGTTCAATGTAACATACCCACAAGTATTTGTACCATATGTAGATAAGAATATACATAAAGACTATTAAGTAGGGATGATTATAAATACCGGTGTCTGACTGATACACATACCTGGACAGCCTCTTGCCACTTGAGAATTTCCCATTTTCTGACTATGAAGCTTAAATACTAATGGAAAGAATTCCAGAATTAATATTCTTTCCTCAAAGTTCATATCATTAGGGTCCTATTCAGATGTCACTTTTTAGTTTCTTTTCATGTACAGATTTTACTGTATAGGATTGCTCCTGCAATGCTTACTTTTTATATTTATAAAGCATAGGAAACAAGTCCTTTCTTTTATCTCTGGTTTTTCAAGCTGACCACTCTTCAGTACATTTGTGCATGGCTTTTCTGAAAAAGAGTAAGAGTCATGCACAAATCTAAAGAAGCAAAAGAAGATAAGAGAAAGCAAATTATTTTTAAAAGATAGAGGGAAAGAGGGAGGAATGGAGTGAGAATAGCCAGCTTTAAAGAAGTTTGGAAGTGAAATATAATTGAAATACAGGTAATCCTCAACTTACAACCACAACTGAGCATAACATTTCTGTTGTTAAGTGAGACATTTATTGAGTTTTGCCCCATTTTACAACCTTTCTTGTCACTGTTGTTAAGTGAATAAATGGAGCTGTTAAGTTAGTAACACGGTTGTTGAGTGAATCTGGTTTCCCAGTTGATTTTGCTTGTCAAAAGGTTGCAAAAGGTGATCACATGACTTTGGGACACAGCAACGGTCATAAGTATGAGGCAGTTGCCAAGCATCTGAAATCTGATCACATGATCATAGGGATGCTGCAAAGGCTGTGAATGTGTGAAAAGTGGTCATAAGTCACCTTTTTCAGAAAAGTTGCAACTTTGAACAGTCACTAAATGAACTATTTTAAGTCAAGGAGTACCTGTAATCTAATAAGGAAAATGCAGAAAGATTTGGGAGCGACTATTTGAATCAGTAGAATGTGATATGATGGGAAATACCAACCTGACTAATACACATACACCAGGGGTGGGGTTCTACCTGGTTGGACCAGTTCTATAGAACCAGTTGTTACGATTCTGCGCAGTTTGGAGAACCAGCAAATCACTTCACTGGCTGGCCCCGCCCTCCCCACCCCGCCAACTCACTCTTTACCTGGCATGCACATCAAACTTGCCTGGTTTGGTAAGTTGCAATTTTTCCTTTCCCCGCCCCCCAACCATCAGCTGTTCTGCGGTGCCTGGAGATTTAGATTAGCTAGAAAGCAGGAAATAGTTGGATTTCTTGCTTTCTAACTAATCTAAAAGCAGAGCTGAAACTTCCTTAGGACTGAAGCTTCTATTTTTTTCAGTGCAGACTCAGGTAGCAGACTGCAGAAAGATATATCTCTGAGTGCTTCTGTGATTCTGTGAGCAACTCAATCTGCCTGATTTTGGGTAAAAGTTGCTCTTTCTTAATAAAAAAATACATGGTGTGTTGTGAGTTAATTTTATGAGTTTGCTTACTAGCAAATTTTATGAGTTTGCTTGCAAGCAAATTTTATGTGACAGGCTCAGGTGGCAGGTTGCAGAAAGATAGATCTCTCAGTGAATCTGTGAGCAACTCAATCTGCCTGCCTGCTTTACCTGATTTTGGGTAAAAACTGCTCTTTTTTAAAAAAAAATTGATATTTACATACATGGTATGTTTTGAGTTAATTTTGTGAGTTTGCTTGCAAGAAAATTTTATGTGACAAGTCTCAGGTAGCAGATTGCAGAAAGATAGATCTCTGAGTGAATCTGTGATTCTGCAAGCTACTCAATCTGCCTACCTGCTTTGCCTGATTTTGAGTAAAAGTTGCTCCTTGTATAAAAAAAGTCAATATTTACATAAATATTTATAATATTTACATTCAAGCCATGCCCAGTCAGCAAGTCATGTCCACCCAGTCACATGACCACTAAGCCACACCCACAAATTAGGCCAAGCCCACAGAACCGGTTAAGAATTTTTAATCCCACCCCTGACATACACATATGGTTACTTTAATATAATTTTGATGTGCTTGGTAAGTAACTACATAAATATTGTAACTTTAACATTTTGTTTGTTTCATTTCTAGAGCATGTCAAATTTTTAAACTTTCAATTTCCAAACATTAGGAACGCTCAAAAGTTGTAACATGCCTTGGGGATTGTAAAGCTATTTTGGTTACTGTAATATAATTTAGAGGTGCTTGGTAAATAACTACATAAATATCATAACTTTTTAACATTTTGTTTGTTTCATTTGTTCTAGTAACTCACAGGTTTCAATATTGTAATGCACTCTGGTTGCAGAACAGAACTCCAATGCCAAGACCACATCAGACAGCTAATAGTTAAGACAACACAGTGAAGCTGTAAAAACACATATTTTTTAAAAAGGGATTATTTAAATAGGCAAATAATAATTTAACTCTGGTTAATTGTTAGTTTTAATGGCTAGTTTAAATATCTGTTTTTACTTTTATCTTACTATCATGAAGTGCCAAGAGACATTGGTTGTCAGCAGTAAAACAAGCTTAATTAATTGACTAACTGATGTTATTTGATTTTTGACTGCCTACCTCAAAGATAAAATATCCTATAAAATATACATTTTTACAAGAATCAGTTACAAGGTAGGGAACATTATTAGTATTCTCTAATACAGAATTCCTTTCTTACAAGGAAGAGAATCAACATCTGTGTGGACAATTAGGTTGACCTTTGATCTGCTATATAAGAAGCCTACTGGATGGTATATCATGCTACAAATATCTTCCTAATTCTATTAAGAGACAATGATTTGGTGTTTTTCATCTGCTCTTCTATTACTTCTGGCTGGAAGAAGTCATCATTAGTCATGTTAGATGGTGAGGTTCCTGTCAAAATGGCTTGTCTCTGAGTTACAGTCACCAAAATGGCTGTCAGTTTGGAAATCCATTAGGACAGTCAGAAGGCTAAGGATACACAATTTTCTACTTCTATATGTATGGTTTTTTACAGGTTTATTGTGTCATAGCAGAATGCATTACTATTCAGTGAACATCAGGGTTAAACTAGACTGAGAAGCCATCTAACAACAGAATGATTCTGGGCATCTTACACTTACAAAGAAAACGAAAATCTTACACACCCAGACAAAAACATATGATGCTGGACGGTATTCCCTTATCAGAATAAGAAAATGATTGAAGTGGTTTTGGGAAGATAAAAATGTTAAGGAAGACATAGAAAACTTGGGTCGTATATTTTGGTTAAAATATTTTGATCTCTCAAAATCAATGCTGTCAGGTCAGGCAGTCATCTGTTCTGATAGTGCTATTTTAAATTCTGGATTAGTCATAGTAAAACTATTATCCCTTTATATAATGTTAGAGGAAAAATTGATCTGGTGTGCATTACTGAGGTTTTACTGGATGGGCATCTCACCAGCAATGCCTTTTTGGATATTTGGTCCAAACGTCATTGAGGGTGTAAGGCTGTTGGGGAGCTGGGGTTGCTAACGTTATAGAGATCCCCTTGCCTCTCGCTGAAATCTAACACTAATTCTGAAACCATGTACTTGGTTGTTAAGGAAGAGAAATAGGGCAGTCTGGTGTTAAAGACAGCCAGATAACACAGCCCATTGTATTATTTTTCATACTTCCTGGCACTTTCCCTGGCTTAGCTGGCTGAGGTAAATCTAAGAGATCGATGTTGGAGAACCCCAGTAGGTTTAGGAGTCTTCAAGATTCATGCTAAAGGTTCCTTCACAAATCTAATTCAGAACGTCATGGTCTTGACACCTACAGAACTTTTGAATTCATCTAATACAAGGGTCTTCAAACTTGGCAGTTTAAGATTTGTGGACTTCAACTCCTAGAATTCCTGAGCGAACATCACTGGAGGAGGAATTCTGAAAGTTGAAGTCCACAAGTCTTAAAGCTGTCAAGTTTGAAGACCCCTGATCTAATAGTTTGACACATGTAGGTCAACTTTTGATTCAATTTTTTTTTCTTGGCAACTTGGCAAAGAGAAGGGACTCTATATGTATGTGGGGAGATTAGAATTCATTTGAAAAGGGCAGACCACTTCCTCTTGAATCTCAGACTAGTATTGACAGAAGGATTCCTGAATGTGTAGAGCAGGGGTGTCAAACTCACAGCCCGCGGGCCAGATACATCATGCACTGGCCATGCCCACCTCCCAGTTTAGCAAAGGGGAAAAAAGTTGCAATACATCACATGATGACACATGACCCCACCAGTTTGACACCCCTGGCATAGAGTATTATCCTGATAGCAAGGCTAATGATCCTGTCAAGGGTCTTGTCAAGTTATGCAAACCTGAGACAGAAAGGGCCACCATACAAATACTCCTTGGCATTTTCTCTTCTTTTTCTTTTCTTCTTTGCCCTATACTGTAATAGGATAAATCTTGATATTTTCTATTATTTTCTTATTTTATTTATTACTTTATTTGTATGCAGCTTTTATTAACTTTGCAAATAATTCAAGGTAGAGAATGTATCCAATATACCTTATTCCGTCTGTTGTTCCCACAGTAACTTTCTGAGCTAAGTTGGGCTGAGAAGAGGGGCTGGCCCAAGGTCACCCAGCTGGCTTTCATGACTAAGGTGAGACTAGAACTCACAGTCTCCTGCCTGGGGCTTAACCAGTAGACCAAACTGGCTCTCAATTTCAATGCAAATTTCAATGCAAACATTTTCAGTGCAAATTTCCATGTATTTAATAATGTTTATAATATGATTAAATTTATGAACATTTCTGTTATTTATTTATTTATTATTTTTTATTTACTTGGACTTGTATGCCACCCCTCTCTGAAAGGACTCGGGGCAGCTCACAAAGAAAAACACAGAACAATAAATAATTTTAAAAAGCTTTTATAAAACTTAATTTTATAAAACTTAAGCTATTGAAAATAAGCAAAAAGTAAAAATTCTATCAATATTAATAGTGTTTTAGGATCTCAAAATGGCAAACACAAAATTATTTAACTGCTCATTCAAAATTGAGCATAACATAAAGCTACAGATTATAGAACGGAACATGGAATTATTGGCATGAAATATAAAGTTAATAGTAGAAAATTAAAGAGAGAAAGTGTGCCTAGGAAACTTGATCTGTCTTCATATAATCAAAATATAAGATTAATGCTCAGATCACAATTTGATACACATGGCCAAAGGAACAATGAAAAGAAATAGGAGACACTGAAAACTGGAGCAGCCAAAAAAAAAAAATGAACATTTCAAAGAGGAAAAGATCCAAGTGGCTTTCAGTACAAGCTATCACAATAGTCTGGAAAAAAAGGAGCATAAAAGCCTTGGGCAACAAACAGAACAACACAGACTTTCAACATCAAGCAAAAAGGGATAAGGATTCTTGATTAAGACATCTAACAAGCAGAAGTAAATAACAAAAGCAAGAGAATGACAGGTGTTTTAAAAGTCTGGAGAAATCACAAGAAAATGTATAGCTAAGGTAAGTAATCAAGTAATCATGGAAGTGAACTGAGAGAGGCAAACGAGATTAAAGGAAGATGAAAAGAATGTGCTGAAATCCTTTATGGGTAGGATTACAGAATGACGTAGAGAGAATATATTCAATAACTGACACATCTAGAAAACTGCCAAAGGTACAAGTACCAAGTTCAAAAGGAAACTTAACTGATCAATTTAAATATTTAGGCAAAGAGGCAGTTAAAGTGCTAGCATCCCTATGTCAACAAATATGGAATAAGACTATGCTGCTTAAAAGTTGAAATATATTGATGTACCTATACTTATAATACCAAAAACGAGAGATAAAAGATAATGTACAAATTATTGAAATGTTGTACTAATTCATCATACAAGTAATATATCTAAGGGGTTTGTTTGTTTGTAAAAAAGATAGAATCATACATGGAGAAATACCAATAACAGATTTCAGAAAAGGCAGAGGGAGATATCATATAGTTAACTTAAGATGGATATAATGTAGAACATTCAGCAAGGCCTTTGATAGTGTATTTCATGTCAGTCAGAGTGTAAAATATATTAAGGTCAATAAAGTGCCTTATTCTTCTTCTGAAGAACCAGGTTCATAATAACCAGATGATTCAGAATATGGATGGGAGTGAGACAAGGATGCATGTTATCCCCACATCTTTTCAACCTATACCGTAAATATATTTATATGGATGGTAGACCTGGAAGAAAAGCTGGGATTAAAGATGAAACTCTACTCTAAAGACAGACATGTCAAACTCAAGGCCCATGGGCCAGATCCAGCCCACCATCTGGTTAGATCTGGCCCGCAATGCTGTCCTGGAGACAGAAGGGGCTGGCCCCTGCTGCCTTGGTACTGGCCCACCATAGCCTGGCCAGGTGCTCCCCTGGGCATACACACAAGAGGTGATGAATATGTGGGGGCTGGTGTGCAGCTGACCTGCAATGAATACTGTCTTGCCCCACAGACTGATCATTTTCCGGTTGTAGTAGAGCAGCATGTAAAGCCCCAGTAGCAGTGCCGTGCCCACCACCAGCACCTCTGCCACCTCCATGGCTCACCCCCTGCAGCCTGCAAGTGCTTCCCTTTCACCAGGATGGCCCCCACCCTGCACATTTCAGCAACCTCAGAAGGATGGTAGGCTGAGTCAATCTTCCTTGTGTGTCTAATCACACTTGGTCAATAAAGAATTAATTCATTAATCCCCTCAAATGAAGTCCTGGAATTCTGGAACTTGATTTGTTCTCATTTTGTCTTTGTCCCTTCCAATACCATTCTTCACAAACTTTAACAAGTCTTTTTTGTACATCCAACATAAGAAGATTATCCAGGACACTCTTGATTTGGTAAAATATCAACTGGTTTCATCTGTGTATCATTGTAGCATCTCCTTCCATAGCCCTTCATTTTTAAATCCACTGTCAAATCAGATTCAATCCTATCTGGAAACGAGTGTTCCTTTTCCATTTCAGTTTCTAAACAAAATCTGTCTATAAAGACAGACATTTTTAAAACTCACAGTAAGTGTGAGTTCTACTTCAGCCTTAGGCATAAAAATCTGCTGGGCGGCTTTGAGCTAGTCACTGTCTCTCAGGCCAATGAACTCACAGGGCTATTGTTGTTATGAAAATAACAAGAGAATGGAGTATTAAGCATTGCCTTGAGTTATTTATAAAAATAAAAGCAGGATTTTTTAAAAAAACTCTAAAAACATTGTTCACAAATATCCTCCAATTTTAAAGCATTTTGTTACATTCTATATTAGTAAGTGAAACTCACATGCTTTTTCCTTTTGATTTTAATTTTTAATTCCTTCTGGTTCCTCTAATGTCCAACATTCAAAATCCCATCTTTTCCTTTTCCCTCTCCCTCCCTCTCCCTCCCTCCCTCCCCCCACACACACACACACACACACACTTCAAAACAGCAGTATTTTCCCACAGTGCTTTAAATCTGCCAGAGAACCTGCCAGAGACTACCACAAGTTTCCTTGTGAAGAGTAGCTGTCTGGATAGATCATGGGCAATCCCAGTCCTCTCCTTGTGTAAATGGGCGTTGGTACTTACCTGATACGCCCTTTCTCGGGGAGCTGCGACGAGCATCCAGGCAGTGGGAGGTGCTTAGTCTCTCCGTTCTGATAGGCTGGGCTTTACTGAAGGACGTTTTGACTCCTCCTCTCCTCTCATTCGCCCCCAGTTTAGCGAAGACGGCGGCGCCAACACCGAGCCGACAGAGTAGATCCCAAGCTATCTCAAAGTCAACGAGGACACGAGGTCGGAACAGGAAGAACCCACCCCAGACGGAAAGGAAGAAAGGGGCTGGATGCTCGCCGCAGCTCCCGAGAAAGGGCGATCAGGTAAGTACCAACGCCCATTCTCCAGCGAAGCTGCTCCGAGCATCCAGGCAGTGGGACATACCAAAGCTGGGCCTGTCCTACGGGAGGGACTCCGCCTGGGCCGAAGACACCCCCGGGCCGAGTGGACCCGCTGCAACACTCTCCTGCCAAAGGAAGCGCCAGTCAAGCAAAGACATCAACCTTGTAATGCGGACAAATGGTGATGGCGAGGCCCAAGTGGCTGCTCTGCAGATCTCGGAGATAGGAGCCTGAGTGGCCCAGGCAGCGGACGAAGGCACTCCAGTGAGAGTGCGGTGATGGAAGGCACTGGCAGGGACTGTGAAATGTATGCTTCGAATAGTGGCCCGCAACCAGCCACCAATGGTAGAGGAAGACACTTTCCGCCTTGGGAGGCTGGACTAAAGGAAACAAATAGAGCCTCAGACTTCCGAACGGAGCTGTACGCTTAAGGTAGACACGCAGGGCCCCGCGGACGCCTAGACGATGCCACTGGTGTTCCAGGTCATGAGAAGGCTGCGGGCAGAAGTTTGGAAGAACCAGCTCCTGCGCCCTGTGGAAGGCCGAATTCACCTTCGCATGAAGGTCGGATCAGGACGCAACACCACCCTGTCAGAGTGGAAAACGAGACGTTGGCGGGCAACCTCGAGATGCGCCGAGCTGAAGTAATCATGACCAGAAAAACAACCTTATAGGTTAGGAATTGGAGGCTGATGGACCTCAGGGGCTCAAAGGGATCCTTGTGAGAGATGCAAGAACCAAGGAGAGGTCCCATGATGGAAAACGGTGGACCACAGGAGGGCACAAATTGGTCACCAAGAAAAGCCCCATTGAGGATGGTGCAATGGAAGAAGGCCAGGCCAATGCACCACAGACGAATGGCTGCCACCTGACGCTTTAGGGTGTTGGGTGAGAGGCCTTTGTCTAAGCCTGCCTGAAGAAAATCCAACACCTGAGCCACCGATGGAAGAAACGGATCCGCCTCCTGGGAGCCACACCATGTAGAGAAGGACTTCCACGAGACTCATATATCCTGTTATCACGGCGAGCAGCCTGGATGGTGGTGATGACCCCACGCAGAGGTTCTCCTCTAAATGTTGCCGCTCAGCCTCCAAACGGCTAGTTGAAGCCACTGCGGTCTGGATGCAGGAGCGACCTTGGGTGAGACACACTTTGTGATCCGGGATCCTCCAGGGTTCTTCCGGGAGAGGCTGCGGAGGTCCGAAACCACGGCCTCCTGGGCCAGAAGGGAGCGACTAAGATCAGGGAGGCCTTCTCTGCCAAAAGCTTTTGAATTACCCTGGGGATCAGTGGGATGGGAGGGAATGCATACAGCAGACCGGGAGGCCAAGGGCAGCTAAGAGCATTGACTTCCTCCGCCTGGGGCAGGGTATCTGGACACAAACCCTGCTAAGATGAGCGAGGGGGGAGGCAAACAGGTCCACGCCTGGGCAGCGAACCTGAGCGCCAGCTCTTGAAACAAGTCGGGTGAAGGCCACTGGACGGGTCCACTGTTGCTCTGCTGAGCCAACCAGTGTTTTCCACGCCCATATATGTCCGCCTCTTATGGAACCTAGATGGCGTTCTGCCCAAAGACAGCTCTGCCTCCTTCATCAGGAGGACAGAGTGGGTACCCTTGCCTGTTCACATGTGCCTCGCCGTGACGCTGTCTGTGAGAATGAGGACGTGGTTCCATGGATGTGAGGAAGGAATTATGGAGGGGAGATGGATCGCCCTGAGCTCCAGCCAGTTTATACTGTTCCGCTGTTCGCCTGCTGACCAGCCACCCTGACATGACCAAGACTGAAGGTGTGCCCATCCCAACAGACTGGCGCCTGTGGTAATTATGAGCCTTTCTGGCTCCCAGGAGAGATCCTTTGTTGATGGACGGATTTGTCCACCAAAGTAGGGAGAGTCTCACTTTGTAGGCACCGACCTTTGCTGTGGAGTTGCTGCAACCACCTTTGGTATGGCAGGAGAAACCACTGGAGCTCCCTAGCATGGAAGCCAGCCCAGGGAACAATAGAAATGGAAGAAATCAATTTACCTAGTAATGTTGACAAGTCAGCTAAAGAGACCTGCCTCGAGGACCCAACACGCTGGGCCAAGTTCCTTATGCTCTCTAAGCGATCTGGGGAGAGGAAAACCTTCTCCTCTAGAGTATCAATAATAGCCCCAGATGGGACAACCGGGTTGACGGGAGAGATGGCTTTTCTTCCATTAATAGAAAACCCGGTTGCTGTAAAATCTGCAACGCGGAGTTTGGTGTCTATGTGAGCTTGTCTAGCTGAGTGGGATAAGATTAGGATATCGCCCAGATAACACTGGAGCCTAACCGAATGCCCCTAAGGTGAGCTGCCAGGGGCCAGGACCTTCAGAACGCTCTCGCCGAGGAAAGACCAAGGGAAGGGCCACATATTCATAATGGTGATTATTATAACAAAATCTAAGAAATTTCGAGTGGGCAGGCCGAATTGGTATGTGCAGATACGCTCTGTCAGATCGATAGAAGACAGGAAATCACCTCGCCTGACGCTAAGAAGGATAGACTGGAGGGTGCTCATCTTAAATTTGGCGAGACCAATGATCGTTAAGCCGCTTGAGGTTCAAGATCGCCTCCAGCCCCTGAGGCTTTAGGGACAATAAAGAGCAAAGAATAGAAACCCTGTCCCTGCTGGTCCTTGGGAACAGATTGAATGGCCCTGATGTGTAGCAAGTGGTTAATTATGATTCCATCAAGGCCCTTTTTCAGGTACCCTAGAAATGGGGCATTGCATAAAGAAACTTGGGGGCAGAAAGGAATTCTAACGCTAATCCAAAACTAATGGTGTCGCGCACCCAGGCATCAGAAGTGGACAACTCCCAACGGTCAGCAAAGAAACGGCCGTCCACCTATAGGGGCTAGAGCCCCTGATTAGCGGGATCTACGAGATCCTCGACTTTGTGGTCCCCTGAAGCCCTCTTGCCCTGACCCCCGCCGACCCCTGTCTGAAAAATCTGACCTATCTGACTGTTGGCTGCCCCTGTAACCCGATCCCCTGAAGGACCTGGAGGAGAAAGAACTCTGGGAGTAGGGACGGGAGGCCCCACTAAAGGGCTGTGAGAACCTACTGTCAGTACGACAAGAAGGGAGGGAGGATCTTTCGCTTGTTCCTAGTCTCTATCAACAGAGGATCTAGGGCAGGACCAAATAATTTACTAGTAGAACTGGGGAGGAAACGAAGTTTCCATTTATTTTTACTATCCGCCGCCAATGCTTAAGCCACAGTAATCACGGGCCGTAACGCGGTGAGGCAATGGCCCTGGCTGAAAACTTTACAGCATGAAATGTGGCATCGGCGGAGAATTCGTGAGCTGCAATTAGCTTTTGCCCTGGTGAGCCCTAATGTTGGAATTGATGATATCCTCAGGTGGCGGAGCCACCTGAGAGATGCTCTGGTGAAAAAGATGCCGCTGGCTGTTTTGATGGCCCAGGCATCTGCCTGGAGGGCACCCGCCTTCTTATCGCCAGCCTTTAGGGCATCCTCCTCGCCTGTGGGGACAGTAGAAGAGGAGGCCAGGGCTACCACTGGATCATCGACCTCAGGTGTGACCAAATTATTAGCTAAATCTGGATCCAGATTGAAAACTTTATCAAAATTTGAAGGGGCGGGAAGGATGTTGCTGACATCCACTGCTTATGGAGGAGGTCCAAAACATTTTGGGGACCGAATAACCTCCTCCTCATTAACTGGCTGAGAGAAGACAGATCATCCTCAGTCTCAGAATCTGTGTGTGGGACTGAGGGGGCTTTGAAATGCGGCTGTGGTTTTTGCTTTGGAAAGGAGGGATTTGAACAACTGTGGTTGAAAGAGGCCCGAAAGTTGGATGGTCCGTTTTAAGTCCTCATCGGACATCCCTCTTTCAGTGGGCGGAACCCGGGGTCCTCACTTTGATGAACAGAGACCAGTCAATCTGAGCGAGGATCCTCTTCTTCCTCCTGATCCTGATTGAGATGAGGGTGAAAATCTCTGAATTGAGATACCTGTGAAACGCACCGAGCCTGCTCTGACCGAGGACCTCATGGAACGCGAGTCACCTTCTGATCTGTAAGAATGTCTGGCCGCCAGGGACTGCTGCACCCCCGCTGTGATTCCCTGGAAATCGCCAGTTCCATCCACGCCCTCATGGAATCAGGGACCTCCTGTGGGAGGAATTCTTCCTGTCGCAGTCCAGCTGCTGTAGGGGTGAAGGTTGCCCCGCACCCTCCGTGAAGGCGGTGGCTTGATGTGACTGAGAGGGTAGGTCTAGGGACGGGAGGGGTCTAGAGGCCTAGGAGATGGAAGGGTTTGGGTGGGCGGGTAGGGTCTGGTAACTGGGGAGCCCCAGAGAGCCCTTGGTATTCTTCTGAATCTGTTTCTCCAATGCCTTCTGCCGGATGCCTCCCTTGTGGCCTTAGAAGGACCTTTAGGAACGACAGATGTCTAGGCCATGAGACTTGTCACCCCTACTTGCCATGTTTGGTAAGAGATATCTCAGAGAAAATTGGGCCAGAGAATTGTAAATAGATATATAATAATAATATTTGGTGGCTGCCTGGACGGTTGGCACGCCCCGGTCCCGCCCAGTCACTGGGCAAGGCACCCCAATAGAAAACACACACACTCTCCCTTTTGAATTTTTATAGAGACTCGTATATGAGCAATATGGATTACAATTATTGCTAATATGGGAATGATTAGAAGATGAGATAAACAAGGAGTCTCACAAGAAAAACAGGTAAGCCAAATTGAGAACTAGTTCATAGGGCAGAAAAATAAAATAAAATACAAAATAAGCCCTGTGTCAACTGCTCCCACAGGCCCAGGCCTGGGGATTAGTTGGATAATATGACTGCTGTGCTGTAGAAAGTCAGGGTAGATTTACTCAGAGTAGACCAGAATTTTATAGAAAACCACCTGTGAGAGTGCCAACTTTGAACAGGTCACACAGACCAGCAACAATCCTTTATTATTAATACAGTAATGTACCCTAGGCTTCTTCAGAAAGAGAGCCTGGGGAAAAAAAACAAAAAACACAGAAAGAGACCAGGAAAAACTCTCAAGGGCTCTGGCATCAGCCAGTCTGGGCTCCCACGAGGCCTCGTGGAGAAAAAGCCCTGGATGAAGGGGAGGCGACGCAAGCCGCAACTACCCCAAGGAAGAGAACGGCGCCAGCTGCTTCCTCCGGCGCCAGCACAGCTCTGCCGCCCCAATGGCTTCGCTTGAAAAGAGCGGCAGAAATGGGGAATCGGGACTCCTGCTCAGCGCTCTCAGAGGGAGGAATCAATAATAAGAGGAAGAAACCCCAAGGGAAGGGTGTAGCAGCAGCACCAAGGGGTTAAAAGAAACGGCAAGTAGAGGTTATGAGGGAAACGAAAGCCAAGCCTCGCCCAATGAGAAGAAAAAAAAAAAGAGAGAGAGAGAGAACTGCCCTAAGCGGCTAGCGCCAGCGCACCCTGACTGACTGCTGCAATCGTGCAGTCAGCTTCTCAAGACAAGGGAACAATTTGCAAGCCAAATTGAAAGGGAAAGAAATTTTAAAGAAGCCAATTGGGAAAAGAATACCTCTGATTGTTCCTGTTCACCAGAAAGAGAGAGAGCTGCCTATCCGAACCAAGGCTGAGCTTAACTGGGGACGAATGAGAGGAGAGGAGGAGTCAAACGCCTTCAGTAAAGCCCAGCCTATCAGAACGGAGAGACTAAGCACCTCCCACTGCCTGGATGCTCGGAGCAGCTCGCTGGAGAAGAGGAATTGCAAAGATTTGACTTTGCACTTCAATTCTTCATTCTGCCACAGTCATTAACTCCACTCTCAGGGAAACTATCATCAATTTGCCATTTCTTTCCCAGAAGTGCCAATTCCTAGTATCCTGACAATTCATCTCACTTAAACCATAAAATTAGGTGAAATTAAGCCAATCCTACTGAACATTACATACTCTGATCATTACATTCCAAGATAAATACAGCTGAGTCTTTTCTATTTTTCTATGAATTCTTCCCCACACATACTATCTGCATTTTTAAACTGGAATATTAAAGACTAAATAATTCAGACAAAGAAAGCAGATGTTCTACCACTGAGCTACAGCCCTTAGCCACCGAGTGTTGCCTGCTAAATAGCAGCTCATGTAGAACAATATAGTCTGTCATCAAATGGCAACAGTTGCCAGGAAAAAAATTACACCAGAGTCCACACACTCAATTCTTGTGGATACATTGTATGTCTTCACACATAGTCTTCCAAATCCAATTCAGGGTTTGATTTATGAAATCTTAATAGCCCCTTTGTATCTTCTGAAATCTATTTCTAAATCTGACAAAACAGTATTCTCCTAACTATTCCACTTGCTAAAACCAGATACCACTAACCCTCTAACTTATTCTTCTATTAGATAAAACCCTCCTTTTGGAAAACTGTCAAAGTCAGAATGTAAAATATAGTGTTTTCTAGAACTTTTAGGGTTTTCTTTGTTTCCAATGGTGCTATAGAAAACGCACAAGCAGGTTTACATTTTGCAAATGTTAGGATGAAAGAAAGCAAGGGTATTTTATACACTATGATCCCAAATCTACTTTTCCCCAGTCCAGTATATTTGTCTTGCAAATGTTCTGAGATTTTGGAGAACATCATGACAGTTCTTCAGCTGATATCAACTAACTGTGCCAGCTTTACTGAAGCAGCTCCAATTTGCCCAAGTTACTGAGAAGATAATAATTTGAACTTTTAATCCATATGTAGGGGAAAAATAACCTAATGCTCAAATTCTTAAGTTTTAATCCCAAAGCATAATGTCCAAATACAGAAGTTGTAAGAAGTAACTCTAAAAAGTAACTTTGAAAAATCATAAGATGTATCTCAATGTTCAAGTTCCTAGCTTTTGACCTGAGGTAACACTGTCCAGATGTAAAAATCATAATTCATGGAGATAAGTAAAGTCTAAAAGAAGACTAACTGATGTTTAGGGACTGCTTAAGGATTGCTCCTGATACTGGGATTTATCCATTTTAAAAAGAAATATTTTACAGATTTCTCTCTAAAAGAAGTCTGAAAATCAGAGTAAAAATATATTAAATACAAATATATGCTTGTTTATACTTGCTGATTAAATGTACAGTATCATACTGCCAGGGATCAAATGTATTTTAAAAAATCCAGACCAAAATGCATGATATTGGTCCCCCTTTCATAACTCCATATTTAAAAGTCATGAACCAAGTGTTTTATTTTAGTTTTAAGATTATTTTTTTATATTTCTGAAATTGCAATGTAGCTACACAGGCTTTTTCCAATATGTTTCCAATCATGACAGCTAGACTAAAGAAGATTCCCACACAGCTTGTTTATTGTTCACAGGGTTTTTTTGATAGCAGTAACACAAGCTCCTATTTTTTTCTTTTGCTCCTAATTTTCTAATTAGTGATCATTCTTTCTCCAAGAAGCTGTTCTTTCTGCCTACAGGTACCCATAATCCTCTTTATTAATTGCATTTTAATTCCATATATGCCTCTTCTATTCTAAAAAAAGGGGGGGCATGACTAGCAACCAACTGTTCCTATTCTATGTTTGTATTATAATGCTTCCTCAGAAAGATACCATCAATTCCCCCAAAATGTGGATAATACATACATAGTTCAAGAAACAAAAGGTTTTCTATAAACTCTGCTTAGCATGATGTACAATATAATCTTTGTGGTAATTCAGTTTCTGCCTAGCTGAACCTCCCTGGATCTCCAGACTTAAGTAAAGTCTGCTCTTCAGTCCATCAAGCTTGTACACAACATATTGTCATGCTCCTTGACAAGCATTTTGATATATTAGGATTCAGTTAAAAATGGTCTCACAGGCAAAACATTCAGTTATAAGTAAATAACTGACAGAATGAATAAGTAAAAAGTAGTGTTTTTCAAGTCACAGGTGTTTTATTAAAGCTACCTTCTATAAATTAAAAACCATAAATAATCATCTTGTGGCAACCTGCCTAGAACATGTCCATTAAGTGCCTAATACACCATCTGGAAAGTGATCATGTCTAAACATATCCAAGAGAAGTGTAAGTATCAGAAAAAGACCAATATTGGTACTCTAGATTGTATCACAAAGCATACAACCGTAAGAGATGTCTACTACCCTTTATTTATCATCACATATCTTTTTATGTGACATTACTTAATCGTACTGCCCTGCTATTCACTTTGCAGAGAATGCACAGTACTGTAGGAGATATAAAAGAGTTTCTTAGTACTAGTTGCTGAGAATACATAAAAGAAAACAGCTGCTGCCTTAATACATTTGAAAGTGCCCAGAGGTATTCAGATGGCCATGCATGTTGAAAAAACCATGCTGGACCAAGAATATTTTGATCAAATTAACCACATAACTGTTAATGTCTATTCTGAATGTTACATATATAAGTGACGCTTGTACTTACTAGATTTTTCAAATCACACCTCTATTACTTTATAAGTAACACAAGGCAGTCAACATACATAATAGTATTTCTTCCTATTTTCCCCACAACAACAAATCTGTAAATTGAGTTGGACTGAGAGAAAATGACCGGCCCAAAGCCACCCATCTGGTTATCGTGCCTGAGGCAGGATTAGAATTCAATCTTTTGGTTTCTAGGTCTGGATCTTCACTAGCACTCCAAACTGATTCTCTTTTATTTATATGAAATAAATATATGAATAAACAGCAGTGTGCACTAAAAGCAAATGCTCAATGTGTGTGTGTGTGTGTGTATCTGCACTATATTGACAAATTAGAAGCAAAAATTGCTTAGAATTTGATTTATGTCCACTACGTTACTTTTAGAAATGATAAGAGAACTTGCATTCTTCAGCCTAGAAAACAAACTAATGCATGCTTCAAGTTTACAACCTACTGAATGTTCAAAGGCAGATTCAATGAAGGAGAAAGAAAAAGCATGTTGTTTTCAAAAAATATTTCAAACATACCAGTTTTCATTTAAAAAACTGTTTTAAAATATTGTCTAAGCAAATCCTGTAGCAAGAAGCAAGCTAAATTATGTAAGGTTGAACAGAGATTCAATTGGCATACTAACTGATTGCAAGTTAATATACAATGACAAACATTTATTTATGTATTTGTTTTTCAGAGAACTTATTTGATTGGACTTCTTTCTTTATGATGAACCTCAAAGTCAGATGATAGCAAAGGAACTCATTGTAAACAAGAAGTGCCATCAATATTTCTAAAGTGATTTTATAAATATTAATACAAACCATAATTTGCTTTTTAAAATAATTCATCTAAAATTGAAATTCAATCTGATCATAAATCAGCAACAGTGGCTGTTTATTGCAGAGGGTTTTTTGGCTCTTTTTTACTTTTTGCATATATTAATGTTTAAAAACAGCATCCTTATTGTGCCTTTCTTGAACAAAACATACTCTTTATTGTCTCTTTTATAAAGCCACTTTTATTTGTGTTCATACACATGTAAAAATGTACACCCCATCTATCAATGAAATATCTTTAGACTATAAAATCAAACAAAGGGAAACCAAATCTCAAAAACAACATCATTTTCTCCAAAAAGGATCAAGATGAAAAAGAAAGTCCTGCTCAGAAATCTGTCTCCTTCCCTGCCTATACAATCCACCCCTTTACTGGCAACTATTCAGAAGCCAAAATATGTTCCCTAAAGCTCCGTTTCTCAACCTTGGAAGCTTTTAAGATGTGTGGACTTCAATTCCCAGAATTCCACAGCCAACATAGGAATTCTGGGAGTTGACATCCACACATATTAAAGCAGCCAAGGTTGAGAAACACAGTTCTAAAGGAACAGCCGGTGTACTGATTTCCCAGTTGTAGCCTTGGCATCACTTCTCTGTCAGAAAAAGCTACAATGGACTTTCCTATGTGCATATTTTACACTCTGCTGCCCAGATCAGAGTTTTGACTATTCTATCCTGCTGTCCAACTTTTATACCCTAGACTAGAGAGTTCTCTTGGATGCAGGAATTTTCACAGCAAACAAGTGCGGGCATGCTCCCCCTTTCCTGCCCAGCAGATCTAGTATCAAGCAATAGATTTTACTGCAGGTATGTTAAGCACCTTTTAGGCTTCTAGCATCTCAATATATCCTTCACTTTCCTAAATATTAAAAAGAAATCTTCCCTAAAATTATTGTCATAGCATTTGGCAACAGAACTTAAAATATCTCAAAGATGCTTTTTCAAGAGTTTAGGGTTGAGGTTAGGGTTGAGGTTAGGGTTCAGCTAAAGAACTGACAAGCTGAAGAAGCTTCTTGGATGATAAGTGAAATGTCTTCAAAGAAAAACTAGAAAGTCCAGTTGCCTCTTGAAAAAGCACCATAGGGACAACCATGACCTGAATGATTGAGAATCTCCATAGGATTTAAAGTAGTTACTTTGCATATGAAAATAATTGGTCAAATATTATAGAAGCATAGCTCTATTATGCAACCACAAATACAGCCATCCCAACATGTAAGCTAGATATTGAAAGCAGACAGGAAAGACCCCATGTAAAATTCATTTATTTCAATGATGCTTAAGCAAACACCTCTCAATATTCATAATTTTCCATTTCATCATTTCAGCCCACCAACCAGCCTCCCCAACAAATAAATATTTCCTAAGAAATAGATTCAGACTGGCCCTATTAAGTGTTTTTGAGATAACTAGCTAGTATTTGGAAAATGAATACATTTTCCATGTTGGAAAATAAGCCTTTGGCTCAGTCTGAGATCCTGAGAGCTCTGGAACAGGTTTTCATTGAGGATATTCCTGTACTTTGCTCCATTCAGCTTTTCCTCAATCCTGATGAGTCTCCCAGTCCCTGATGTTGAAAAACACCCCCACAGAATGATGCTGCCACCACCATGCTTTACAATTGGGATGATATTAGGCAGGTGATGAACGGTGCCTGGTTTCCTTCAGATGCAATGTTTAGAATTGAGGCCAAACAGTTCAATCTTGGTTTCATCAGACCTGATAATCTTGTTCCTCACAGTCTGAGAGTCCTTCAGGTGCTTTTTTGCAAACTCCAAATGGACCTTCATGTGTTTTGCACTGAGCAGAGGCTTCCATCTATTCAAGCCCAGATCGACGGAGGACTGCAGTGATGGTTGTCCTTCTGGAACTCTGTCCCATATCTTCACAGGATCCCAAAACTCAGTCAGAGTGAAGGCCCTTCTCCCCCAATTGCTCAGTTTGACCGGGCAACCAGCTCTTGGAAGAGTCTTGGTTGTGCCAAACATCCTCCATTTGAGAATTATGGAGGCCACTATGCTCTTAGGAACCTTCAATGCAGCAGAAATTTTATTATAGCCTTCCCCATATCCATGCTTTGCAATAATCCTGTCTTTGAGCTCTGCAGGCAGTTCCTTCAAGCTCATGGCTTTGTTTTGCTACAGCAAGCACTGTCAGCTGTGAGGCCTTCTATAGAGAAGTGTGTGACTTTCCAAATCATATCCATTTAATTTACCACAGGACAACTCCAATCAAGGAGTAGAAACATGCCAGCAACAATCAAGAGAAATGGGAGGCACCAGACCTAAATTTCACATGTTGTTGCAAATGTGTGGTCTGACTACTTATGCCAATGTGATCTTTCAGTTTTTTCTTTTTAATAAATTTATAGACATTTCTAAAATTCTGTGTTCACTTTGTCATTATAGGGTACTGAGTGTAGATTAATGAGGGAGAAAAAACTTCAACACCTGTAGAATCAGGCTGCAGCATAACAAAACTGACAAAAGTGAAAGGGGTTTGCATGCTTTCTGAGTGCCCTGGATATACCACTTCATAGTGCTTTAGAGCCCTCTCTAAGCGGTTTACAAAGTCAGCAGTTACATTGCCCTCAACAATCTGGGTCATCATTTTACCAATCTCAGAAAGATGGAATGCAGAGTCAAACTTGAATCGAATTTCTGGCAGTCAGCAGAATTAGCCTGCAATACTTTATTCTAATCGCTACACCACCACGATTCTTTGCTATGAGATCTCTAAACTCTAGGCAGGAATTAAGAGCTCTCATAGATGCACCAAGTTTAAATAATACTGCAAATCATGTATCTGCATCCATACAGGAAGCGCTGTTCTTCCAAGAATTAAGGCATCTTTCCCCATTAATTAATCTTTTCAATTTATGTTCTAAGTCTATGTAATACTGATAAACGAGTTTTGCGAACTAAATTTCAAAAGATCACTCGCAGAATATAAATACCAAACATTCTAAGGAAATGTATATAACTATCTCTATAGCATCAACATATGGTTTTAATTAAATCATTTGTTATAAAAGTACATACATGCAGCTTTGGTTGCCTAGTTTTTGGGCCAAATCATATTTTATCAGCCAAGCAATGGTATAATTTTCCTTAAAATAAATATGTCAATCCTGGAAACAGTGTCTGACTTTTCCCTCATTTGATTGCTTTTACTATACACTATTCATAGCCTTCTTTCAGAGCGAGTCCAAAAACATTCAGAATAACATGTATTTTAGGTTACTTACGATTGGTGAACACTACAGTTGTAAAATACAAAATCCACAGATGCAAACTTCTTCCCTGTCTCTTTGGATTTAAGATAAAGCTTTACCACTCGCTTATCACCTAGAAAGAAAACAAAGCAAGCACAGAGATCAACGAACTGGTGATCGACATGGATATCTGTGAAAATAAAGACTTTTAATTTGACTGGATTGGAATAAATAGTTCTGACTGAATTGAGAAATAGTCTCAGTGAACACCAAAGACATGAGAAAACATTAATCATGGAGGAACATGATCCATCCAAACCACTTTTCTTCTTTCTAGATAGCTTTAATGGTTTAGAGAGAAAGTAATCTTGCAAAACTAAAAAAAGCTGGTGAAAGACTCTGATAATAGATCTTTAACTGCCTACTGCAGAATTTATATTTGGCATTCTCCACCTTAAATACCTCTAGATCTGATCTGGAAACTTTCTGAAGATGTAATTGGCAGAAGTGTCTGATTGAATTATATAAAAATGAGGAACCAAAAGATTTGTAGCAAATTTACTTCAATGAAAAATTAGCCTCAGCAAATCACTGGATTGGTCTCAAGCTACTCTATCCAAGTTATTATATCCAATGACTTTTTCAGACCCTCCATTAATATGCATCTCAATTATTGCCCTTCTTTCTTGTTTACACATTACCTCTCCCTCAGGCCAATATGTTATATTTTAAGGGATTTAGATTTCTCTATTGCAAAAACAACCCGAGTATCTGTGGTCAGAATAGATTATACCATCTGAACCAAAGAACTAAATTATCTGCCTTACATCTAGGGACAGAAACAACAACCTATTTTTAGACAGTGCTTATTATTACCTAGAGCAATCTTTTCCAACCTTGGCAGCTTGAAGTTGTGTGGACTTCATCTCCCAGAATTCCCCAGCCAGCCCTGGGGAGTTCAATTAGGTGTTGAAGTATACACATCTTCACATTGCCAAAATTGAACAATTCTGACCCTGGGGAGAAGGGTTTTGTAATGGAATAAAAATATTACAAGAAGTATAGACTCATAAAAATAAACTGGTTCAGTTTTTGTATTACTTAAATATTTGTTGAAAAATTCAGTTCCCTAAGTACACTCAGTTTATTCTATATTTAAATGCTGCAGGATGATGAGATGATATTAACTCACCTTGTCCTCTGGTAATAGGTATCACATCTTTTGTAGATGGAGAACTACAGTAGATTCTGCCATCTTCAATGCGGCTTTCAGATTCAGTGAAATCTTCAAAGGAACAATTCACACCAGCCAGGAGATCAGGAACATTCCAAGCTTGCAAAACCAGCTGACAGAAGAAAAAATCTATTCAATGATCTGTAGTTGTTGTTGTTTTAAATTCTGCACTCAAACCAGCTGGAAGGTCTATTCAATGATCTGTAGTTGTTGTTGTTTTACTGCAGTCTGGTTTGGTTCTGCAACCCAACAGGACAGACACAGACTTCAGAGGATAATTAGAACTGCAGAAAAAAACAATTACTACCAACCTCCCTTCCATTGAGGACCTGTATACTGCACAAATCAAAAAGAGGGCTGTGAAAATATTTGCAGACCCCTCACATCCCGGACATAAACTGTTTCAACTCCTTCCCTCAAAACGACGCTATAAAGCACTGCACAACAGAACAACTAGACACAAGAACAGTTTTTCTCCCAAACGCCATCACTCTGCTAAACAAATAATTCCCTCAACACTGTCCAACTATTTATAAAGTCTGCACTACTATTACTATTAATCTTCTCAACACTCCTTATCACCCATCCCCTCCCACTTGTGACTGTATGACTGTAACTTTGTCGCTTGTATCCTTACGATCTATATTGACTGTTTCCTAATATGATTTGATTGCTTATTGTACCCTATGACTATCATTAAGTGTTGTACCTTATGATTCTTGATGAATGTATCTTTTCCTTTATGTATACTGAGAGCATTTGCACCAAGACAAATTCCTTGTGTGTCCAATCACACTTGGCCAATAAAGAATTATATTCTATAACAAAACCTGCATACTTCACCATCTTAAAGAAATACACTGACATAGTATTTATATAGTTATATGGAATTTGAAATAAAATGACCCACCGGGACTTCCGACATGGTGACTGATATATTCTTAGGCTGAACGGTAAGTTGAACACACTGGTGCAGATCTGAGGCAAAACGTTGGTGTTCACCAGCTCGATCACAACGCTCCTTCCGAGAACAGCTGTGGAAAAAAGCAAAACAAAAACAAAAACCAATGTCTATAAGTCTGTGGTAATCTTTAGCTACAACTAATTGTTGATCTCTGCCAAGAACTGGAGACTTCAATCAATAAACCATGTTACTCCCACTTGTAGAGTTGAAATTGAAGAATTTATTGTTTTGTTCACAATCGTGGCAATAGCTGTAACAACAGATGTCCGTGTAAAGTCAGCATTGAAAACAGTTAACTCCCAACATTGTTTTATCCATCCCTGCCCAATTACCTCTGCCCCACCCTAATCCGCCCATTATCTAATTATCCACACCACCACCCCGTGCCTAATTACACCACGTCTAAGCTAATATTACTTTCCTCCCTCCCATTAGTATCCTAAATAGCCATGATCACTTCGCTTCAATGGCAGCACTGTGTTAAAGCCAAACATTGCAAAAGCAAAACATCCATCTGTATTATCTGAGTTCCAAGGCTACACAGCCCTCCCACATTCCGAAGTTGACTTCTGAGGCTGTGAAATGTCACCCACGGCCCTCCCTTCCTTCTCTGCTGATCTGGTTTGCTGCCTGCCAAGTTGCAATGCTGGACTCAAAGTGCAGATCAGGGATTCACAGCTATCAGGGATTCACAGCTCCAAGGCACAGCTGTAATGTTGGGCTTCAGGATGCTGGTAAGATGTAGAGCCCGACACTAATAATGTTCTCATTATGTTGCTATATTGATGATTAATTACATGCAAAGACAGATCTTATTTTCATCTGCTAGTTCATTTTAGTTTTATTTAAATTCTAGTCCACCTTTCATAACTGCTTTGTCGGTTACAACTGAAATGGAATAAAAGTTGCACAAATAAATGAGAAAGCCCTTAATGCTATTCCTATATTACACAAATAATAAAAGAGACCATACATATTATCAATTGAAAACATGCTTCACAATAGACACTGAAACTTCACATTCAAATAATCACAGAAATATTTATTTGGTAATTCGACATATTTTTGTATATTATATTTTGCTCTTGAGCCCACATCCATGTTTATAAGAAAACTAATGCCTAGATCAGGATGGCATTCAATTTCTCAAAAATCTTACTGAAAAAAATAAAGATGGGCTTTATGCATTATTTTACCAACATTAAAATTAATCTTAATGAGAAAGGAGTAAAAGGAAACATTTTACAAACACAGGTCTATCTTCTCAGAGGAAGCCTTAATGATAGTACAAAGGTTTGCTTCTAGAAGGTTATTAAAATTTATGTTTTAACTGCAATAAAATCTGAATTGTGAGAACAAGCCTTATTCTTCTGTTTTGGTTTGCTTGCTAAATTAAATTTCAATCTTTCTCTCTGAAAATTAGTCCTTTAAACAAAGAAACCCAACCTAGATGTTATTACTCCTCAAAGTTAAATCACTATCTTTATGATAGGACCTTAATTTCATCTGCAATTGTGCATGGGTTATTAACTATGTAACACAATAATCTAACAAATACTTACCATGCTGAACAGCTTCTTAATATTTAGTGTTTGTATAAATGCTTGCAAGTGTGCAGTGAGTTTCATGTGCTTTTGCACTTGATCTTTACAAAACCACTACATGGTAAGTCACAGAATAGGAAAGAATCTCAATATGGATTTCATCCAGTATGATGATTATGCAAGAAATCCTTTAGAACTGTATTAGCTAATCAGACCTTTATTTAAAAAAAGAAGAAGAAGAAGAAGAAGAAGGAAAGACAATCCATTTCACTATCAAAACATAATGGTTATCTAAAAGCTAAGAGAATATTCATAAAGTTACAAAATATCTTGTAATTTGAAGTAGTTGATCTGGATACTATAAACAACTGCTCCTTCGTCTCTGTAACAGTTCTTCAAATATGCAAAGAGGAATACCATGATACTCTGAATCAAGTCTTCTCAGAATAAGCATATGCAATGCTTACAATCTTTCAACATACAAATCACCATCCTCCAGACATATCCCAGCTCATAACATTCTTCTTAAAATATGACAGTCAAACTGCTTTTTCCACTACGCAAGTAGGAGTCAACAGTAAGAGTAACTTACTGGTTAAGTTTTTACCTAGTAGGTAAGAATAAGAGAGTAACATTGAGACTCGTTCCTGTTCTGTGACTTATCATATAGTGGTTTTGTAAAAATCAGCAAGTTCATGGCAGAGTCAAAATTCAAGCTGGGAATTTTGTGATTCAGTTCTCAATAGCTGTATGACACTGATGTAACTTTATACCTGGGCATTTATATGTCTGAATTAGATCCTTTTTAAAAAAAATTCTGTAGGGCTCATCCTTTAATATCCTACCCTAATCAATTGCATGCTCTTCCCATCTCATGTATTGTGGTTTTAATGGACCTGGAGTCCTGCTTCAATTTCCTTTGAGCCTAACAGTTCATCGCACTCATCTATGCTCTCGATTAAGCAACTCCAAGCAATTTCAAGTAAGCAGCTGCAAATATTCCATCTATTTCATCAAAGGCAGTCACTCGGCTGCTCCCTGTAGCACTGTTCTATCCAGGTATTCTGCCTCCATTAGTAAGTTTAAATGGGATTCTTTAACTTCTTCTCCCTGCATTTGTGATAACATTATTTCATTATAGAAAGCATTTAATTAAGCAGAGGGCAATACAGTAAAAGCAGATACACATGCACCTTTCAAGGTCTTGGTAATCTCAATGATTTATCTCCCTAGCAAGTGCCAGCATGACACTGCACAATGGAGTTTCTGAGCCACTTCAACATTCCACCTATATCCTTGGTATGCTTCAGGGAAAGAGATGTCTTTGAATTTTAATTAAAATGCTCCACATGGCTAAACAGTCAGGACTCTGTAGCTTCTAACAACTTTTCCCCCTCAAGCCCAAAGAAAATCACCCCTTTAATGTCTTTCAATTTTTGTTTTGCCCCTTCTCTTTTATGCTTTCATTGGTAACCCTATATGAGAACTCCAGTTCCTGAGTTAAAGACACTGAATTCTAAGTTAGTTTTAATCTGTAGCAGCAGATGCACACGATCTTCAAAGAAAACCAGACTAATGAGTTATAAAAGATAATGTCTTCTTCATACTATTCCTCTGCAGCTAAAACAGGGCTAGAGCTGATTCCCAATAATATTTCCCTGTTGCCAAATGTTCTGGGATTGGCATCTCAACGCTGCCTCAGTTCAAGCCAATTTCAAAAGTTAAGAATCTTAACTTTTCCAATATGACAAACAAGAAGCATTGGGGTACCTGCATTTGATGCATCAATCAACATAACTGGAAACATTTGTTAGCTACAAGTACTGGCATTTCATGCTGAGCAATCAAATTGCATTCATAAAAGTGTTAAGAAATTTTCTTTGAACTGTAGACTAAGATAAAGTATTTTCAAGCAGAAAGAACTACGTATGCTACATTAATGCCATTACCCCTACCACCTGCCCATTTTCCATTAGTCCAAGTAATTCAATATCTAAACTTATTATATATGCATAGAGGTGTATGCGTGTGTATATCACTATTAAGATGCTGCACACCCTCTGTAAATAAATAAATCATGGACAACTGGTTTCAGGGCAGCAAACCATTTTGGGGAATGCATAGTCCGTGTCAATCTACGCTAGAATGAGGGTGACTCCTGCTGTGTTTCAAGATAGGAAGTAGAGAATTTAGTCCTCAGCCACCCACACATCAGACATTCAGAAGCTGCCGATGCAGTAGACAACTGGCAACTCAGAGCTGGCTGCCATCAATCAGCTTTACAGCATTAAGCATTTACCACAGAGGCAAGAGGAGACTAAGTATACATACCAGACATTGAGGTTTACTTCTCTCAGCTTGAAATAAACAGGTGAAGCCTAACAGCAATTCTTTGCTCTATTCCCCACTGTGCTGGTTCCACATTCATGCAAATCAGCAGGATGAGGGATTCCTGACAACTACAATGGACCGAATTTTTTAATCCATACAAAAATTTGCTGAGGTGTCCTACCATAGGAGATTCAAGGTTGAATCTACATGACAGGCTGGCTCACTCAAGCAAAACAAGTAATTTCCCCAACATTACAAAAAGAAATGATAATGTCATCCTTATCCTTATCATAGTTCTAACATTTTTATGAGTATGCACAGCACTTCAATCTTATTATTGCAATCTTATAATAACTCCATAAACTCAGTATTATATAAACATGAGAGAGAGAGAGAGAGAGAGCAGTGCTTCACTAAGAAATAGCATTTTCTTTAACTGAATTCCATTAGACAGCAAAACTTCACAGCTTCCTGCTTTTTACTTTTTTATACGTTAACCAGGTGCCACCAAAAGCCCATAAACAGATCTAGAAATGAATTCCTTCTCTGACTCTTTCCTCGTCACTTCACGTTCAATAGTCTCTTGCTTCTGAATAATTAGATCTCATAGCAGCATTGTGACTGATAGACCCAAACTCACCTCTTGTCAAGGCCTCCTGTCATTTTTCAACCCTATGCCTTCTACCATTTTTCTTTTTTACCATTTGGTCCTTCTTACCTTAGCACACATTGTTTTAATGAATGGCTTAACTTAATTTTAACTAATATGGCCATCTTTTGCTACTTTCCCTCATTTACACTCTTCCAAAGGTTCTGCTTATGTATTTCATACCAACATATGCTTGATGGTAGGAACCATGATAGGTGTTACACAGAACATAATATTAATACATTTTGTTGTATTTTATTTTATTGGTGAAATTTAACAATTGCAACAATTACATTAGTGATCATACAGTAAAAATGCACATCCCAGAGATTAAAATAAGCTAAAAGAAAAAAAAACTAATATCTATACAGCAGCAACAAACTTTTTCAGGCTCTAAACTTAACATTACATGAGGGTTCTTTTGTGCTCTTTGAGCTTGCTTGTTTCTTGCAGGGGTTTCATTACCAATTAGATAACATCATCAGTGATGATGATCTAGATGGTTAATGAAACATCTGCAATGAAACAACCAATGAAAGGATCCCTCAGCTCAATCCTGAGTACAATATTCTCTTTTATTGTTAACATTGCATCTAGACCAGCAGTTGCCAATGGGTGGGCCGTGAGAAAATTTTGATGAGCCACAGCATGCTGAGGCAGGGAAGCTGGGCAATCCTGCATTCTCCCATGTTGTGGCTTTCTGCCTCCTGCCTCAGCGCATCAAGGAGGCCGAGCAGCAGCGGGAAGAGCGCAGACCTCCTGAGCCACAGAAAGCAGCTGCCCTCAGGTGAAGATGTTGTGAGAGGGAGGCTCGACCCCCTCTTTCTCCTCACCAGAAGTGCTCACACGTTCAGCGGGAAGGAGGCGGTTTGTCGGGGGCCATGGGGCAGTGAGCGCTTTGCGTGTGTTTCTGGCTAGGAGGAAGAGAAGCTTCGAGGGGGGCACAGGAGATCGCGTCCTCCCCTCGCAGGCCAGGAAACGCCCAGGAAGAGCTCCGATGCCGCGATCTCCCACGCCCCTGCTCTCAGGAGCTTCTCTTTCTCCTCGCCAGAAGCGCTCACATGCTCACTGCGAAGGAGGAGGCTTGTCGGGGGCCAGAGGGCTGGTGAGCGCTTTGCACAAGAGCACTTCTGGCGAGGAGGAAGAGAAGCTTCTGGGGAGGGACGAGCCTCCCCCTTGCAACATCTTCCCTTGAAGGCATCGCTGGCAGCCACTCAACCTCCTTGATGCACAGAGGCAAGATGCAGGAGGTGACACCAATTCAGAGGATCCTTTCCCCTCACCCCCACCCCATCGCAGGCCAGGCCTATGCCACGATCTCCCGCACGTATGAGTGCATCCGCCGCCAGTATCACCCCTGTTGCCCCACGTTCCCGACAGCCATCTGGTCTTTAGCACATGGCTTGTCAGCCCAGAGTGAAGGTTGTCTGCTGTGCTGAACCGTGCATGCCCACACCCACCACTCTCCCCGGCAGGGAAAGTGACGCCTCTCGGCTTGGACTCTGGGTTTGTGACTGGTATGTCTTAACTGGGACTGGGATGACTTCACCTTGCCCACGGGACCACCAAGTAGCAGCTGCCAACTCCTTTCTCCACCCGCCAAGTCTTACCATGAGAAAGAGAGCAGCTGGGGTATCAGTGTAGCTGCTCTGTTAGTTCATAATCACCTACCCAGAGAAGGAGGTGCTGGAAGAGGAGAAGGAGGCAGTAGTGGAGAAGCAAGCCAGGTGTTAAAGACCCAGGGTGGGGGGAGGCTTCCAGCCCAGCCCTCCTTCCCTCTCCCAACTCCAGACAGCCACACCTGGCAAAGGAGGGAAATGTTTCCTCTGACTTGGGGGAGATATGAAATGACAGGAGACCAGATTTGAGGGGGGGCTCTGCTTTTCTTGTTATATATATATTTCTTATAATTAAATAAGCATTTTTATATTTAAATATATATATTTATATATATGTATATATTAAAAATATTTTTTAAATAGTACATTTATATTTAATATAAAAAATAAAAAATTTATATTAAATATATTACCTTTTTAAAAAATCATATAAAGCCCTAAATGGCTTGGGTCCAGGGTAATTGCGGGAACGCCTCCTGCCTGCATCACATTCCGATTGCCCCGTGCGCTCCCACAGGAAGGGCCTCCTGGGAATACCGTCGGTCAGGCACTGTCAGCTGGCGGCTCCCAGGGCTAGGGCCTTTTCTGTGGGAGCGCCCGCCCTATGGAATCAGCTTCCTGCGGATCTTCGTTTGGCCCCTGATCTCCGCTCCTTTCATTGAGACCTGAAGACTTGGCTGTTTCAGCAGGCCGGCCTGGATTGACCATGGGGGCGGGTAGTTTTAATAGTATTGTTTATTATTGCAATTTTAATTGTTTTTAGCTGTTCCTTGTAATTTAGACTTGCCTTTATTTTAATATCTTTTTATTGTATATATCCTTCTTTTTATATGTTCGCCGCCCTGAGTCCTTCGGGAGAAGGGCGGCATACAAGTCTAATAAAATAAATAAATAAATAATAAATAATAATATTAGTGGTCCTCCGGATTTAAAAGTATGAGTTTGGTGATCTCTAAGGTCCAAAAGGTTGGCAAGACCATACAGAATCATATTCTTCTTTGTACATGACCTTGTTACTAAATTGAAGATTAATTGTACTATTGTAACAGGTTTATAAGCATTCAAAACATCAGAAATAAGGCTTCCACACTGGAACCAAGTTTTTGTATATAAATATAAAGGAGTGTGGAGAATAAGACACCATCAACGCAAACCAAACCAAACCAAATTCAGCATACTTACACATTATGTAGGACACACCAACCACAGTGAGGATCTCTAGAACCCAGGCACAGTGCACATGTTGTATATTGCTCACAGCTTTCCACTGGCACGCGAGTCACCTGGGGGACAAGCACTGGTGTTAAATAAAGTCTTACTTCAGAGACTTTCAAGTTGCAGTTCTTATTCATGTGAAATTCCCAGGGCTTCCTCTTTTTCACCATTTACCACCAGACAACTGGAAATGGTTCATTCTGTTTCAGCACCCTATTCATTGATTACAAGTGAAAAATCCAGAAGCAGGAGCTAAAAGAGAGAGAAGTGTGCCCCACTCTGTCATAATACCAGTGCTATGGAATGATATTCCTCCTGAGATCCATCTAGCTCCAACAGTGATGGCATTCTTCACAGCCTTACAGATCTAGCTGTTCTCTACACCTTGAGTTAGGGTGGATGGTGTCCTGCTGCATTTGTTGCTGGGGGAGGAGTGATGTTACCTGGACTTGCCATAAGTTCTTGTTCTTTTTAATAATTTTATTACAGTGCATTTTCCAGTTTATTTGTTCTTGCCAGTGCATAAATTATATAAATATGATTTAATATAATTTAAAAGAGGTCTTGTCTGAAACAGAGATGCGCTTCTTGGCAACTCAGGACAACGATTTCCCAACGCCAACTCTCTCTGTTTAATACTATGTTATAACATTATGGTGTGGTACTTAGGGGAAGGAATTATGGTTACCAACCATCTTTTAAACATTCAGTTCTCCTTTGATATAGGTAATTGGGAAGGGGTGTTATGACAACCAGCTGTTGAAAAGAATACTTCATTGCTCCTGCCAGAAGAAAACGCCACTGCCTTTGTGAAACAGATGGCAAGCACTGAAAAAAAGGTGAAGCAGAGGACTCTTTGTCTACCACCCCAATTGTTCTCCATGGACTACACAACATGATTACAATGTAATCATTAAGGGGGGGAGCAATTCAGTTAGCATTGAAAGCATCCTAGAATTCAAAATTATGTTATCATTCCTTCAGCTTGTTCTGCTATTTCAAGGGAAGCATACTTTCACACACACCCTAAACTGAGATCTCCACTTGACCTTTAAATAATGTGGTAGGATTACACTCCAGAAAATATGCAGGACCTTGATAAGATAGTTATTTTACTGTAGACAATTATAGCAAATATGATTACCCCCTAGGAAATTCTCCCCTACGAATTCACATCTAAACATGTTACATTAGTGGCTATTTCTGGATGGGAGGAGGGGGAGGGGCTTGTTAATCTGCATGTGGCCATTTTTGGCCTAATATTTCACTTGCCTCAAATACATAATCCTTCACAAACAGTTAGGAAATACTGTAGTTTTTCCTAAACCGTATCTTCTACATATATTGTATTAGGGATCCCATCATCATCTGCCAGCATAATTCTGTTATGATCATTCTGCATATCAGCTAGGGCACTAGCATGGGGAGGGAAGTGGAGTATAATTCAGCCCACTATTTTTAGTGCTATAAAACCTGAAATGATGCTGAAATGAAATAGCTAAATTTCAGTAAAATAATACGCATACATTCCCCAACTGAAATAGTTTGTGCTAAAATCACCTAAGGACTGATTCAGGAATTATCAGAAAAGGATCTAACTGAACATTACAACAGAATTTTAGATATGAAAATTAGATATCTCTTTTTGAAGAGATAAGATAGGAAGTAGGAATGTCAAGGTACAGAAAACCTCGTACAAATTAAGTAGTTTTGTAAAGCGGGGGGGCAGAACAAAATGCAAGCTTCCTTTGCTCATGGATTAAAATAATTTTACACTTCCCAATTGCCACATTTAAAGCCAAATACCTTTAGTGGACCTAAAAGGGTCAGTCAAATATACAGGTGAAACTCGAAAAATTAGAATATCGTGCAAAAGTTCATTTAACATTAACATTCAAAGTCCAGCATGACATGGGTCCAGGTTATTTACGAGAACGGCTCCTCCCAACATCAAATACTAACCGCTCTGTACAGGCTCACAGACGGGTTCTCTCGGGCCGTCATGCTCAATGTCGCTGGCATGCACGGGAGGGCCTACTCTGTGGCAGCTCCCACTCTGTGGAACCTTCTTCCGCTGGAGCCTGGCCCCCGATCTTCGACCTTCCGCACGATTTGAAGACTTGGCTCTTTTACAATCTGGGCTGTGCTGATTCTCTGGGGTTGGTCCTATTTTAACAATGGGTTTTAATTTTCAATTCGGCTTAACTTGTTTAATATACTTTTAATTAATTAATTTATTGTTGTATTTTTAGCTGTGAGCTGCCCTGAGTCCTTTTTGGAGAGGGGGCAGCATATAAGTCGAATAAATAAATAAATAAATAAATAAATAAATAAATAAATAAATAAAATTTATTTCAGTAATGCAACTTAAACTGTGAAATTAATGTATGATATAGACTCATTACATGCAGAGCAAGATAGTTCAAGCCATGATTTGTCATAATTCTGATGATTATGGCTTACAGCTCATGAAAACCCCAATCCACAATCTCAGAAAATTAGAATATTACATGCAATCAATAAAACAAGGATTGTACATAGAACAATATCACACCTCTGAAAAGTATAAGCATGCATATGTACTCAGTACTTGGTTTGGGCCCCTTTTGCAGCAATTACTGTCTCAATGTGGTGTGGCATGGAAGCTATCAGCCTGTGGCACTGCTGAGGTTTATGGAGGACCAGGATGCTTCAATAGCGGCCTTCAGCTCTTCTGCATTGTTCGGTCTCATGTCTCTCATCTTTCTCTTGGCAATGCCCCATAGATTCTCTATGGGGTTCAGGCCAGGCGAGTTTGCTGGCCAATCAAGCACAGTAATCCCACGGTCATTGAACCAGGTTTTGGTGCTTTTGACAGTGTGGGCAGGTGCCAAGTCCTGCTGGAAAATGAAGTCAGCATCCCCATAAAGCTTGTCTGCGGAAGGAAGCATGAAGTGCTCCAAAATCTCCTGGTAGACAGCTGCATTGACCCTGGACTTAATGAAGCACAGTGGACCAAAACCAGCAGATGACATGGCTTCCCAAATCAACACAGACTGTGGAAACTTCACACTGGACTTCAAGCATTTTGCAGTGTGTGCCTCTCCATTCTTCCTCCAGACTCTGGGTCTTTGGTTCCAAATGAGATGCAAAAGTTGCTCTCATCAGAAAAGAGGACTTTGGACCACTGAGCAACAGACCAGCTCTGTTTTTCTTTAGCCCAGGTAAGATGCTTCTGACGACATTTGAAGCCCATGTCCAGGATCCGTCTGTGTGTGGTGGCTCTTGATGCACTGACTCCAGCCTCAGTTCACTCCTTGTGAAAGTCGCCAACACTTTTGAATGATCTTTTCCTGACAAAACCTCCAGGCTGGCTCATCCCTGCTGCTTGTGCACCTTTTCTTTCACACTTTCCCCTTCCACATAACTTTCTATTAATGTGCTTTGATACAGCACTTTGGGAACTTCTTTTGCAATTACCTTTTAAGGCTTTCCCTCCTTATGGAGGGTGTCAATGATGGTTTGCACAACTGTCAGGTCAGCAGTCTTTCCCATGAATGTGATTCCTACTGAACCAAACTGAGAGACCATTTAAAGGCTCAGGAACCCTTTTCAGGTGTTATGGCTTAATTAGCTGATTAGAGTGGGACACTTTGAGCCTAGAATATTGCACCTTTTCACAATATTCCAATTTTCTGAGATTGTGGATTTGGGGTTTTCATGAGGTAAGCCATAATCATCACAATTATGACAAATCACCGCTTGAACTATCTTGTTTTGCATGTAATGAGTCTATCTCATATATTAGTTTCACCTTTTAAGTTGCATTACTGAAATAAATGAACTTTTGCATGATATTCTAATTTTTCGAAGTTTCACCTGTAGGTCAAATACCATGTTTCTTTCTAAGTCCAAGGTCAATGAATGGAGGCAATTCCTATACTTTTTTTGAGGGGTTGCTACATCGAGCAGAGTAATGGAAGGCAGGCCACCTGATACGCCTCTTTCTTCGAGCTATGACGAGTAATTCAGGAAGTGGAGGTGCTAGTCTCTCCATTCCAATAGACTGGGCCACTGAAGGACATTCTGACTCCTCCTCCTCTCCTCCTCCGACGTCCCCCAGTTTAGCTAAGACGGAGAGCCGGCCAAAAACAAGCCGACAGGTAGACCCCAAAGCTATTCAACAATGAGGACACGAGGTCGGAACAGGAAGAACCCACCAGATGGAAGGAAAGAGGGGCTGGATGCTCACGCAGCTCCCTGAGAAAGGGCGATTCAGGTAAGTACCAACACCCATTCTCCAGCAGCTGCTGCTCGAGCATCCAGGAAGTGGGCCATACCAAAGCTGGGCCTGTCCTAAGGAGGGGCTCCATCTGGGCCAAAGATGCCCCTGAGCCGAAAGTGGACTCAAGGTAACAGATGCCAAAGGAGGGCGCCTGTCAAGCAAGACGCTCAACCTATAATGCGGAAAATGGCATGGGAAGCCCATGTGCTTGCCTGTGACTGAGATAGAGCCTGAGGCCCAGGCAGGACGAAGCCGCACTGCAGAGGAAGTGTGGACAGAAGGTACTGGGTGAACGGCTGGCAGGAGGTTTCACAATAAGTGGCCTGAACCAGCCACCAATGGTAGAGGAAGACACTTTCTGCCCTTGGGAGGTCGGACTAAAGGAAACAAATAGATCCTCAGACTCCGGAACGAGCTGTTCTTGAGGTAGACTCACAGAGCCCTGCAGACATGCAGTCGATGCCTCTGGTGTTCCAAGTCGTGAGAAGGCCGCGGACAGAAGTTCGGAGAACCAGCTTCTGAGCCCTGTTGAAGGCCGAATTCACCTTCGGCATGAAGGTCAGATCAGGACGCAACACTACTGTGTCAGAGTAGAAAATGCAGAGATCGCTACGACACGACAAGGCGGCAACCTCCGAGACGCCGGGCAATCACAACCAGAAAAACAACCTTGTATGTTAGGAATTGGAGGCTGATGGACCTCAGAGGCTCAAAAGGATCCTTTGTGAGAGATGCAAGAACCAAGGAAAGGTCCCATGTTGGAAAATGGTGAACCACAAGCGGGCACAAATTGGTTGTGCACCGAAGAAAAGCCCTGATTCGAGGGTGGTGCGAAATGGAAGGAAGGCCAGGCCAATGCACCACAAACACAATGGCTGCCACCTGACGCTTTAGAGTGTTGGGTGAGAGGCCTTTGTTTAAGCCTGCCTGAAGAAAATCCAACACCTGAGCCACCGATGGAAGAAACGGATCCGCCTCGTGGGAGAGACACCATGTAGAGGAGGACTTCCACGAGGCCTCGTATATCCTGTTAGTCGACGTGCGGCGAGCTGCCTGGATGGTGGTGATGACCCTCAACGAGAGGTTCTCCACCTCTAAATGTTGCCGTTCAGCCTCCAAATGGCTAGTTGAAGCCACTGTGGGTCCGGATGCAGGAGTGGACCTTGGGTGAGACACACTTTGTGATCTGGGATCCTCCAGGGTTCTTCCGTGGACAGGCCCAGGCCTGGGGATTAGTTGGATAATATGACTGCTGTGCTAGTAGAGAAAATCAGGGTAGAATTCACCCAGTGTAGACAAGAAATTCACAAAAAAACACCTGTGAGAGTGCCAACTAGAAAGGTCATTCAGACCAACAACAATTCTTTATTTAAAATGCGGTATTGTACCCTAGGCTTCTTCACAAAGAGAGCCTGGGGAGAAAGGCACAGAAAAAAGGGACAAGAAGGATCCTCTCACAGGGCTCTGGCAGCAGCCAGTCCGGGCTCTCACGAAACCACGTGGAGAAAAATGCCCTGGAACAAGGGGAGTGCGCACGTGCAAGCTGCAACTAGCCCCAGGAGAGAGAAAAAACGGCGGCAACTGTTCTCCGGTGCCAGCACAGCTCTGCCGCCCCCGCTTTGTTCCAAAAAGAGCGGCAGAATCGGGGAATCGGGACTCCTGCGCCCCTACCCCAGCGTTCTCAGTGGGGAGGGGTCAAGAAGGGAAAAACCCCAAGGGAAAAGGCGTATAGGCAGCACCACGAGGGAGTTTAGGAAACCGGCAAGTAGAGGCTGCGAGAAGAGGGAAATTGAAAGCGAAGCCTTGCTTCTGAAAGGAAAAACCGCCCCAAGTGGCTAGCACTGCAGCGCGCCCTCGCCGACTGCTGCAAATAGTAGCAGTCAGCTGTTGAAGCACAAGGGGATTCAATTTGCAAGCCGAATTGGAGGAAAACAATTTAAAGGAAGCCAATTGGGGATAGAATACCTTTAAATTATTCCTGCTCCGACCAGAAAGAGAGAGAGCTGCCTATCCGAACCGAAGGCTGAGCTAAAACTGGGGGACGTATGGGAGGAGAGGAGGAGGAGTCAGAACGTCCTTCAGTAAAGCCCAGCCTATCAGAACGGAGAGACTAAGCACCTCCCACTTCCTGGATGCTCGGAGCAGCTCGCTGGAGAAAAGGAAGCACATCTTTTGGGCTTTCAATTTTCTCAATGTTCCCCTGTGACATTCCCGAGTCTAAAAAATAAAAGTCTGGGTCTGTTAGATCAGCTTCCAACTCAGAGGAACCTATACCTGAGCATCAACTAAGAAGAACTGATGTTTCTAAAAGAGAAGAAAGGAAATATCATGAAGATGGAATGGCTGAAAGGAACCTATACTTCACAACATAGACTAGAGTGGTGCGAAACAGAAGACTAACAACTGCTGAGTGCACACCTTGCCAGTATGAATGCTTTCCCAACATGTATCTCTTGTTGGGATAACAACTGAATCTTCTCAACCTTAACAAAAGATAATACTATCCTAGCTTTCCAAAGTATGTGAGCAATCATCTTTACCCCATTTTAGATTTCCATGTTATCCTATTCTTTCTCAAAGAGTATTCATAAATATAGCATATTTATATCCCCTAATGTCTGTAAGGTAATAAGCAATTCAAGGGTATTCAAGGAATATCAGAAAAAATATAGTCACACTAGACCAGTGATGGCTAATCTTTTTGTCATCGCATGCCGAAAGTGCGTGCGTGCGCATGCACACATGCCTGCAACCATAATGCAATGCATGCGCAACCCTCCCATGCATGCACACATAACCCTCCATGCTCCCCACACACATGCACACGCGACCCCCACGCTCCCCTGCACATGCACACATGACCCCCACGCTCCCCTGCACATGCACACATGACTCACCCACCCCCTTCCACATGTGCGTGTGTCTCCCACATGTGCCTTGCCCCCTGTGCATGCGTGGCAGATACCCAAACATCAGCTGGCTGGCTGGAGGCGCACGTGCATGTGCAGTGGAACTGAGCTGGGGCGACAGCTCGTGTGCCGGCAGAGATGGCTGTGCATGCCACTTCCGACACACACATGCCATAGGTTCACCATCACGGCACTAGACCATGAACTTTTATATTCGGCTTCTTGGCCCAATACACCAAAATCAAACAAGCCAAATTACGTTTCCATACTCCACTTCAACTTCACTATCATGTCTCTTCAATTTAGAAACTTGCTTTGCATAGTTCCTTCCTGGCCATATGGACAGAGCTTCCTCTATGTAGAAATTAGGCAGGCATTGAGTGAATTCTGGCTAAGAAATGGGGTCACTCCAGTGGTGGGCTGCACATACTTTAACAACCGGTTCACCGAAAATGTAAGCGTGCGTGTGCATGCCCTCTTTGCAGCTTGCACACGGCTGCAAAACCATGGGAATTTCCTGCACACAGCAGCTAGGGTGAGTGGATTGGGCGAGGCGAGGGAAGCAGCTGGGCTGCGAGTGTGGGACGTGTGAGCAAGCATGTGAGATATATAGAACGGCATAGCACCTGGGTGGGTGGGGTGGGCCCAACCAGTGGTCGTAACTACCAGTACGGGCGAGCCAGCCTGAACCGGCAGCAGCCCACCACTGGGTCACTCACTTCATTTTCCTATAAAATTTGTATTCATTCTCTCCTTTAATGAAAACAGAGTTACTGACTGCCACCAATTTCTGCTGGATACATCTAAAATAGTTTCATTATGGATGAAAGATCAATAAGGATGAAAGTCTCAAAATGTGTACATGTTCCTCAGTTACTATGTATTTATTTTGTATCTAATGTACTGTATATCTATCTCTCCAGAAGACAGCCAGAAATATCTATTTATCTGTTCCATTCATTTAATATTTTTGAGAAACAGATTTCAACAATTTTCTGGCAGTCAATGTTTATCTTATTTACCCAAAAGTTTATCAGTTACTCTTCATTATTAAAAACAGAAAAGGAAGCAGACAGCAATACCAGCATCCCTCTGTAGATCCACTTCTGATCACAGTATTATTAGCAAGACTTTTATGTTACTCTCTTTTTATAGACAACCAAAATGTGAAATAAAATCCAACTCCTGGGCAATTGGCTAATCAGAAAAGCCTGGTTCAGAAAGCAACTAACCTTGCTTTTTTAATAATAAAAAAGAGCATGATTAACAACTTTAGAAATTATTCTCCAAACTTTTAAACCATTTATATAGGTAGTCCTTCAGGTTAGAAGAAGGCACACTATTGTGCATTTCATCTGTGAATACATAGGTGGCTCTGAGTCCCAGTATGGAATTACAGACACAATGGGACCACAATAGGACCACTGGAGTCCATAAACATTTGTAGAAGCACATATAGCATATACAATTTCATGGCCTCTAGGATCTGACTATATATAACACACCAGTAAAGTCTTTCTACTGCCCTCTAGCTTTAGGAAACTGTAACAAAACCTATACTGACTTCCAGGCCAAATAATGTGTTGTTTTAATCTCCTGCCTTTGGGATCCCCAACCCAACCAGAGTGAGTCGGGTTGCCTATAAAAACTCCCTTATTGCCGTCTGCAAAGTAATTGTGGGACTGCATTAATGCAAAGCACTATTCTTTATTTCCATAAAGGCAGCCCAGACTTTCTTAGAAAATAAAGCAACAGTTGAATGTTATTTCCCTAAACATGCCAACCTGTCCAAAAAAAAAAATAGGACAAAGTTAAATGGAACTAGGGGTTAAAATCACAGAATCACCGAATCAAGAAACTTAGAATCAAAAAATCACAGAATCAAGAAACTTAGATTCATCTGCAGCATCCACTAAAACATCTCTGACAGATGATCATCTAGCTTGTCCACAGGGGCACAGTCTTAAATCTTATTGTTGGAGGGAGTTTTACCAAGTCGCCTTTTGGGTACCTCCTCTAAATTTAAATGTTTAGTTGATTTTGATTGAGATGTGATATTTGATGGAGCACTGTATGGTTTTTTTTTTTAAAGAAGGAGAATTTCAGCCTATCCGACTGTCTAACACCTTATATAGTCAGAAAGTTGATCCTGATGTCGACAACCTTGAATCTATTTCCTTGAACTCTGGCACACAGATTCTAGTCAAGCTATATGTACTAACAGAAAATAAGTCCATTCCCTCTTCTATAAAACAACTTTTCACCTATTTGAAGACTGCTATCGTATTTTCAGTCAGCTTTTCTGTGAGCTAAATATACTCAGATGCTTTAACTGTTCCCTGTAAGGCTTGCTTTCTGGACTCTTCACTATCTCACTGGGCCTCTGCTGAACTTGCTGTATCTGTCACTATTCGTTTTGAACTGAGGAGTCCATTGCTGTCACAGTGGTCCAAAGGAATATGGTCAGGGAAGAGAAAAATAAAACAATAACTTCCCATAGTCAGTTCTTATATTCCTGTCAATGCACTTCAATAGTATTTGCCTTTTTAGCAGCAGCCATCACATAGCTGGCTGTTTAACTTGTGGTTGATGAGACACACATCTCTTGTCCCATATAATACTGTCAAGTCACCCAATCATATACTATTGGCTTACATTTTTCCCTCCCAGGTACATAACTTTACATTTCTCTCTGTAAAATTCCTTCCTATTTGCTTCAACCCACTGCTCAAGCCTGTCTAGATTTTTTTTTTAAATCTTCTATTTTTATCTAAAACATTAGCTACCCTTCCAGGTTGTGTCATTTTCTGGAATATCCTAGAGATCCACAGATAATACCAGTTTGTCTTCTGATAAATTGTTATTTTGCAATTGACTATAGATGCAGTGAGTATTAGTTTGGTGGAATGGTTAAGGCAGCAGACTACAAAACAGGAGACCGAGAGTTATAGTCCTGCTGTAGGTACAAAGCCAATTGGGTGACCTCAGGTCAGCCCTTGGAAAAAGGCACTGACATTCATAGACAGTAACTCAGCAAAAAGGAAAATAGATGAGGCACAATATCTTCCTACTGTCAAGCAGTTGAAAACAACTCACACTATGTTTCCAAGCAGCCAAATTGGGTTCATCGAACTCCAGGTAAGCCATTCCAACAAACTAGTGTATTGCTTAGGTTGAAAAACCACAACTTGTGCAGGCCTCTCCCTAAGTTACTTCTGCAATCTTTTTACTAAATGTTCTATCCAGGCCAAGAAGATGAATAATGAGGAGAGAGCCTCCGGAAATGGAAAAAAATAACGTTAGTTACCCCAAAGGGCTTGTTTTAAAATCAAGCACTCCTCTTTCCAGAAGTCTCATCAAACAGAGAATTTATGTTTGAAATTTATCTTAGGTTCAAAAGACTTCTGAAAATCCCAAATTAATTATGCTATTATAAGTAAATCAAATGAAAAGGGAGTAACTAACAACCACTACTCATAACAAAACTTTTATGTTCAGAAGTTATAAAGACTGATTCTTTGAGTGGTCATATGGAAGAGCTCTTGGACTTGTTCCTTGCACATGAGGGCCTACTCTGTGGCGGCTCCCGCCCTATGGAATCAACTACCTCTGGGACTCCGCCTGGCCCCCGACCTTCACACCTTCCGCCACGACCTGAAAACTTAGCTATTTGAGCAGGCTGCGCCGTGCTGACTCCTCTTGGGGGGGAGGGGGTTTGTTTTATAATTTGTTTTAGTAATTTGGCTTGTTGGGTTTAATTTCTATTTTAGGTAATTATTTATTGTGTTGGTTTTAATTGTGAGCCGCCCCGAGTCCGTTCGGGAGAGGGGCGGCATACAAGTCAAATTAATAAATAATAAATAAATATATGTTCTGTATACAACAGTAAATGCTACAGGATACTTCAGGCATGCTTTCCAGGCTTAGTTTTCCATGCTCTGATTTCTGTATCAACATACACATTTCTGTTACAAAGTGCATTGGTTGGAAACTTTGTTTCCCCATACCACAAACACCTTGATCTTCTTTTAGAAAAAATTCAACCAAACAGATTGTAAAACATGTTTTGTATCGCCACTGTAAGGAAGAAAAAACCAACTTGGTGGCTTTGGGCCAGTCACTTTCCCTCAGCCCTAAAAAGAAGGCAATGGCTAACCACTCACTTCTGAAAAGCTTGCCTAGAGCTGGGCTTGTTTATGTGGTTGCCAGAAGTCAATATGGACTCAAAGTCGCACAAACATACACAAAAAAATTGCTTATTAGGAGGGTGTCCTTTGCTGCAATTGCGACTGATACTGAAAGATTCAGTTCCTAGCTCCCAATTCTCAAACTCTTATTATCACCAACAACAGAGGGTAAACCTCATTTTAAAAACCACGGGAGTTTCTTGCACTAACTTGTCTTTGCCCCAGACACAAACTATAACCCTCATTCTTTTTAATCTGCCAGGAGGAGTCACCCTTAAGGGGTTACAAGTTCTTTATTAATTGCTCCTCCAGATTTGATTAAAATCCCCTCATTCCTCAGGCCCTTTGAGCTCTGTTACAACTGCTCATTTAATTACTTTCCACCAACATCCTGATAACAGCATGCTATGGATGAAAGCTATTTTTATTACACAAAAGTGAGAAAAAGGGACCTGTACAAGCAGAATGAATCTTGAGTCAGTGTCATCACAGCAACTTGAACAAATGTCAAAAGCCTCCTCTTGTTGTATCCAAGGAGATTTGGACCTTAGTTGTAAAATGAACCATATGTGATATTCAATAGTTTCAGGGCCAAAAGAATGTATATAGGAGGCCGTCGCAGCCAGAAACGGAGCTTGGGAGCCCGTTTTTGCTGGCAGAGTGCTCGGGCCACCACAGGTGCTCCTGACACGAGTGACATAGAGCTGGCCACACCCACCCTGGCCATGCCCACCCCAGCCCCCAAGGTCAAACACAACCCTGATGCGGCCCTCAATGAGATTGAATTTGAAAAAGAGCCTTGGTGGAAAAAGAGCCTTGGTGGTGCAGGCTGTTAAATGCCTAGCACTTAAGTTACAGCTGCCTGCAATTAGTGCAGGCTCGAATCCCACCAGGCTCAAGGTTGACTCAGCCTTCCATCCTCTCGGGGTAGGTAAATTGAGGACCCAAGATTGTTGGGGGCAATAAGCTGACTTTGTAAAAATGCCGCTTAGTAATAAGCAGGCATATACAATGGAATGAAGGCTATTGCTGAGCGCATTGGGTTGTATCCCAAAAATTGTAAGCCGTCTTCGGAGAAGGGCGGCATATAAATGTAATTTTTTTAAAAAATTGACACCCCTGAATTAAAGTATGGAAAAGAGCATTGCTTCTGGAATTCTTCTTAAAAACAGGTGTGCTCTAGATCACATACTTGGAAGGAGGAGAGAGATTAAAATGGAGAAGTCAGCAACTTTTTGCTTTTTTTTAAATTTGGTAATTATGTATAGCTAAGCATAGAACATGACCTATTTTTTCCCTCACAACAATCCTTGAAGTTGTTGTGCAGGAAAGCAACAGCCAACATTATGAATGAGCTTCTGTGGTTGAGGGAGGACTAGAACCTGGTCTGCCACCTGCTTGCCCAACACTTTAACTAACACTTTAAGCCAGTGTTTCTCAATCTTCGCAACTTTAAGGTATCTGGACTTTAACTCCCAGAATGCCCCAGTCAGTGATGCTGGCTGCAGCATTCTGGGAACTGAAGTTCATCCACATATTTTAAAGTTGCTAACGTTGGGAAACACTGGTTTCAATTGATAACATTAACACATTGATCTATAACACCTTCTAAGTCTCTAACCAATGGCTTCTCCCACAAGAATCTTTTCAGGATTATTTTCCAGTCTCCAGGCTAACCCATTTTTTTTTTAAATCAAGGGCTTTTACATAATTTCTTTCCAAAGACCTATTGATTTCAAAAAATTGAGAAATCCTGGCTGGCAAAATTCCTTCTGCTGGCTTGGATTATGGAATCAAGAAAAGCCCTTGGTAGTTCTGCTTCTTTGATGGATATTGCTTCTCTCTTCTCTTTCTACAATTACTTACTGAAACTGAAGTACATATTGCCTTTCTATTGAGAAGTCAGCTTGAATTGGCCTCCATGTAACCACCCCTGCTGTTGACACATGTAAAACATAGTCCTAGCTCTGGTTTGTGTGCAGATGTTCCACTACAAGCATCAGCGCCATGGGGTGACCAGCTCTGCCCTTTAGAGCATTATTCAGAATCCAATTCAGATCTCTGTATGAAAGTGACATACATTATTTGCCCTCATAAGGAAGGAAGTCATCCTTTCCCTCTGCAACTTAACCCCCTTAAAATGTACCTGTCCCCAAGTACTAGAGATGTGGGGCAGGGAGGAGTGATCCTACTAGCCTAAAAGTCCCATCTTCTGTTTAAAGGGGATTCTGTCTTAGAAGATTCCCAGCTCTAGCCACTTCTAAACTGAAGCCCAAATTTTTAAATCACTAACCTCAGCAGAAGCCTACATGAAAGCAGTCCAAGATTTACCTCATTAGATTAGAATAGGTAAGAAAATGTGGGAAATTACTACTTCTAGACATCACTCCTAAATTGTAGATGAATCTGTCAAATATCTTGCAATAGCCTCAAGCTACCCTTTCTTACTCCTTTCAGATTGCTTCAAATGCTGCGTACAGTGGAGACAATTTACCTTCATCACATTAAAGCAGAATCTTATTTTCACCCGTAGGCAAGTGAGAACTCCTGATAGAATCCAGAGGCTTTGGATGGCATTTATTCAGCTCTGGAAACATATTTTGAATTTCTAGAAATCTGTCTTTCACAGAAGAAAACAGGGATATCTTGGGAAGTTAGATCTCTTTGTGCTCAGGCGCCTGGGATTTTTCCAAGGCCTGCTTGACCGTTTAACTACCAAGGTGACATGCAATCTTTTGAAGCAGGCCATTTTCTTTCATAGCAGGTGTGCCACTTCAGCCTCAAGCACTGGAACAAAAGAAGCTGTTCTGAAAGAGGTATTTAGCAGCTAAGCATGCAAGTTTTGAAAGGGTTAGATAGGCAGGCATTCTAAGTGGGACTGGGATATGAGTAAATGCTGATAAGCATTGATGAAGGAGGAAAGGATTCTATACTACAGAAAATATCTGATTTTATCAGCTCAGAATTCAAAAGAAAGAATGACTGCAATGTAAGATAAGATTTTTGCTGTATTTTCTTCCCTGTATTTCTCTAGTCTAAACAGCAGCCACGTATTGTATATCTCTTTCTGAGCAGAGTTTATCCTTCATTTCAAATTTAATTGTTATTTATGTATTTATAAGATTTATGCCCCACCCTTTCATGACAAAGCAGAGTACACCCAGGTACCTGTTAGCTAAGGTGACTGAGACAACTTTCTTGGCTCGTTTGGGGCTACTAGTCCATGATCTCCCAGACTGGTCTATTTCTGCAATGTTTTAGCCAGAGAAAACCAACCTATAAATGGGTATACAGGTAGTCCTTAACTACAAACCATTCATTTAGTGGCAATTTGAAGTTACAATGACACTGAAAAAAGTGACTTATGACCATTTTCACACTTGCAATCGTTGCAACATCTGCATATTCACATGATCATAATTCAGACTGACTCATGTTTATGACAGTTGCATTGTCCCAGGGTCATATGATCACCTTTTGTGATCATATGACCCTGGGATAATTCTTACAAGCAAACTCAATGCGGAACCCAGATTCACTTAACAGCTGTGCTACTAAGTTAACAATGGCAATGACTCACTTAACAACTGCTGCAAGAAAGGTCATAAAATGGAGCAAAACCCAACAACTGTCTTGCTTAGCCAAAGAAATCTTGGGCTCACTTGTGGTTGTAAGCTGACAACTGTCTGTATTCATTATCTTTCCACTCTGATTGCAGATATTTCAAACTGCCATTTTACATGAAAGAAGAACCGAGTTTTTATTTCAATGTCTTCATCTGTTTTAAAATAAAACCTCTGAAGGAATAGCATAGTAAACTGTTTAGAGAGTTTGTAGTGTCTTTATTTTATATGCCTGAACCATGTTTTCAGGGGTGGGATTCTACCAGTTCGCACCTATTCTCTAGAACCGGTTGTTAACATTCTAAGCAGTTCGGAGAACCGGTTGTTAGAAGAAATTACTGGCCTAAATCTGTAAGGAAGACAGGAAGGAAACATTCTGGTGTTTCTTACAGAAACTGCCTCTCCGTTAACCCTTATTACATTCTTGGCAGGACTAGACTTCCTGTCTCAGGAACTTCTCTGGAGTTTTTTTCCCCTCCTTTGCTGGTACTCTGCTTGTGTGGAGTGACCATTTACAGTTACAATGACACTGAAAAAAGTGATTTATGACCATTTTTTACACTTACAACTGTTGCAGCATCCCCACAGACATGAGAGGCCAGGCGAGAAGATGTGTGCCTCAATGTGAGTGATGTTGAGTTGGCCACACCCAGCCAATAACATGACCACCAAGCCATGCCCACCAACTTAGCCACGCCCATAGAACCAGTTGTTCAACAATTTGAATCCCACCCCTGTATGTTTTTATACCAGTTTACTCTTCCATTTGAAGTGTTTAAACAGATGAACTTAATCAGATGGTTGTGGTGCATTTATACAAGTGCTTTTGTGTATCTTTTCCTGAAGAAGACAGTCATAGGCATACAACCAGGTATGGGATGCTGCCGGTATAACAACCGGTTCGCTGCCCATGCACGAACAGCAATTCAAAAATCCTTACCTGTTATGTTACTTCGGGGGAGCAACATACCTGAGGAGCTGCAATCTGCTCTTCTACGCTGATCAGCTGGGATGATAAAGGTCAGTACACTGCAGGGGCAGGTGGGCAGGCCCACATGATCATCAGAGAGAACTGGTTCGCTCCCAGCTGATCTTCGGAAATAGGGGTTCGCCTGTACAAATCCAAACTGGCAGAATCCCACTCAGTGGTGGGATTCAAAAATTTTTACTACCAGTTCTGTGGGTGTGGCTTGGTGGGTGTGGCTTGGCTTGGCGGGTCTGGCTTGGTGGGCATGGCAGGGGAAGGATACTGTAAAATCTCCATCCCCACCCCACTCCGGGGGGAAGGTTACTGCAAAATCTCCATTCCCTCTCCATGCCACTAACCTGCTTTTCAGCTCCATTCTCCTGTGCAGGGCAACAAAGAAGACCCAGCCAATCAGCTGGGACTCGGGAGGCAGAGAATAGATGGGGGCAGGGCCAGTCAGAGGTAGTATTTGCTGGTTCTCTGAACTACTCAAAATTTCCGCTACCAGTTCTCCAGAACTGGTCAGAACCTGCTGAATACCACCTCTGATCCCACCCCTGGATACAACTGATGTTACAGACACCTCCAGACTAGACATCTGTAATGCAGAGCAGTACATGTAGGCAACACCTAGAAGAATCTAAAAGTTTCAACTAGGAAGATCCTGAATTAAAGATATTCCAAAGAAACAAACAAATAGAAGTCCTGTGCAATCCCCAGGTACCCCTGCCTGACTTCCTGGAGTTGGCAATTCCCACTTAAAACTTTCTTAGAATTTTTTTTCTGTAACAAATATATTTGGCACATGTGGACATGCCTACAAGCATGCACATGAATATTCAAGTCATCATGACCTTTAACCTTGGAGAATCGCACAGCAGACATATTGAATATTGAAACAATTAGCCACAATACCACCCATATGCCAAAGGTGCTTTTCAAAGGGCAACTGGACTTCCTTGGTTTCGTCCCTTGAAAACATTTTGCTTCTCATCCAAGAAGTTTCTTCAGCTTCTTGGCTGCCTTTTGAAAAGCACCTTTATGACAAAGATGACCTGGATGATTGAGAATCTCCATAGGCAGTACCATTTCTGGCATTCCTTACCTATATTAATACCTGTTTAGCTTGCTCAAATAGTGCAGAAGATATTTCTATAATACCTGTAGCAAAGTCAATCTTACAAATAGTGTTTTTTTCCCAAGAGAGTTCTAATAAGTTTAGAACAGATGCTAAATGCATCTACATTTGCTTTCTAATAAGCAATGCCACTTTGAATACTGTCCAGAGTCACTTTATTGGTGAAGTGAGTGGCATATAAATTTATTAAATGAATAAATAAGTTTGTCTTCCCTTTCCACTTCAACTAAATATTTTATGCATTCCATGAGCAAACAACTGAATGTTCAATCAGATAGAAATATGGTGGGGAAAAGCCTGATTCCTCTTATTGCAAAATTAAATGTACTTGAAACAGTTCCATTATTGAAACCATATCTACCCCTTCTCTATATAAAGTAAATCTGGACATTTAATATTTTGAACCAAGGAGATATTATGGATCAAAAGTATTTCTGCTGTTGTAACCCCTTTGTCTACATTTTATTCCTAGTCAATCTCTAATTCTGGAAGAAAACTCAGATAGATGGAAGTTTCTGAGGAGGTAAAATAGGAACTATAATAAGAGTTTAACATTCCTCCATTCACATTTAAAAAAAACAGATCAGGAATGGGCAAATTTTTGAGGGTCAGGGACTGCGCCTAACAATGCTGGGATGCTTTGGGATAACAGTTGATGGGATATAGATTTTCTGTATTGGTAGAAGTAATAGTACCAGTATCTGTATTAGTATTAGCATTATTTGGGGGAACAGTTTGGGAGAGGTTTTTTCTGTTGTCATCTGTTCGTTCTCTCTTAATACATAGATTAATTAATATAGAATTGCCTATTGAGTAGACAGCCTTACAAATGGAATAAACAAAAAACAAACATTCTGCTACTTATGGTGCCTAGGTCTGTATAAAGCCCAAATAACACTATGCTATAAATTCTGGTTTATAAACCACAATAGCTAGGTTCATACATTCACAGTAGGATAAAACAAAATTATTTAGCAGAATAGGTGAACTAACCCAGCAATGATGGGTGCCTGCCTGGACTGAGAAATATTTGAACTGCAATAAGACATCAGCCAGGCACTCCATTTTTGAAAAGATATTGTTAGTAAAAAGGATTAAGGGGGTTAAACTGCTGGTACAAATGTTTTCACAAGCAATAGATTTTTTGTGTTTGCAGGCAATAACAATGTCAAAGTTCCAACTAATGAACCCAACCAAAGCAAGCACAATGTACTACTGTACTGTAGTAACATATGGGGAAAGAAATAGGGAAGCACCTGATCAGTACTTCTTGCCATTAAAAACAAAAATGGAATTTATTAGGAAACTATATTGAATAGATGAAGATACACCATCATGTTCATTCTTGAACATAAATCCATTTTTGTAGTAACTGCCAGCCACTAGATCCACAAGCAGAAGGCATTTCATGGTCGGTTTATTCATTTATTTTATCAAATTTATACGGCTATCCATTTGACAAAAATGACTCTGGACAGCTTAGAACCATTTATTAAAATAACAAATGTATAAAAACAGTCATTATTAAAATATAAAAACTGCAAGGCCAACCACACCAATGGAGCCACCTTAGAATTTCACTGGTCCCCTGGGATCCCAAGCATGTTGACAAGGAGATGGACCTAACCTCACTTTAGGAGAGGGGGGAGAATGTCCCATTAGGCAGGTGCCACAGCAGGTAAGGCCCACATCTTGGGACCTGACAAATTCCCTAGAAGTTGGAACCCACAGCGTTTCTCTTCTGCCAGACCTAATGGAACGGGAGATATAATTAGGGAGAGGCAGTCCCTTAGATAATCCAGTCACATGCCATGAAGGGCTTTAAAGATTAAAACTAGCAACATGAATTGGACCAAACCAGTGCCTCTCCCAGAGCTGTTCTGTCTGGAGCAGATCTAGGAACAGGTCCAACAGGTGTACAACACAAAGTTATGCAAAGGCCTCCTAACTACAACTATCAGCTGCAGGGCAGGAGTTGTGAGTACAGGAGGACCTCTAGCAGACAAAGATGGTATAGTCTTATAACTGGCATGTCCTCCATGCCAGTCAGTTTTGCCAGAGTGTACCTGAAGCCTATTATCCCATTTTCAGACCCTTCCATCTTCCAGGCACTGGGCTACAATGTTCACAGCATTGCTTAATACACCAGGAGCAAAGATATATAATTATCAGCAACATAGTGATGATACCTCACCTCATTGCAATGGATGAGGTCTCCCAGTAGTCTCATATAGATGTTGCATCACTACTAACTAGAACTGACTCTGGAGAAATGAGGCAAGCGCCACAAGACTGTGTTGGTCATCCTTTATCCTCGGGGGCGAATCAGAAGGATACCATGGTTGATGGTATCAAAAGCAATACACTGATTTGCATTACAATGCTTTTGTCCATGTGTAGGGCTTGCTAAAACTGAAATTTACTGAGTGAATTCATATAAACTATCCTATGGTACTATAAAAACTGCTAATTTTTAAAACGATCTCTTAAGAGAGCCATCCCTCTTTAAAGGTACTGCTTGTCAGTCATTCAAATACTTTTATTCCAATGATCTACATCACCAGTCTATACATTTTTTGTTCAATTCATCCAAGAATCTTACAACCATGCCCTATGTTAATGCACTGTGCTTGAAATGTTCCATTTGCAGCAAAGATTAAAAAGAAACCTCTAATCATCTGGTTATGGGTTCCCTAGGGTTGGGTTTATGCAAATGAAACGTAATACAAATTTAGATTCTTACCTGTTTCTCACTCATGGCATAAAGATATTGCAGATCAGGGCTCAGCACTAAATCCCGCAAAATTGGACTGCCATCATGGGCTATCACATTTTCATATTGCAAGGCTGAATGTCCAATGGGACTGGCAGGATCAACTAAGATCTGAAAGAAACAGGGAACATGTAAGGAACACGAAAATTAGTGCAGTTTTTGCAAAATTAAGATGACTTTCATTTATTAGGTTGCAAAGACACAATGTTCCAAGTTCTATACAAGTACAGGTACTCTTCGTTGAATGGCACTAAGTTCACAACTGTTCAAAGTTACCATGACACTGAAAGAGGGGAACTAATGACCAGTCCTTGTAGTTGCCGCCACTGTAGCATTCCCAGTCACATGATCACAATCAGCACTTGGCAATGTCAACTGGTTCATCATTACAACGGTTGCAATGTCTGTGGTAACGTGATCCCCATTTGCAATGTTCACTGCTGACTTTTTAACAAGCAATGGGGAAGCCAGCAGGAAATTACAAAAGGCGATCATGTGACCATGGAATGCTGCAGCCATAATTTACATAACAGCAGCAAGTGGGACTTATACAACTATCAGCACAAATCAGTACAATCAAGTGATGTTGTACTTTACAACTATAGTGCTTAGTGATGGGTTGCTAGTCCCAATTAGCATTGTTAAGCGTAACGTATATTTAGTCTTCACTATTTCAATTACTACTTCATAGTGTCCTATCCTACCAACTGCCTGATAATTGAAAAAGTAAGTTAATGTGAGTGTCCAACAGTAACACCCCCAAGAATTGGTTTTGCTTGGCAGTGGAAAATGCAGCTTTGTGAAATAGAAATAGCTATAGATTTTCCTAAAATATTTTATTTGTTTTTGCTTTTTTAACAAAAAACAAAATAAGAAAAAATAAGAATTATCAATTGCATTTGGTTAGTTAATAATTTCTCTGCCTTTTCAAGAACCTTTGAGTTATCATTCTTATGTCTTTCACAATAAAAAAACAATTATTTCCATTTGGTTTTCACTGAAGATTTATTTGATGTATTTGTATATCACTTGCCATTATTATGAACTCTGAGTGCACTACAGTTAAAATAATAAATTTGAAAAAACAAAACAGGCAATTACTGGATAATGTGTATTAGTATCTCTAGAGAAAGTGCCAGTAAGAGGTATGTTGAGCATTACTGACCATCACCATGTAGAAAATATAAAAATCCTTTAATTAGGGCAAGTTTTCCATTATCAATTTCTCTACGGGCTGAATTGGATGGAGGAAGAATGGCTGCTTGTAAACTTCAGCCTCTCTTGTGGTACCGTCAGAAATATTGCACGTCCAACAATAGGCTTTACCTCTCATGGAGACAGATCCTTTTTCCTTTACCTGTCATTACAGCCTATCTCCTTTGCCAGAGCAATTACACATTTACCACCTCTCAGCATTTACCATCTCGTACATTTGCTGGAATCATTACTGGAATTAATCATCTTCGTTTTTTTAAATGATGAATTATATATGCTTTGTTTTAGCCAGCTCCCCTTACCCAATGAACTTTCCAATAGCCTAATAGTTGCATTGCTCTTGAAAGGCTCTCCAGCCTATCAAGAAAGTGAAGCACCTACAGTAAGCACTAACATCCCATGCAAAGAGGGTGCATAATGAGAGCCAAGAGAATGAAGACAAATTTCATCACTATTTCGGCATTACAATCAAGGGCCCATGTATTCTATTAGAAGTTATACTTCATAAAAGGAGTGAGGGTCAATCAGCATATTTGTTCCTGGCACAGCAGGGATGTAGCAAATGCTCTAATCCCATTAATAATAGTGACAATAAATCTTATCCAAAAAGATTTGCTTTCACCACAGAGGAAATAACGGCATTAAAAGGCATTATAAGATCCTATTCAATTCATGATAGGGACAGAATATAACTAGGGTAATTCTCTTCATTCAGCTGCCATCAAGATGCTCATCATGTTTCTCTTTTATCTATTTGCACTGAAAGTTCTTTTTTTTCTGCAATTAAAACTCTTAGAAGCCAACTTGCAAAACCTGAATTGTGGAGAAAATGGGGAATAACCTTAATCCTGAAATCTGGATTCAATCGTCTTTTGGCCCTACAATCTATCTAGACCAGGGGTCTTCAAACCTGGCAGCTTTAAGACTTGTGGACTTCAACTCCCAGAATTCCTTCTCCAGTCATGTTAGCTCAGGAATTCTGGGAGTTGAAGTCCACAAGTCTTAAAGCTGCCAAGTTTGAAGACCCTTGATCTAGACAAAGGTAATGTAGTCTTCAACTTTCAACAGTTTGCTTAATGACCATTCGAAGTTACAACAGCGCTGAAAAACTTATGACTGTTTTTTACACTTACAACCATTGCAGTATCCCATTTTCACATGCTTAAAATTGCTTGGCAACTGGTTCGTATTTATGATGGTTGCAGTATCTCAGATCACGCGATCACCTTTTGCAACCTTCTGACAGCAAAATCAATAGGGAAGCCTTAACAACCTTGTTACCACTTTAACAACCTTGTACCACCTTAACAACTGCAATGATTCATTTAACTGGAGCAAGAAAGGTCATAAAATAGGACAAAACTCACATTGACAAATGTCTCAGTTAACAAAAGACATTTTGGGCTCAATGGTGGTCATATCAAGAAATGCCTACCCTAATTCAAATGACCATTTAAACTACATACAGTCCCAAATTGGTGGCATGAATAAACATTCAGAATGGATGGTCACTTGAAGATTATCACAATGGTGTGGACGTAGCTCCACACATTCACCTACTAGAATCTGGGGTTCACGTAATGAAGTTGAAAGTTGAAAAGTTCAGAACAGACAAAAGAAAGCATTACTTTGTACAATGACCAATTTTGCTTCCCCAAGATCTCTATTCATTTTTAGGGGTTTTAAAAGAGAACAAAACAGATTCATAGGGGATGTGGTCCATAATGGCTACTTATCGAAATGCTTTTATGCTGCCCTAATCAGATACAAAAAGCTCTTTTATACAACCTGTTGGAAATATAAGCAGGAGGGTACTACTATGATCATGCTCCCTTTGTGGATTTTGTATATGGTTAGCAATTGTGAGAAATATAACCTACGACTAGACAAGCCTTGTGTTTTGATTCATGTTGCTTTATATACTTACATTCTATTCCCTATGAACTGCAGGAATACTTGGTCAACAAATCTAAGTGACTTTGAGCAGAATGTTGAACTAAGAAAGTATTTCATGACAAAGGAGTAACTGATACCCTTTGTGTAACAGTAAATAATTGGACTGATTCACTGGCCTACCCATTATTTTTGCAACCCCAGCCAAAGCACTGCCCCTCCCCCTCCAATAAAGCCCCACAAAATGGGTTGCAGCTTCATTCCTCGGCTGCAATAAATAGACTCCCTCCGTCCATTTGCATAGTTTCCAATCAGGCAAAGGAAGTGAGGCTTAGAAGGCAGGATCCTGGCGTGTGGCTGATTTGCATGGAAATATATGCGGCTCACAAACAAACCAGGGGCTGCTTAATTAGAGCAGAGCCTTTGATTCACTGCCAACATCCAGCACATACATACCAGCCCGGGATTATTTTTAGTTGGTTTTACAAAACAAATGTATTTGATTAAGAGAGACGCCCCAGAGTGAAAGAAGATAGATCGGCAGCAGCAGAGATATAGACGGGCTGGTCCCCTACAGCGAACAGGGCTTGGGCTCATTGTGAAGGTGTCCAGGAATGCAGGTGTGATTGCAAGAAGCGTTCGCACACAGCCTGACAGCTGCTCAGCTAATACGTAGCAAGTCCTGGAATGGGTGTCTGCAGCTGCCAATTCCTCATCCCAACACGTTCCCTAAAATTGCTAGTCTGAAACTTCCCTCATTCCATAGCTGGATCTGATGACCGTATCTCCCTCCTCTCTCTCTCCCCCCTCCTCCCATACTCTACATTCCCTTTTAAGTTCTTGGCTGCCAACTCGTCTCTCCCAGCCACCCACCTACCCATTCGTTCTTTCTTGCTTCAGCTTATCATTGCAATCCATTTAGCTCATTCCAATCCGTTTAACGTCAGGCTAAACGGAAAATATGCGAGGCAGGCATACCTTCATTTTTCACCAGACATACTGTATGGTGAAAAATACTGTTAGAAGTCAAAACTGGGGGCTCTCCCATTTCTGCCGTATATTCTAAGATATTGAAACAATGAAAGAAAATTATGAACCAGTTTCATACACCAAAATAAAGGCAGGGATAAGCTGTTTAAACACATCCTTTTATTAATCTTACAGGCTGGACTCTTTCTCCTCTTTAGCAAATATAGGTCATTGCTAAAAATTGTTAACCACCTACTGGTTAATTATTTCTCCCTGAATACTTTAACACTTTACCAACAGGCCAGTATTTTAAAGTTAATACAATACTTGCATTAGTAATCAACATTACTCTGGATATACTGAGATGTTCTCCCGTTCAAAGTCGTTTGTGTTAGAAATTCCATCCATCAATAAAAATAAAAAAAATAAACTAAAAATAGACAATTTAATTAAAGCCACCCAAAAGATCTACCAATTCCTAATTCTTAAAGCTAGGTCAAAGATAGTCTTACAAATTCATCAGTGGAATAGCTTGCCTTCCAGAGTTGCAGGTGTCCTCCCACTGGAGGTTTTCAAAAGTAGACTGGACAACTATTTAATTGGGATGGCCTTCAGCAGGGGCTGGACTAGAAGACCCCCTAGATCCGTTCCAGACTTAAGATTCTATGTTCTAAATACTTCAGAAAGGGTTTTTCTCAAATTTCTTTAAAACAGACCTGTATCACATTGTTATTAAAATATGCAAAGTGCTTATGGTTTCAGCACAAAGTGTGGCAAGTCTTAGGATATATTTGCTTGAAAATATTCAAGTTCCAAGCTTAAGCAAACCCCAAGGAGAATGTTATCCCTCAATCACAGGATATCAAAGCAACCAGACTATTTCTCAGCTGATGTCCTACGCATATAAAGCAACCAAAGGGAGACAGTACTTCTAAGAGCTTTTCTCTATCTGATGAAAACCACTAGTATAACATAACAAATAGGACCAATTTTCAAAAACTATAGTTTGACAAGTAGTGAACTCTAATATGATTGATATCCCTGGATTCATGGCTGGCAGGGATCTTAATACCATTTTGTTCATGCCACAGCCTAATTCTCACTAATTTCAATGGATAAGGAATTCAGTGTAACTCTGAAAGTTGCAAACTGCCATTTAATCCAGTGTTTAACTGAAAAAGAAAAAAAACCCTCTTTCTTATGCTGAGAGAGATGAGTGGTTTCTAAATCTCCCTGTGTGTGAGAGAGAGGGAGGGTGTGTAAAAAATAAACACTTCCTGTTACATGTGACTGTAATTACTGGGTTTGTCAACTTCAGGAATTAACTGAGAAGCATCCCATGAACATTTTTAGCATGGTAACAGTTTCCTGTAGGCTGAATTCCTATGACAAATACACCTTTTCAGTCCTTTTAAGGGCCGTATTCATCATTCAATCAATATATTCCTATTCTGGTTTTAAAATCAATCGGTGGTAAATAAAAGCAATTCCAGTAGTAACTTTTCACTATCAGTGGTAATTCTACAATTTATATCAATCTACTGTTTATGTGACATGATCCTATGAAAAAAAAATAGAGCACCAAATGGGAAAACATTAATTCAATTGTCGCTGCTTCATTGAGGCAGGCATCAGAGACAGCAGGATACAATAAACAGAGTGTAATATTTGCACTAAGAGATCTGAGCAGGCATGAAGCCAGTTGAGGAGCCCTTAATTTAGGCACTTTCTCAATCTAATCTTTCTCAGAGGGCAGCTGAGGAGACACAGTGAGATAATCCTACACGTGCCACACTAAACTCCATTAGGGAGAATAGTATGAAAGTATTTGGCTTGAGCTAGCTTAACATCACAGAAATAGATTACGACCTTTTTTAAGGGAAAAAAAAGACATCTCAGCGGCTTATGCTATCATCAAAACACAAGTTAATAGTATTCACGCCTCAATGAACACAATTGGATTTCCTTCAGGATATGTTCTCAACTTAACAACGATATGTTTAGTGACCGTTCCAACTTCCAACGCTATTGAAAAAAGTTATTTATGACCTGTCACTGCACTTACAGCTGTTGCAGCATTCCCACAGTTACGATCAAAATTTGAGTGCTTGGCAACTGGCATGTATTTGCATGGTGGCAGCATCCCAGATTCATAAGATCGCCATTTGTGACCTTCCCAGCCAGCTTCCAACAAGCAAAGGCCAATGGGGGAAACCGGATCACAGCTATGTGATTCATTTAACAAGTGCAGTGATTCATTTAACAATCGGGGGGGCGGGAGTAGTAAACTTGGGTGGAACTTAACATCCACCCTGCTTAGCAACAGAAATTCTGGACCCAATTGTGGTTGTAAGTCAAGGACTAATTATGCATACCATTTGCCTTGTATGTAACGTTTATTTTATGAATGCCGAAATGGTTGCAGAAGAGGCAGTTACAACTATGTTCTTCAGATGTATTAAGGCTAAAATTCCCAGAATTCTTAGCATCTGCCTACCATCTCTGGAATATTCAATTTGAAAAGGCTGTAAAGTTTGATTATGCCATGGAATTAAATCTATACTTCTGCATACCTATACTATATTTGGCTACACTCCAATGTAAGAAAATTACATTACTGAAGATATTGAAGCATATATTCAAAAACTATTAGCCACCACTCCAAGAATCAAACCTCTTCTCAAGAAACTAAAAGTAGCAACTGTGCTGTCAAAGAATATATTTTCCTGCAGCACCTTAGATTGTTTAGAGACCCAAATGAATGAGAAAGATTCATGAATAATTAGTTTCACTCTGTTCTGAATAATTATTTTCATGTGAAGTTTGTGACAGCCCAGGTACTTGAAAGTTGAAGAAAACAAAGAGGCAAAAGAAACAGCATCCAATACCCTAATATGAAATGAGTATTTACATCTCCAAGTGATGTATTATGAGACCCAGAATCAAAATCCAGTCTACATTCCAGGACCCAAATGCATCTACCTCAGGGGTGTTAAAGTGGCGGCCCATGGGCCAGATGCGTCACATGCAGGCCACGCCCACCCCAGCTCCGTGAAGGAGAAAAACATTGCAAAACGTCATGTGATGGCAATGTGATGCAGCGAGTTTGACAACCATGATCTACCCATTCATAGCAGCTATATAGTGAGTGAAACCTTTCCTTCCAGACTCATATATCTTATTTATTTCCTCTTGGTAGGCACAGAGGTGGTATTCAGCAGGTTCCGACCAGTTCTGGAGAACTGGTAGCAGAAATTTTGAGTAGTTCGATGAACTGGCAAATACCACCTCTGACTGGAGATTTTACAGCATCCTTCCCCTGCCACACCCATCAAGCCACGCCTACAGAACCAGTAGTAAAAAATCTGAATCCCACCACTGAGTAGGCAGTAACATAGCCTGCATAACACATGGAAACTAGGTCTTTAAATCAAATATATCTACTGTATTTCCCTCTTATGATTGGTTCCCATTCTACCAATGGAAATAAACATTTATTTCTCCCCCTCCATCACCAAAAAAGCCCCATTAAAAAATAAGAAAAAGCTCTATTAACCTTTCTCCTCATCCTGATATGTTAATTACTCAAATAGTAATAATTGCTCTAATTTCTCATTGACAGTTCTCTTCCTGCTTCATCGGCTTTGGGTAAGTGAGTCATCATACTGTGCTGATATTTTCAAAATGAAACTTATAATGTAATTTATTTACGGAATAAAAAAAACAGTAGGAAGGCAAAATAGGGAGTAATATAAGAATGTACAGGTTATATAAACAAGAATTCTTTATCATATCTAACTTCACAAATCAGCAAGAAAGGAACTGGCAGTGCAATTTCAGGTGTCAGTATGTAAAACTTCCATGTATCCAACAAAAGCAACCCAAAATTAGATAATGTAACTAAGTAGTATTCAAAGTTTATAACTAAAATTATCCTTTTTATCAACTAATGGGCTATCTTATGCCCATTCATCAACAGGTTGCCCAACACTTTATTTTTTTTTAACTTTTAAAAACAACTTTATTTAAAGAACGTTAAAAAATACAAACATTTAAATACACAAAATAAAAGTACATTAATAGTGCGCGAAGCACTTTCTTCATTTTGTTTTGGATATCAAATTAGATATAAGATTTTAGTCAAAGATTAATTATAAATAGCATATATTGATTAACACATTCTACTGTTTGTTTAATTTGGATTATAACTATTAACTACTCTATAAAACCTTCATATTTACTGTATATTAAAAAGAACCATTATTATAATTATACATTCCATACCTCCAACTGAATATACTATGTTTCCTAGGTTCATTTCTTCTTCTTCTACTTTAGAACAATTTACATCCAGCCCCCATCATTCCCTTTTAAGGAAGGAAGACCTTTTTCACTTACAGTAAACTTCAGGAAGGGCCAGAGTATTGAGAAGTACTGATTGTGTTTGCTGATGATCTGTGGTTGAGATGACATAGGTGAGTCAATCTGGCCTGCTTTGATTTCTAAGGAATTAAAAGTGGCAACAGGAAGTTTGTACTTTCAGATTTGCAAGGTTCTATTAATGTAGCCTTACAATAAAGCAGAAATAGTTCAATTTGTTGTGTTTCCTTGGCTTAGAGGACAGGTGACAGCTCTCCTGTTTAACATCTACATGAAGCTGCTAGATGAGGTCATCCATCGATATGAAGTCAGGTATACCAATTATATCTAGCTGAATATTATTCCATTGTATATTTCATCCAGGACCAACCAAGTGATGCTGTCAATTCTTGGCCTAGTGGCTGAAGACGCTTAAAGAACAGATTACAATTAGGCTGAACTCTGGCAACACCAAGTAGATGTGAATATTTGGACTACTCAAATTTGCAGAATTTCCATTTTTAATCCCAAATGGAATTGCAGTGCTCCATTTGGGATTGGGGGAGAATTCAGGAATCCTTCTGGACTTGCAGCTCCTGTTCAAGGAGCAGGTGGCAGCCAAGCCCAGGAGGGTCTTACAGATTCATCTCATGCACTAATTCCATCTATTATTGAAGATGTTCTTTACAATCAGTCATGCTTCACTCAGTTTGTGTGTGGACTATTATGACATATATGGGGCAGTTCTTGAAGATCATTTGGAAGTTGCAGTTGGTCCAGAATGTGGCAGCACAAAATAGGAAATATGCAAATGCAATGTGACTGTTAATACCAGTTCTGGTCTAGTGATTTGTATGGGGTCAAAGGTTAAAATACTCTAATCCATATTTTGACACATCCTTTAGTATAATAAGATTTCATTATTACAGCAAAGCCAAAAATAGCACTGAACAAGAGAAAATGAAAACAAGAAAAGAACTCAGGGGGAAAAAAGATGCAGATATTGCTTTGAATAAGACAGGTCTTTTGGCTGGAAGATAAAAGTTGCTTTCTTACAAATATCATCTTGGTTGCCTTAAGGAACAATTTATGAGAATTCTCAGTGGTTTCTTAATGACTGTTGCCTAAACCAAACAGTCACCTTTTCAACTGTATTACAGCTGAAATCAGGAAGAAAATTCTAGTTTCATGTTTATAAAAGGAACCAGTCTATAAAAGAGACAGAGAGAAAGAGAACTGGGTAGCATGTGGCTCATTTAAGCACACACAGAATACAAATGCTAAAGGATCACTTTGGCACCACAAGTAAGTAACTTTGTTCACTTGCTGTGCAAATCATTCCTACAAACATAATTTTCAAGTTTCTTTCAGCATGGAAAATAGACTGTTTAGGTTATGAGAATAGACAGCAGTTTAGAGGGAGGGAGGGAGGGAGGGAGGGAGGGAGGGAGGGAGGAAGGAAGGAAGGAAGGAAGGAAGGAAGGAAGGAAGGAAGGAAGGAAGGAAGGAAGGAAGGAAGGAAACTGCCTACAATGATCATAAAATAAATTGGTCTCAATTAGAAGATCATGAAGAAACATTGAATAACACGGTCAATGGAAGTGCTATCTTAGGACCACTATGCATTCTTTGGGAAATAGGAGGAGGATAATATCCTGATGAAGATGCAGAGAGTTATTTTTCTTTCACTATTGGTGACATTAGCCATCAATAAAACTGCAGAGTTTAGAAAGCTAGCATTGTCTCACCAGGTAATGATAAATTTAGAGGAAGAGGCAATAGTAATCAATCCCCATCATGAAAAGCCAAGTCAGAAAACTATCTGCTGGGCTACTGCAATGAATTCACACAATCTCCTTCGGGACAAAATCACTCATACCAGCTCAGAGTTAAATGCTATTGGGAAGATTCAACAGACATGGCAGAAGCTTCGTCATACAGGTTTATCTAGGATGGGTCTGAACCCACAGATCCTTAGGAAGTTCAGAGTCTCCATGTACGATCCTGTCTAAACCTCATAGTAAAAGCTGCCAGGGAAGTAATAGGAGACTGCATAAAGACATTGGTAAGTCCTTTTGGGAATGAGGGGTGTCACTTTTAAATAATACTAGTTCTGCCCTTCCTCAGAAGCTACTTGACACCACTGTCTTAGGGAAGGATGGTTAGAAGATAATTAAACTTCAGCTATTGAGAGTCCTGTTTGAAGTACATTACTTGGGCTGGTTCCACTCAAAATTCTGGCCTGGTTGTGAGACTGAAACCACATTGATTGTTTCAAAAACCTCTTGTTGGTGATCTCTGGAAACCTAGGATAGGGGAAATGCTTGGTCTTATTTGATCTCTCAGCAGTTTTTAATTCAGTTAGTCATAATATAGGCTGGCTCCAAGTGATAGGCATTGTTTTGTGGTGCTCTTCCTGTATTCAGTTTTATTCAGGGGTAGTGAGAAAGGAGAAGTTAAATCCCACTACGAGAAAGGAGAAGTTAAATCCCACTACGGGGGTGTTACATAATTTGTCTCTCTCTCCCTCCAAATAACATCTGAATGAAATGGCTGGGAAAAGTCATCTGCTAGTGTGGGATAACGCATCATCAATTATTTATCTCCACCCTGGGCCAAACAGAAAATAGATGACCTGGTGTTATTGCAGGGAAGCTGTTGGGACATGGATGGGCAAAACAGGCATAGACTGAATCTCAGCAAGACAAAGTGGTTGTGGATCCAGAGGCCAAGTATTTCCATAATTTTTGACATACTGCACTCTGCAAGATGGAGCTGGCTCACTATCTGATGGTTCTTCTTGATTCTGGCTGAACAGCAGCCAGAAGAGCTTTCACGCAATTACAGTATACCTTTTGTGCCAATTGCAGTCATTTCTGGTACAGAATAATTTGCTCTTGGTAACTCATGCCATTGTCACTCTACAGCTGGATTATTCCAATTTGCTCTCCACAGAACTGTCGTTGAAGATCATTCAATAGCTTCAGCCTGGTTCAGCCTGCAGCAGCCTAAATAACTGTGGGAAGATCTAGAATCTCTTTATGTTGTACCACTACTGTGGAAACTGGTTCCCAGTTAGCTTTGAATGAAATTTAAGGGGTTGGTTACTACCTTTAAAACCCTATATGATGTCAGGTATCTCGTGAGATTACTTTCTCAAAGTTGAATCGGCTCATCTGGTAGGTTCTAGTAGAGAGGGTCTGGTGAGCATCTCAAATCAAAAGAACTGCCATCTATGATGAATTAGTACTCCAGGCTTTACAGTGATGTCCCATGCCTATGTTTTCCCTATCCAGTCATGTATAACTCCAGGGGGTAGTGCTCATCTATATTTCCCTTCTGAGGGAGCCAGCACTGTCTGAACATGCTTCCGTGATCATGTGGCTGGCATAACTATATGCCAAGGCACATGCAACACTGTTACCTTCTCACTAAAGAGGCACAACCTTTTCTGCTAGGACACCCAGATTGCTAACCTAATTCCCCCAGAGACTGGCCTCAGCACTATTGACCTCCTAGAACAGGGGTGTCAAACTCAAGGCCCGGGGTGCTTAGATCTGGCCTGCAGGGCTGCCCTGGAAACAGCAAAGGACTGCCCGTGGAGCTTCTGCCAGTGAAAAGGGCCTTGGTGGCTCAGGCTGTTAATTGCCTACACTTAAGTTCCAGCTGCCTACAACTGCTGTAGGCTCAAATCCCACCAGGCTCAAGGTTGACTCAGCCTTCCATCCTCTCAGGGTAGGTAAATTGAGGGCCCAAGATTGTTGGGGGCAATTAGCTGACCTTGTAAAAATGCCGCTTAGTAATAAGCAGGTATATACAATGGAATGAAGGCTATTGCTGAGCACACTGGGTTGTATCCCAAAAATTGTAGCCGCCCTGAGTCTCCGGAGAAGGGCGGCATATAAATGTAATTTTAAAAAAAATGGAGTTCCATTTTCGCTGACAGAGTCCTCAGGCCACCACCCTGATAGAAGTGACATCGAGATGGCCATGCCCATATGGCCACCACACCCCCCACCGAGGTCAAACACAACCCTGATGCAGCCCTCAATAAAATCGAGTTTGACACCCATCTTAGAAGATCCTCAAAAACTTGGTTTTGTCATTTGGACTGGAGATCTCATGAAAACATAGCATCCATTAAATGTCTGTATTATTTATTTATTTATTTATTATTTGCACTTGTATGCCGCCCCATCTCCGAAGACTCGGAGCGGCTCACAATTAAAATATAATACAATAAATACTTAAAAACTATTAAATTTAAATACAAGTCAAATATAATAAACTAAAACCATTAAAACAATCCCAACCCGAGGGGGGGGTCAAAGCCCAGGTTGATCAAACAACCAAGTTTTTAGCTCACGGTGAAAGGTGCGGAGGTCAGGGGCCAGGCGGAGCTCCAAAGGCAGTTGGTTCCAGAGGTCAGGGGCCGCAACAGAAAAGGCTCGTACAGATTTAAAACATGCTCTCTCCTGTCTTTTTAATGTTATGTTCTTCTTAACTATTTTCAACTGGGTTGATTGTTTAGCTTTGTGTTTTAATTATGTAAGCAACTCAGAGTCATGTGGGTGAGATGGGCAACAATAAATAACCCAGTCAGTCAGTCACTTGGAATCTACTTGGAATCCTCAAAAATGGAGTGGCATATAAGCCAACATTGTAATAATTTTAAAAATTAAATGGCATCCATTGGTCCCAAAGTAATCAGAATGCCCTTGGTATACAATCAAGACCTCTAGCAATTGCATATGTTATAAAGCACAGCACTAACACAAGTTCTGTCAGCTTATTTTCTTCAGATAGTTTCATGGGTATGTAGGATTTCAGAAGCTTCTATAAATATCTGGACAAAAGTAAGACATAAAGGTGCCTGGTGTCTGGGTAATATTATACTTCAGATATATGCAATTGCTCTTGCAGAAAAACACGTTCTCCTGGTAAGATATTTCAAAGAAGATAATGTATAAACTGTGAGTTGGTAAGGAAAGCTATGTAACAAATAAGAACAGCAAAAAAGAATGTGGAACTGTTTGAAAAAACTTTGGAGAATCAGCAAGAATAATTTGGGAGTATCAGAAAACAGCACAATAGGAAGCAATTAGGCAGAAGGAAGAGGAAGCAGTCAGGGATAATATTTTACTAGTATTTTTGCCTTCTGTCTTTGTCCAGCTTAGAGCTGGATTGCAAATATACAAGTTAGAAATTGGGAGTCAGTATATTGGTTTGTTTTTCTGCTTTGTAAAGTGTATGTATTGAAATTACACTCTTTTGATTTTAATATAGCCCAAGTTATTTTTCGCAACTTCAGATAAGTTATTCCCGTGAGTTTTAGATGCTTCAACAAAAATTTGCTGTGTGTAATCACATCTCTAAAAATATCCTTTTATTCCTGCATCTATTTTGAAAATCTATGCAGGCAAGTTTGTAAATATGTATAAACAGGGATGCATGATAACTTTATACCCAAAATTCATAACTTCTTAAGCTGGGTTCACTCTATTGCACTAAAAATTAATAGCTCATGATTACAATGCAAATTTTCCTCAGTAAATCGTTGGCTTATCACTCACATGCCCTCAGATAATGGATAGGTCAAGTGAGGTCACTGATCAATATTGTCATACATCTTCCAAGATGAAGAGGGCTTGCCCTTCTTCCCACACAATGTTGATGTCAATGTCGATGTTGTATTGTATTGTATCGTACTGCATTGCACTGCATTGCATTGCATTGCATTATGCCTTTATTACTTTATAAGTAACTCAAGGCAGAGAATATACATAATACTCCTCCTCCTTTCAACAACACCACTGTGAGACAGACTGGGCTGAGACAGAATGACTGGCCCAAAGTCACCCAGTTGACTTTCATGACTAAGGCGGGATCAGAACTCACAGGTTTCTAGGCCAGCACCTTAACCACTACACCAAAGTGATTTCTATATATAACTCAAAAGTTCCTAAGATCAGTTATTTTATATTAGAGACAGATTTACATCCCTATCCCTATCATTATTGTATACTGTTACTACCTATATTGCAAAGTTCTTATATCATTTTGGAAAAGGTGATCATATGGTTGCTCTTATTGCCACCTTTCCCTCCTCACATCTATTGTGGTAGATTCAATAGCCTTTCAATAAAGATGTTCACTGTATAACCATTAATATGCTACACTGGCTCTTCTGCAGACAAATAGCCTAATCATAAACATAATTTCTGCTCTGAAGAAAGAAAACATATTGAGAAATGTGTCAAAAGTGTGAAATTCTAAATAAATATAAGGGAATTAATTTGCATGATTTTAATGACGGTTCTCAGAAATCTCTTATTCTTCGGAGAAAAAAATATTTTTAATTCATGCTATGACTGTGGATTTTTTTAAAATGCTTCTTCAGTACTGATGTTGGCATGTCTCAAATGGGCTTTTAGGGTTAGTGAGTCTTTCTTAAACCTGGTTTCTGGATCTTCAGTTCCAGATTCTTCTTCATCTAACATCTTCATAGGACATAGGATCATTCTAGTCCCGTGATGGCGAACCTGTGGCATGCGTGCCAAAGGTGGCATGAAGAGCCCTCTCTGTGGGCATGCACACAGTCGCCAGCTGCTCTTCTGGTTTCCGGTGCATGTATGCACACTGGCCAGCTGAACTTCATGGTTCTGGCACTCCGGCGCATGCGCATTCTAATTTGGGCACTCAATGCCGAAAAGGTTCACCATCACTGCTAATTCAACTGTCTCAGTACATAGAAGCCTTTGGTCTATGCTCAAGAGTTAAGAAGAATAAGGTTTGGCTGGTATTTGAATGAGACAGTAAAGGAGATTACAGAGGCTATTGACTAAAACCAAAACAAAACAGCTTGGAAAAAGGCAATGGCAAAACACTTTTAGTCTGTTGCCAAAATTGCACAGAAACCTTCACAAAAAAACACCAGATGAGCTCAACCCAAAGAAGACTTTAACTTTAAACCCATTCATCAATAGCTGGCAACTCCGTACTTTTCTCAGGTAGAAATGAAGCACTTAATTAATAAAATCATATTAGGAATAATTGAAAAGTCAAAGATCAAAGCAAAGCGAAAAAGTTGAAAGAGCTAGGTTGAATATTACACAGACTAAAAACTACTTCAATTAGACGCACATAGTAGTAACGCAAAAAAGACAGGGTAGTTTGTCAATGTTTCAAAGCACCAGAGAAATCCAAATTGGAATTACAATTCCTGTATATCTGCAAAACTCTTGACCTTCCCACTGTGGATCCGTCCTTCCCTATTTCTCATTCTTGCTTGCTTCTTCCCCCCCCCTTTCTCTGGCACAATGCTCTGTGATGCTTTGTACTCTTATCTGTGTGTGGCTGTGATTAATTCGCAGTGGCTGGCAGCAACAACAAGACGGGGGCGCTTTAGTCTGCTGCCATACTTCAAAGGCAAAGACTTATCTGCTAAAAACACACTTTGCAACCTTTTCAGGGGAGCCCTTTCCAGTTCTACAGGGCTCATGGGGTGCTAAGGAGCAGTGCAAAAGAACAGCTTATTTATGGTACTGCCTTTCAAAGCCCCTTTTCCCCTCTCCCCCTCCCCACTTTCCCATTTGTCCTTCAAGTTCCCGTGCTATGCTTTGGGGTGACACCTGCTGGAAGATATGAGGAGAGTCCATTCCAGAGATATTTCTGCAGGGAGGCAAAGGGAGAAAGGAAGATAATATAGTGATACTTGCAACATTCCATACTTTCACACCATCAATTGCCTTTCCCCCCTTCGAGTTTGATACATAGAAACAAAGTGGTGTTGCCACTGATTTAGAACAGGTACAAAAAGTAAAACACTATTGCCAAAAAGCAGACGTCAAACAAATGAAATGAAATCATTTCTTGCTGTAGTCTCAACTCACAAAGATAGCCAGAATTGCATTATAAAATTTGGTCGCAGCAAAGTCTACCTTCTGTTACCCTATGTTTCTCACTGGACTCCCAACACCCCACATGGTTTATTTAGGCACTCTCCAAATCCCATTCACAACCGAATCACCCTATTACGTTACTTCTCCTGAAACTCAGTAGGTTCAGACACAGCATTCAAGATAAAGCAGGCAAAACAGAGACTGAGTATTCATACAACAGCAGGAGGCATTTAATAAGAAATTGCAGCTATCACTGCTTAGCCACACACCACTGCCAGGATAGGGAACTTATAGCTTGAATAGATCTGAAAGGCAACGGTTACAGAAACATCTCTGGGTGTATCCTAGATTCTAATCCCAATAATTCTCCAGTATTTTAGAGACGGGGAGCCACTTCCCACATCCTTGAAAAGTAGTGTTCCAAGCACTGCCAATCCAAAAGCTTCAATTTAAAGACCAACAGTATGTGGTTTTATCATTATGATTGGAAAAAGCTGCTAATATTTACTCAGAAGTCAATGTATTTATTGCAAATAATAAATTTATAATGCTATAAAGAGGTTATCATATAAATACCATAGCAGTGTAAAATAAACATCTGAAGCTTTATTAATAGATTACAGCTTTTAAATTTTAAGGCATCTTGATCCTTTATTGTTTAGAAGTAGGTAGGTGTTATATTCCAAAGTGACATCATTATGGAGAAAAAAGGGGTGGAGGAAATCCTGAAACATTAAATTAAAGCAAATAAAAGAATATTGCTTCTTTGTGTTTTAAAGTTTATTGACATCAAGAGAATCAGTAAGCATGACCTGAAATTACCCAGATAATTCTGAACCAGCCAGGGAAGTCAGGGAATTCCTATCTTCAATGTCTAGCAGTAATCTGTCAAATCACATTTAGAACAAATGGTGCTGAGAGTCTCTGGAGATTATCAATCAACCAGTTCATGGCTATCCCAAAGGTACTTTTAAAAGGCATTTTGAAGGGATTTGCTATTTTCTTTGAAAACATTTCACTTCTCATCCAAGAAGCTTCTATACTTCAGAAATGAAGAAGTTTCTTAGATGAGAAGCGAAATGTTGTTGTTGTTGTTTTTAAAAAGACCAAGTCCACTTGCCTTTTGGAAAGAAGCAACATTGGGAAAAGGAGCTGAGGTTTCCACACAGCCAAAGAGATACATACAACAGATAACAGATAATCAGAGTTGGAAAGGACCTTATAGGTCATCTAGTCCAACCCCCACCCACCCAAGCGGGAGACCCTACGCCATTTCTGACAAATGGCAGTCCAATCTCTTCTTGAAAGGTCTCAAGTGATGGCACTCCCACAACTTCCGAGGGCAAGGTGTTCCATTGGTTGATTGTTCTCACTGTCAGAAAGTTTCTTCTTATTTCCAGGTTAAATCTCTTCTTGTTCAGTTTCCATCCATTATTCCTTGTCTGGCCTACAGGCGCTTTAGAAAATAGCTTGACCCCTTCCTCTCTGTAGCAGCCCCTCAAATATTGAAAGACTGCTATCATGTCTCCCCTGGTCCTTCTCTTCACTAGACTAGCCAAGCCCAGTTCCTGTAACCGTTCTTCATATGTTTTAGTCTCCAGTCCCCTAATCATCCTGGTTGCTCTTCTCTGCACTTTTTCTAGAGTCTCAACATCTTTTTATAACGTGGTGACCAAAACTGGATGCAGTACTCTAGGTGTGGTCTTACTGAGGCTTCATAGAGTGGTATTAGTACCTCACTTGATCTCACAAGTGCTGAGTTGTACAGCATACAGGTAGTCCCCGACTTACAACAGTTCATTTATTGGCCGTTCAAAGTTACAATGGCACTGGAAAAAGTGACTTATGACAATTACAACCTTTGCAGCATCCCCATGATCATGTGATCAAACTTCAGATGCTTGGCAACTGGTTCATATTTATTACCGTTGCTGTGTCCCAAGGTCATGTGATCACTTTTTGTGACCTTTGGACCAGCAAAGACAATTGGGAATCCAGTTTCACTTAACAACCAGATTACTAACTTGTCAACTGCAGTGATTCACTTCACAACTGAGGCAAAAATGTTGTAAAATGGGACAAAACTCACTTAAATGTCTCACTTAACAACAGAAATTTGGGGCTCAAATGTGGTCATAAGTCAAGAACTACCTGTATTAACCTTCTGCAGAAATATAAATGCAGAGTTTCAAGAGATTTATACCGAAGCTTGTAGATCTCCTAACTGTTGATAAACTTATTCAATAGTAAGTTTCCATGACTAAGAAATCTGGTCTCAAGAATTATTCTAAAGGATATTTGTTTATTTGTTCATTTTCAAAACCATTATGCTGTATTTGTACTTTCAAATAGATGTTTTCTGCAACCAGTGATTACCCTCAAATCATCACAAACTGAAAATTTTCCACTGACTACAGCCATATACAGCAAGGACTTCATTGTGGTCACAGACAAGGTTCCTCCAAATCAAGGAAGACTTTGAAAGGTAACACTCATTCGAAATAAACAATTTGTTGACACAGCTGGAAATAGATTTTGCCACACAGTTGTTGCCTAGAAGAGGAAAGTGCTGAAAAGAGGACAAGCATAGGCAATGCCAGCTGGTCACCAAGTTGTGAAGTGATCTTGAATACCTAGAACACAAAATTGCAACTCTTGGCTCTCTGTAAAGATAAATAAACCAAATTCACTGAATCAGCTTTATAGCATTAACTCTAAATAACTTCAAGGATAATGTTCTTGTTTAAAGATAAAAACTAGCATTCAGAGCCTGCTCTTTAGTTAAGCAAGCAAGCAAGTTTGCTTTAGTGAATAATAAAGATGGGTATTTTCTCTGAATAGTCTCTTTCTTTCTGAGAATGTGTTTTCCCCCCAACTTCATGGCTTTTGGACATTTTCTAAAGCTGGTTTTAATTGCTTCTGGATGTCTGTAATGCTTAACCTGTTTTTTTTTTTTTAATATTCAGTTGTTGAATATGGGGTTATTTGTTCATGTTATTATCCTATTTATCTAGTGATGTTCTGCTGCTACTGTTTTCTGTATAATTCATCAAATCTTTTTATGTGTTTGCATTTTATGAACTTATGTCATTTATTTACCAAAGTAAAATGTTTTGGAAGGATGAACTATCTTAAAAGTGTTTTTATAAATGCATTATTAAGCAACATGCCCCCATCAACTGAGAATACAATTCAGCCCTTCTCACCTCCTACAATCCACATCTCTGTTAATATGACAGCCTGTGACTCTGGAAATGCCAAGTATTCCATTTATCTAAAAGCAAGTGACTCAGGAGGCATTTCGTTGCCTGGCAGAACTAAATTGTAATTCCACAGGTCCATAGAATGATCCTTTTTAACCCAGAAAACTGTCCCAGAGGTTCAGCTTTCCCCACTGTTCATTAGGGTGAGAGGAAAGGGTTGCGTAACAATCCGACTTTCTCATTATTTGCAGCAGACTCACTACTGAACACCCAAATCCGCTCGCCCATCAGCTTCATAGCTACATCTCATCAATAATATATTTGGGGATAGGACAGGATGAGCTGCTGCCTTCCATTCTGAGAAAAACTAATTTCCCATTTAATAAAGATTAATACAAGCATGACTTCAGTCCCAGACCTTGTATTGCTACAAGCCAGAAAATATTGGAACTTTAATTATAGCAGCATAAGGCCAAAAAGGAAAAAAAAAGCCAGGGAGATACTTAATCAAAATCAATGTTCATAAGAGCAACAAACTCTTAACAGCTCACATTCACTGACAGATATGACATCAGTTAATCTAAACTGATTTAAAGTAAATGTTATTAATGGGTCCACTCTGCATGACTGAGTCTTGGCTGCCGCACTAGGCAGGCTTACTAAACTTTAAGTGTCTGTTCAGACTAGGCTCACATCAGCTGCCTACTTTCTTAAAAAATACTAGCGATTTCATCATTTGTCCATCCATATTGCTTACATGCTTTACCAAAAAAGCAGATCCAAATTCACTGTGGACTAAATCAGAAGGTGATCAGAAATCCACAGGCTTGCTATTAATTTAAAAACAATACATTCTCAACCAGAGTCATTCACCTGTCCCTGATTTCCCTGAAAATCAAGTTACCTGTCTCAAAATCAAAATTATTTTCTAAAAATCCATACAATAATTCAACTTCTTTTAGCACAAATTGTTGACTTTGACCCATTAAAGCCCTACATTGTTTAGGGCTGAAAAATCTACCCTCTATTTTTCTATTTACCAGTTTGTGGTTGTTAAAATTTACATGCAAGGGCCTTTTAAAATGTCCCCCAATTTCTGAAGTACATGTGAGTCACATAATAAAGGGCATCACCCTGAATCATTTTCTAACTGTACAGCACAGCCTCTATTCTTTAGCAGATTGTATATATTGAATTGGTCAAGTGAAATCCACTCCTGTTATTTCTTAATGGCTTTCAATCCCAGTATCTACAGTACTCTTCTTCTGAATCACTTGGCCAAAACAGGTGTGGAAACATATGATTAAATGGCTGTTCTGACTTTAATGGGAGGATAGCTTTCAAAGGTTGAAGTTGGATTACTTCTTGGTCTTTGATCTATACTCATCCCTCATGCCTCCATGGTTTTTAACATCTCCATAATCAAACAAGAAAAGGTTCCAGGGATACAGAATACAGTGATTTTAACTTCAATCTTTCTACATGTCTCTAAAGGTGTAGTGGAACTCTGCTTCTATAGAGCTAGTGAATAAAATATAGTGGTTGTGATATCCTGGAGGTGAGCTAACAAATGGGGATGTAATGCAGTCAAGATGAAGGTAACTTCATCTGTCTAAAACTACGTTGGCTTTTTTTCCCTATTTATTAGATTACACTTTGTCCGAACATTCAGATTACTGTCTGAGCATGCTTCTAGTCCTAGATAGTAGAAAAAGTTCTTTAGTATACTGCAATGCTTATTGTATACTTTCCTAGATATGCATGCTTATTTTTGTGTCATGTTATTTCGAATGCCCTCCATGCACAGATTCTCTTGAAAAGTATTCAGAAACTGTCATGTTATGGACAAGGTGGTGGTAGTAGTGAGGAGTTGGAGTATATATCTCTGATACATTCTCATGTCTTTCAAAACCCTATTCAAGGTTATATGCATAATCTTTATAGATTAAAGGGTAACTAAAGAATCCACTATATCTAAAAGAACATTTATTTTCATACATTACTGCCCATTGAATTATTTAGAGGATGTCTTATATCACATCAGTTACCTGAGCTGAAGCTGCTTAAACAGAACAGGGCTATCACCTAGATTTTAAAGCTTCCTTTATTTGAAGATATGTTTGGCATCCTACCTTTCTTTTTCCTGATGGATGATTAAAAGCATTTTTACTTAATATTTTATAACTTTTTTGGCTTCTATCCCCTCCTTTGCTTTCTCCTTAATTAACTGCTCCTATTCTGATTTTGATTCTTGGTATAATTAACATATTATAGCAGTGATATAAGAGTTGGTTTTTTGTGGCATCATTTTTTCATAGGTTCAAGTTTAACAGCCCAGCTCTGGGGGTGTTTCACATCCAATCACTGCCTGGATCAATGATAAAGTGAACGGATGGCAATACTGTGGGATGAACCATCAGGGCAAACTTACCCTTTATAGCAGGGGTATCAAACTCAATTTGATTGAGGGCCGCATCAGGGTTGCTTTTGACCTTGGGGAGCCAGGGAGGCCGTGGCCAGGATGGGCATGGCCAGCTCGATGTCATTCGTGTCAGTGGCCTGAGCATTCTGCCAGCAAAAACGGGCTCCTGAGCTCCATTTTTGCTGCAACGGCTTCCTGCAATCCTCTGCCAGTGTAAACAGAGCTCGGGAAGGCTGCCTATGGCCCTCACAAGCTCCATTTTTAGCTTGTGACATCATCGTACAATCCTCTGCCAGCGAAAAAGGGCATCATTTTTGCTGGCAGAGGCATCACGGGCTAGTTCTTTCCAGGGTGGCCCCGTGGGCCAGATCTAAGCACCCCTTTGACACCCCTGCTTTACAGTATGATTGTTAACTTACTTGGGTTGCTTTCAATGTTCAACTGAAGCTACATAAAATATTCTTTATCAACTCTTAGTCAAGATTTTTCCAAATACCATTTTGCTTTGTTTTCAAGCTACTTTCTCCTACTTGGGCATGAAACTTTGATCTTTATATGAAAATAGTTTGAACCAGGGGTGGGATTCAACCAGCGTTACTACCGGTTTGATGATTATGTTTTGCACGCAGGTGCACAGCATTTGAAAAGCCACTTTTTCCCTGTTTTTTCAACCTCAGCTGTGCCACACAAAGCAGCTGAGGTTGAAGAAGCAGGAAATAAAGGACAGGTAAGAGCCCGGGCGGGTGGACCAAACAGCAGCAGACATCGAACTGGTTCGGTGTCTGCTGCTCTTCAGAACTACCGGTTCTATAGAGCCAGGCAGAACCGGTAGCATCCCACCCTGGTTTGAACTCCTGCTGACATTATATGTTTACTCCTTTGTTTCCTTGCCCCCCCCCCACCAAATGGAGTAAACTATTAAAACACCAATTTTAAAGCCAGGAATAAGCTTAGAACTTCATATGCATTGCTTACCTATACTAATAGATCAAACCACAACAAATTTCAAAAATCTTCCTCTGAATAAGTTCTTACATCTCCATGCACGCAAAAAACAAACAAACATGGAGGACTTACAATTTTATATACTGTAGCTATACACACATGGCTTAAATCACAACTGTTCTGTTCTTCTGGCAATAAGCAAAACCAGGTTTAAAAAGTAAATGAATCTGAAGCCTGCCAAGGAAATGGCTATCCCTCCAAAGGCCCCAAATGTTAGTTCCACAGCAGTGAGAATATTATTCTTAAAGACATAATAAAACTCAGCTGCACATATAGGGCTGTGAGAATAAGAAACGGGAGACTCTCTTTGGGGAATTATTGTATAATATATAACACTAGCCTTAACCAGCTGCTGCTATATCATCCTTACCCCAGAAAGAGGAGCCAGGTGCTTTTCTGACCACGTATTGAATGCCATTAATATCCATTTCAATTCCGTTTTTTTCTGCTTTTACTTCTTCCTAATGATGTCTTTGGAACCAGTTTAACAGAGGCACAGGAAACAGCACATGTGACATGGAAACCAGATTTAGCTATGCATTGTTGACTTCCAAAGGAGCCATTTTAGGCAGGCTGCATATCACAAAAGATGCTGCAACCCAGATCTGAAAGCAATCAATTTACACAGTGCTGTTCATGAGAAGAGACCACCAAACATGTAAAGTAACAAGAACAAGTTAGCTTCTAGCATCAACATTTGGCTGGAAGCATAGCAAACCCTGAAGATTTATCACACATTTAAAGCAGCATTCATGTTGAACTCCTTCAATGACATTCCATAACTAAACCAATATCCATACTGCACAATCACAATTGCCAGCCTATTTTGTTAATTCAATCACTATTTCAAGTTTTATAGGCAAAGTTGATCAGTCACAACTGTCACAATATCCATTTATTTCTAAAATAATCTTCACTAAAAAGTGGCCTTTATTAGGTTATACTGTATACTCTTTATGTAATACCATTGGAAACAAAACAATTTCTTCATTTTTTAAAAGAATACCAATATGGAATTAACCATTTCAAATGGTCCCATGTTGAGTATCCAAAATGTCTTTTTCTAAAGCACTGATGGTTCAGCTAAGGAGGGCTGTCAAATTCGTGGCCTGTGGGCTGGATGTGTCATGTGCTGGCCATGCCAATGCCTGGTTTAGCAAGGGGGGGGGAGGGAAGTCCCAATACATCACGTGATGCCACTGTGACAACATGAGTTTGACATCCCTGAGCTAAGGAGAGCTCCCTCATCCTTTTTAACTCAAGATTTTAAACTGTGGTTTTGTTTCAACGCTTTTTTCTTCTGTAACCATACCGTATCATTGTCTTTATCTCCCCCACCCACAATTCTTATAAAGCAGTATAAATTTACATAAATATAAATTAATGCAATATCATACAGATCATCCTTGGGGATATTTCAGATGCCCCTGAATGCACTGTAAATTAGAATGCTGAATTAGTAGCTCACAGGCTTTGGCTGTACTCTGCCTGAGAGATCTCAATGTAAGAGATATGCACTGCCAATAAAGGGTTAAGATGATTCCCTCTCACCACAGAGACTAGGAGACAGCTGATCTAATGCTCTAAGCCCCTTGCCCTCTTCCCCTTCCACCCCCATCTGCTAGGCACTGAGCCAGGCATGTGCTGGTAGCCAGTTGCAGCAACCTTCTCCTCCCCCCTAACTAATCGGCTTCTCCCCATCCACTAAGAAGGATAAAGACAGAAGACAATAGCCTCTTTCTTCCCAAGCCGCTGCTGCTCAAGGCTATTAATCTCTATGCAGGGGAGGAGAATGCTGGATTTTGGCCAATTACAACAAAGTCAGGTTTTTTTAAAGCCCCAAATGATCCTTGTGTGAGCTTATTCATGGGCTCTGAACATGACCCCAGCACTAAAGGGTGATGCTGCGTCAGCAGAGCTGTACGCATATGAAGTATGTGTATGTCAATAACACAATCTTGGCTCTCATCATGAAAAGCCATCTCTTGTGCCGACAGGTCTCTAAGAAAATATGCTAGCTGAGAATGAGAGAGAGAGGAGAGAGAGAGGAGGGAGGGAGGGGAGAGATAATAAACAATTTAAACTATAGGAAGCGACAACTTGAAATAAGCATCTGTCTTGCCATTACACCCCTTTAGGACTGCAAAGAAGTCAGATTTATAATTTGATCTTGGGGGGGGGAAATACACATCATGTACAGCAAGTACTCTGCATTTATTGTAACCTAGGCACACCTGGTAACCCATTCTGGATTGCATCCAGAAGATAGATCTTCTTTTGACCTAAATCTTGCAATATCATACATACCATTTTATTACATTTCAAGAGCTTTCCCTTATGTGAAAAACTGCAGGCAGACCTGAATATACTATCTAGATGCCATTCCAATGAAAAGTCGCTTGACAGTGAGATGGGTGGCATATCATAATACATAAATTCATGGTCACCCAGTGATGAAGCTGTTGGATAGCAAACCCTCTACTGCAGTGGAAAATAAGAAATGGAGTCATGAAAGATAGATACAAGTGGTCAAAACAAAACCTATTTACTCTAATCATTTATGGGATCTGATGTGCAACCTGCAGTCTCATAGTAAAAGGATAGAAGTATGGACCCAAGACGAGTAGTAGAATAAGATAGTAACTTCAGTCATGTAATCCTAAATTTTGTGAAGAGGATAGTGATGGCATCCTTCTGACTCTTCTGCTCTGCAGGAAGGACAGAGGTGTGTTTTCCAGGTAGCCTGGTCCACAACACTTATGATAACTTGATGTTCGCAGGTGAAGTAGAGATGTAGCTCATCAGAAACCCTGAAGTAAGATTCACCAATTGCGTCAGAAAAAAATTGTAAGTGAAAGAGGAGAGTACCATTTTGCTCATGCTTCAAGCAGGAAAAATATGATTTGTGAATCTTAATCCCAAATAAACATTTGTCCCGGTTAAATCAGGATGCAACATTAATTTTGATAGTTTTAAGCAAATAAATTAGTTATATTATATACCGTGTTGATTCACCAGAAATCTGCAGCATTTAAACATCTGACAAACATGAAAGCCACTTATGTAACCTAAAATACAGTAGTGAATTCATTTTCATGCAATGCATTTATCATCCCCACATTAACTATATATCAAAATTACATTCTTATTCTGTTTTGCAAAATTACCTCAAACTATAAATGGAGACCACTCTTTCATACTTCTTTCTTTTGGGTTAAATGCCTATTTCAAAGTGCAAAGGAATTCTAAGAGTCGGCTCAGGGTTCCATAACAACAGCAACAGCAAAAAATGTTTTTAAAAAGCTAATAAGAACTGTTTAAGAGACATTAAAATATCTTAACAGAGAGTGAATTTTTATTCTAATTGCCCTCTTTTAAAATCAGTAATAATGGAACAGAAATTAAAGAGTCTGAATAAGACTAATGGATCACAGGGGACTCACAACTCACTATAAAAAGCCTTATCTCCCTCCAGTGTCCTCAGTAGGGTATAAATGTGCACAAGTGGCTCAGGAATTTTGGGAGTTGAAGTTCCCAGCTCATAAAAGGGCCATAGTTGCCCACCCCTGCCCTCCAGTCTCCAGACACTGGGAAAATGCTTCCATTACATCACCAGTAAAGTCCAGTAAGGTGATGTAGGTATTGTTACCGTTCTGATGATAACCCAACTTAATATACGAGTTCTCCTAGTAACGTTGTGTAGATAGATATTCAACAACAGGGAAAGAAAGACTGACTCCTGAGGCACCCTACATATGAAGGCACAAAGCCAACCAACCTCTCCTGCCCATTTACCACCAAATAGAACCACCTGTTCAGGTAATGTCAGAAAGTGGAACTTTCTGGTGTTGCTATGCAGTTTACAAACTTGTGGGGATTTGGAGGCAAACCAAATCCACCAATCACAGGGTAACACCAGATGCCCTGGAGTGGCATCACAAGCCACACCCCTTAGTATAAAAGGGGTAGCCCAACTGGCATTTTACCTCAGGAGGGAGGTCAGAGGCCTAAAGGGATGTCAGAGGCCTAAACAATAGTTAGAGGCCTAAACAGAGGTCAGAGGCCTAAACAGTTCTTTGTGAAGATCTATCTAAGGAAAAGTTTCTGAAGAGAAACTTTCTATTGGGGTTCATTGCTCTCCTTGACTGCTGTAGCTGATATTGTTATATACCCAGCTTGAGTACCTCAGAAGCTTGAGGTGGAGGAACCTCTTGCCAGAAGAGAAAAGGAGACAGAGAGAGGGAAAAGCCTTGAAACAGTTTAAGTTCTTTAAAGCGGTCTAAGTTTCTTTAGGGTTTATCCTAATCTAAAGGATTGAAAAATCCTAACTACATAGGTAGACAGAGAAACCAAGTAAGACCTAAGAGAAGAGAAACTTAAAGAAGGCACAAGAAACTGGTAAATGTCTTTCTGTAACTTTATTTGAATTAAGCTGCTTGTACAATAAAAGATTTGGTTTGAAGAACAAACTGGACTCAGCATCTTTGTACAATTTAAATATATAGACAGATTAACAAGATCCTCTAAACATCAGCCAATCATAGGATTGACTTATAAACAAAAACATTATTATTTTTTCAACAGGTAAGAAAATAACCACTGGAAAAAACAGTGTCTTTTACTTGCAGGCAATCTAAAGGGATACAATGACAACTACATCAAAACTGGTAATGGGACAAAAAGTGATACATTAGGTCCCAACAAAAATAATCCCCAGTGCTGTTTCTTGCCCAGGCCTGAATTCAGATTAAAAGTACAGATAACATGTTTCTTTCAGAGCACTTTGCAGCTGGATTCTTATCATTGTCTCAACAACTTTCTCCACCCTCAGCCCCCCCCAAAATTTTGAGACTGGACGGTACTTGTCAGATATAGGTGAATCAATGGGAGGCTTCATTGCCCTCTCTCACAGAGAGGTGTTGATTATCACCTTTATCCAACCTACTATGACTCTGACTGATTCTCAAAAAAGCCAAGAAGGGAATGAGTCTGGAACACAAGTAGCAGAAGTCAAGCTTTCCCCTCTGGCATTCCAGAGATTGCTTCTGCTGTAATTTTTTTAAATCTCTAAAATAAGGTGCCACCTGGGATCAGCATGCAAGGAAAGATGTTGCTTCGGAGTATCACTGCTGACCAAATCACTGTGAATATATCCTAGTGCCTCCTGGAATCCAACTGGATCCAAGAGGTTCCTGGGCGGGTCATCTGAATCAATTCAAAATACTGGATATCACCTTTAAAGACTTAAATGGCATAAGGCCAATTTATTTGCAAGCCTAGAGTGTGCATTTCTAGACCCTATCTTTTAAATGCTGCTATCTATAGAACCCAGGAAGCATGCTTTCTCCATAGCACTTTCTCCCAGTTGGAGCTCCCAAGATCCAACATTTCCATTTTGGAAAGCCATAAAGAAATCCGACTCAGATTGCAAGTTGTCCATAGGATTCAGGTAACCCACAAGCCGCCCCCAAAAAAAAGTTCTACAACATATTCTGTCTCTCCAAGGTTTGGAATTGTTTCACATGACCTTCATATGGGATTAAAACTTGTAAACTAGTGGAATGCCTTGGAATGTTGGTAGCTGCCTTGAGGCTACTATTTCACAACAACAATTAGACCCATTCCAGAATCTCTGAAACAAAAGCAGTTTTATAATTAGAAAACTAATTGAAGCATTTCTTCACATAATGCAAGTAAATAGGAATAAGAATAAACTGTCAGCAAGTTTCATCTATGTTATACATTAATCCTGTAATTGTGATATTATTTTTGTACGATAACTTAGTACAGTAATTACTTTTATATGAATTGAGGGGTAATGGTTACTGGTCAGTGTAACCCCTCTCCATGCAAGCGCAGTGCTGCCCATTCTACCCATTTATAAACAATCTCCTCATTTCACAGTAGCAACTTCATCTTATTTGTCCATATTTGCTCTCATTGCTTCCTCAGCAAGCTGGCAGCTGTTCCTGCAAGTCTTTGAGCCATTGATTTCAATGACTTGTCCTTCAAATTTCTTCTGGCTTTGTGCCCAGTCAGTATTGCCTAGGTACTCTCAGGAACAAATATCTCTATTATTATAGCCATCATTTTCCAATCAACGTAGCTCTCCATTGAATCAATTGAAAGATGGTGAACTGTAGAACAGATGAGGAAATCAATGTGTTGTTTGCCCTGGCCTTTTTTCACAGAATCGGGATACCACAAGAAACCCAAAGGTAGTCAGTCTGTGTTCAACTATGTTCACAAGAACTGACTGAGTGAAGCAATTCGGACACATTGAGCTATAGAACTTGGCCTTCTTAATGACTGAATTTATGTCACTTCCCCAGCACATTAGCTACTCAGGAACCCCAATGGCTTTTTGATATGATAAAGCATTTTCAACATAATAATGTCCTAGTGGTATTTAAATCTTGCTCCCTCTGGTTCTTCCACAAGAAACCATCTCAGCTGATAAAAATCACATAGATTGACAACACAGTAATGTCATAACCAATAAAACCTGCTCAAGTTATGGCCTAGACATGATCACACAAGGATTCCAATTGTTGCAGGTTCCACACTGCTAAAATCTAAGATTCCTAACAAGATGTTCAAGAGAATATGCTGCCTCTAATTTTTTGCTGCCATTTCTGTGAAAAGCAGATATTCCCCATTCCTCCAGAAATAGGTTTAACACATTTTTATTTTCCTTTTTTATTCAACAGTAAGATGGGTGAGATGCTAAAGAAAGTCTTCTGAAGAATTTCTTTCATAAGCACATTATTGGTCTATTGTAAACATAATGTCATGCCAGGAATGTTTAAACTATAGTATTTTATAAACCCTTGTTCATCCATAATGCTAAGTTTTAAAAAGCTGTATTATGGCACAGCAGTATGTGTAGCTTTAGGCAATTCACCCCCAATTCCTGATTTGTAACATAAATGAGTCTTAAATGCTTGCAAGGCATATGGGATTATTTTAGTAATACAGTCTCAGCAGTGGAAATATTTCTGTCATACTCTTATCAGGGATTCTGAATTCATAGTCAAGAACTATCCACAGTGGAAAAATATCTCATTCCGTAGCCTTGAGAATAACTAACTTTTCTAATGTGACAATATAGGCATCCAGGAAGGAAGTAAGATGGGACTTCATACATGTTCTTATTCATTGAAAATATTCAACAAAATGTCACCATTTCACCTTTTTTACTTAGGGGGTTGATACAAAGTCCAATTGACAAAACAAGCCATAAATAAATATTCATCCAAAATCATATTGAGAGTTCAGAGATACATGCCTGATATAGATGATAGCAATAGCACTTAGACTTATATACAGCTTCACAGTGCTTTACAGTCCTCTCTAAGCAGTTTACAGAGTCAGCAGCATATTGCCCCCAAGAATTTGGGTTCTCATTTTACCCACCTTGTAAAAATGGAAGGCTGATCCAACCTTGAGCCTAGTGAGATATGAACTATCCAATTGCAGGCAGCCGGCAGGCAGCAGAAGTAGTCTGCAGTACTGCACTCTAACCACTGAGCCACCGTGGCTCATAGCACCAACAAAGGCTACCTTATGAGTTCTGCCTATCTGCTTTTGGCTAACTCAGGAAAAATGAGAATATTACCAATTGTTTTGCCAAATTCCTACAGGAAATGTCATAGCAGAGACCTTAAATTAGGTCCATTCTATGTACAATGGGTTTTCTACACAATCTATTAGGAGCGCTTCTATATTGCTACATGGGGCCTGTGAGTGTTCTTACCTTTTCCTCTATGAATCAGCTAGAACAGGGGCCCTAACACCCACCAGGCTGTGGCCCATTACTGGGCCACAGCCCATTTGGAACCAGGCTGCAGAAGTGGTGAGCAAGTGTGTGCGTAGCTCTACTTATGTGAGCACCGGGCGAGCACATGGGCACAAGCGACGGGCACACATGTCCAACACTTGTGCCTATGGAGCTGTGTGTATATGCGCTCACCCACTGCTCGCACTGAACCATCCCCTCTTCTCCCCACTCCCACCCCCTGGTCCTCAAAGCCAGAAAGGTTGGAAAACTACTAAGCTAAGACTCTCTCTAGTCTAGATACAGCTGTGGAGAGCTAAAAAAATGATAACTACCTGATAGAAAGAACCCCTTTTCCCCCTTTATTTACCATATTTGCTTTCCAAAAAAGCAGACCAATGAGGAAAAAGCCAATCAACCATTATCTAAAGGACTAGCCTTTGGACCAACCAGAAAGCAATGGGGGAATGGAAGCAAGGCTTCACATCACCTCTGCTTTAGGGGGAGAGAGGGGAATCCTAAGAGGCAGGATTTCCCATCAATAGAAAGCTGGTTGCAACGCAAATACAGGGAAGAAAAACAACACAGCAAATATAGTTCACTGTATTTCCTCTAGAGCAGCACAAACCAAGTAACTTCAGAAGTTAAATGACTCAGAATATGAAGGTCACTGGAGCCCAATGTGTCATGGAGAGACATCTACTGGGAGGCTTCCTTGTGCAATTAATTGGCAACTGTGAGAACAGACTGCTGGACTAGACAGGTCAGGGGTCTAATCCAATAGGGCACTGTTTCTGCTCTGATGAAGATTCCTTATGTCAGACATTACACCAGTGTGAGTAAATAAGCACAGACATATAGATACATCTTCCCATAATCTGGTCCCTTTCTATATGTTACAGTTCCATCTATATCTGAAGGACTCCAAGTTCAAGAAGACTGAAAGAGGTATGTGTATACATTTATACATACACACTCTACATACCTATAGTTACAATTACTTAGAACTATATCACAGTTAAGAAAATCCCCTTTCTTTACTTATACATTAAATGGAAATAATGCCATTGTCATTACTTTGCATTGCTTTTCTGTAATGGAATCTTCATATTTTATTTGTTAAGAACACATTAGGATTAAAATGGAATTGTCTCAACTTGTGAAATTAAAAACAAATGTAATATGTTTTCCGACACAATGAAAGTGCTTATTATTAATAGCGAAAGGCAGTAAAACTATACATAAAATATGTACCCGAAAATGTTGGCCAGAGTAAAAACAGTGAATTGATGAACATAGAGAACAACAATCCTAAATTTAAAATAATGAGTACATAAGGAATTCATAAATCTGCATTCATAAATTCATAATAAACTGCTTCACTGAAAACTAGAAATAAAGCAGAATCAATCTTAAAAGAAAAGCAAAGTAATCACAATTTACCTGGCCAATTCCTGTGTTGTTTCCCTTTTAAGGTGTTCTGATTTTGCACTCTATGGGTTGTTAGAGGATTAAGCATTAGGAGTACCACCTCTCCCTCAATATAACTCAGGTAACCCCATATAAAAAATGAATCACAATGAACAGACAGTAAGTCACACTTACAAGCATTATGTCTAAAATTAATTGTGGTTTACTGTCCCCAAACAAACCGATTTATTACTCAGGCCACAATATCAAATTTTATTCACACCTTAATTTCTGTGTTTATATTTTCAGCATGTTCTCATTAGGCTATGGCAAAACAACCATGCAGCTCAATTTTATGAAATTTACCCAGAAACAGTCTCTTCAAATTCGTTGGACTTATTCTTGAGTAAATGTACAAAGGGATACAACTTTGAACTTTTTATCAGAAAGAGAGTAAAAGAGTGAAAACTAATTTTAAAAGCTTTTTCAGGTTCAACTTCAGTTATTAAAATTTAGCAAGATACTCAAGAGTTTTTCAACCTTCCAGAGGACAGAAATTTCACAGTTATTAACCATCTGATAAGGGAACTAGTCCCATGGTTAATTTTATCTTTGATTAAATCTTTGCTGCAAACCTCTGGAAGTAATGCAGGATATCCACAGCATATACTATTTCTAGATTTTAGAAGGTCAGTTAAAGCAGAAAATCCTGCAGGAAAGTGTTTATGTTGAGAAAACCTCTAGTGTTAATTACTGAACAGAAGGTTGTGGCAAGTAGAACAGAATGAAATTAAAGCCCCTTTCAATTTATCACCCTCTTCATAAACACCACTCAAGCAACATAGCTAGGGAAAAAATATTAAAGCATTTTAATAATCATCATATTATCCTGATGGACTCTTAACTGTCACTAACTTATTAACCCTTAATTAATCATCAAATCACATTATATGTTTGAAAATTGTACACAAGCATGATTTTAATGTCAACTAAAAGTTGGATAATATAAATTGATCTTTGCAGCTTTAGCAGTAGAAGGAACAGTTTTAGATTGGGGGATAAAGAATGACTATACCCCTTGGAAAGTTCCTATCTTTATGCAGCCAACGTGCTGTTTCACAATTGTCCTGTAAATCTACAGCACTGGACAGCCAGAACACATCTACAATGGAAGAGATTATAATTGATCTTCAAAAAACTCCAGAGTTTTGCACTGAATCCTGTTTAGTTGTCACAATTAGCCACTATGTTTTTAAACAAAATAATGCATTACAACTTAGAATATTCTTCCTGACTTTTTAGCTTTCCAAAGTATCTACCTGTTAGAAATCTCATTCCAGCTTCTGCAAATATTTTTAAAATAATGAAACATGTGAATATATAAGCAGGGGTGGGATTCTACTGGTTCTGTCCAGCTCTACAGAATCGGTAGCTCTGAAGAGCAGCAGACACAGAACCGGTTCTGTGTCTGCTGCTGTTTTGGCCCACCCAGCCACCCGGGCTCTTACCTGTCCTTTATTTCCTGCTTTTTCAACCGCAGCTGCTTTGCGCGGCACAGCTGTGGTTGAAAAAGCAGGAACAAAGGGCTTTTCCAGCCACTGCGCACCCACACGCAGCGCTGCTCAGCTGTCCGGGCTGCTCAGCAGGTCGTAAATTGCACGCGTGCGACGCAAAGCAACAGAACCAGTAGTCATACCGGTCGCATCCCATCCCTGTATATAATCCATTATTTCTACTACTGTATAAATTGGTAAACAATTTGCCACATAGAACAAAACAGCATAAATGTACATACTGTGGATTACACCCATTCTGCTCAAGATCACCCAATGAAAAAGAAAGCTTACGATGTTGGCAACATTGAACCTTAGCTTGTCAAAGGCCACTATTAGTAGGGGACAGAGACCCTCTCAGTGTTTGCTCCTAGGCTTAGTAACTCCCTGCCAGACAACATCAGATTCACTTTTCATCTGCTTTTTACCTACAAGCATGCAAAACTATATTCATTTAAGCAATCTTTAGGAATAAGATTTGATAGGGAGATAATATTTGCTCTATTAGTAGTTCAATTGATATTCTGACTGCATTCGAAACTACATTTTAAATTGGCTTTTTAAAAACAAAATTATTGTTACTCACGTGAAACTCCACTTATTAGAGGGAAAGGCAAAGCAGAATCCTTAAATGAATAAATGCAATTTCAGCTGAAGAAAAATGTGGCACAATAATAAATCACTATTTTAATACCAATCAATGACTTAATGCCCAATTTTAAATAAATATCCATACCAGTAAAAAATGACAAAAGAAAAATTTTAAAATGATACAGGTTATCCTCGATTTACAACCACAATCGGGTCTGGAATTTCTATCGCTAAGGGATAAAGTGAGATACCTCATGACCACATTGCTTAGTAACTGCATCCCAGGCTTCCCCATCGCCATAATTAACTGAGAATTGTGGGTCATTAACTGATCCCAAAGCAAGATGTTCTGAGCTGGTTGCTCCAGCCTGGAACTTTAATAAGGTAAGGGACTTTCTCTATCTCCTGCTGTTGAGCCAGGATGAGGATGAGCTTTGCACTATGGATAATAATAGTCAAAAGCAGCCCAAGTTGTGAGGTACCAAAAAAAGACTTTGCTGCTGTTTTCTTTTGTTTGGGGGAGGGGGATGTGAAGCCCCACCCCAGATATCTTTGGAAAGGGATTTTTACCATGATGTGGCTCTCGGGCTGTTTTTGATATTATTTTTTTGCAAACCCCAGCCCAGCAGCCTGGACAGCCATGCCTTCTCAGCAATGGAAGCAGAAAGATGAGGAAGATAAATTGGGGTGTTGAAGCGCAGGGCAGCGGTGGCCAAAAAGGCATAGAGGGAGGGGAGAGATAGGCAGGTGGTGGGAATTAAAACCTCCCTGTTGTTATAACTGCAGGAAAGATGCCAAGTGCCCAGAGTTTGATCATGTGACCACAAAAGGCTTTGCAATGGCATGGGTCATAAGCCTTTTTGTTCAGCACCATCATAATTTTGAAGGGTCAATTTAAAAAAAGGACACAAGGACTATCTGTAATATTTTGATCATATAATGGTTAAAAAAGGTTTTTATCTTACCCTGAAACTCATTATTTCACTTTAGAAAAAAAATATCCAAAGATCAATAAACACATTTATTTATACTATAGTAAAATATACTATTTTCTTATGCTATTTATACTTTATTACACTATTTGTAATTGATTAATTGAACATAATGGCTGGAATTCTTAAGCAAAAAAATTATTGATTAGTGTTTTCCTCTTATTCTTTCTCTCAGTATTAAACAATTGTTTCACTCCTCCCCTACATATTTAGGCAAAGTTTTCAGGGTGCCAGTATGTTTCTCACACAGATAAATCTCAAGTGTTTTTTTTTAGAAAATAAGTAATAAATCAACCTCCACTGCTAGCAAACTACAACCAAGGAACATACAATTCTGTTTCCTTCCACACAATCCATTTCTCAATTTCCTTCTTCTATCCAGAAAACATTAAAACAGGCTATTTTCCACCCACAATAATTCCCTGTTCTTCTCTCTTCTCCTGACAATTTGTACCAAGATTTCAGCAAGGAAGCCCAGCAGTCTGTTTTCAAAATCTTGGCCAATTCCTGAATATGGAAGAAAAATGCATTTGGGTATAGGCAAAGTTCTTTCCCCACACCTCTAAACAACCACAGTCTGCAAAATTATACACATTTAGTATGCAGAAGCAAATTACTTCTGAACAAATGCTTCAGGCAGGATTTTTCAGGCTCAGCTCCCAACCCCTTTCCCCATGTGCGCATACACATAGACATATTCCCGTCCTTGTTTTTCCCACCTTCTCTCCATCTTTTCATTTTTAATATATATCCCACACTTTTATCAATAAATTAGTTGAGGAGGTGGAAGCCAGACAACATTTATGTCACTGAAACTTGCCCTTCCCCTCCTTTTCCGAAACCCTCGCTGAAGCTACAACAGAAAGGGTTAGCCAGCCAAGAATGAAATCTTTTAATTTACATTTATTCTGAACACCTTTGGGCGAAATTTTAAGACAGGAACAAATAAGTAAATGCATTCAGAATAATACTTTTAAATGGCCATTTCTCTCCTTGCCTCAGAGTACATAATTAATAGTTATGTGAGCAACAGTTATAATTTTGATGTCACCAATTCTAATGGATTATTCTGGATTCAGATTATATAAACTATTCTGATAGGCAGTTTGTTTTATGACGCCTATTCTGGTTTCAGCTGCTGTTGCTGTCAAATTGCATAGCACAAATAAAAGAAGACAGGGGTAGTAAAAATGAGGGCATTTGGACAATTATCTTCCCTCTGTGAAAAAGCTTTATAAAACACATGCCACCCCAGGTTCAGCATTTTGATCAAGGCAGGTGATTAAAAGCTTAAAAGTCTGTCATTGGAAGCTGTATACTGATTATTACTTACTTCTTCAGGTTCCTGGTTCCATTACTTAAGTTCCCAAATTAAAGTCAATTCCTAAAACTGGCTGCTTTCTAAATATATTTCAATGCATACCTTTAATGAACAGTTAACTGTTAATGGAACATTTCTAAACACTTGTGTGACAGATTTAGGCTTCTGAAGATACAAACATGTTTATATTTGGATTATACAGAACGGAACAAAGACATTGAAGTGACTAGACAGAAGCATTTCAAAATATATGCTTTGGCACTACTGAGTCTTTTACAGAACACTATGGAACCAAGAGACCTCTAAAATAAGATCCCTCCATTGAGCTTGTTAAATCTGTAATTTTGCTCCCAAACCAGTTTGGCCCAGTTCTGCTGAGCAGCAATGAGCAGCAGAGACCGAACCGGTTCTCTCCGCCACTCTGCTATTGGGCTCACCCGCCTTTTATCTTCTGCTGTTGAAGTGCAGATGCTTTGCGCGGGATAGCAAAGTTCTGCGCAGCCACTACTGAAGCAACCAGGAGAGTGCAGGGTTGCAGGAGGTGAGTTGGAATGCCTCTGCGCCTGCGCAAACGCCTCTGCGCCTGCACAAAGTGTGTGTTTGGCCTGTGCATACATGCAAAGTGTGTGCACATGCACAAACGCACCCACCAAGCCACACCCACCAAATCAGTGGTAAAAGTTTTTGAGTCCCACCACTGCCCCAAACATAACATCTGTGGAATAAGTTCTCTGGTATACAAAGCAACTCCTGCCAATACAACAGTTCAATAAAGGAATCAGAAAGGAATCTATCTGAAATATAGTTGCCATGCAAAGAGTATTTTTTTAAAAAGGATATTTACATAATTTCTTCAAGTGGTCTTGTGATTTTAACACAAACACAAAGGAGGGCAGGGGGAAGCAACTAAACAGAAACTGTTCCTTTGACTCAAGTAGCAGAAAGGCCTAAGTGGTCTTGGCAGATTCCAGGGGTACCATGAATGATGCACTCAAGTCTCTGTCCTGTTTAGGGAAGCTACAGGCTAGAAGTGATGTTAATTAAAGTTTTAATTACTGTAACTAAATGACTGGTATAATTACATTATTCTCCTAGAGACCTCAAACTGATTAAGAATCACATACAGAATCTTTGGGTTGATTTGATTTTTAATTAAACATATTAAAAATGTGTGAGGGTTTGCTATACAGTGGGTTCAACCTTATCACTTTATAGTTTCTTCTGCTTTAAAGACTTAACCCGACATATGCACCCCATAGTAGTGAGAATGAATCTATAGTTATGATCACTTATAGTGCATTTTCAAACACATCAACCCAAAAGTAATTCTCATTGTGTACAATTGAAAACAAAAGTTGCACCTTAAATGCTTCAGAAAATTTTCTAGATGTCTTGCAAATGTTCTGAATTTACTGAATGGTAATATATGGTCATCATTTTTAATTCGGTTCCTGATTGGAGGTGAAGGGTGCTTACATGTGCCTTCACACACCTCCATTCAAACCAGTCACTTTATCAGGAATGGCTAACACTGAAACAACAGAGAAGCTCTTCAGAACATCTTTTCCAATTTTCCAAACCAGTAAGTATTTTATAATAATTATTTATTTTATTTACATCTGCTTTTCCTTCAAAGAACTTCATTATGTGACAGGCTTTTTTTTCCAGAACAGAATGAATAGCAAGCAAGTGATGCAGCAAATCAATTTCTCCAAGAGTTCTTTGTCTGATAATAACACATTCTTCTGAAGTTTATTCAAAGGGATAAATCCAGATGGAACATCTGGTTCAATATGCGACTAAGCAAAATAATAATAATAATAATAATAGTTGTTGTTGTTGTTGTTTATGAACTTCTTTTAACCTTGTTTTATGCCACCCAGAGTCCCTTAATCATTGTTTTGTAAGTTGGATAGCTATAGGTAGTCATTGACTTACACCCATTCATTTATCAATATAAGTTACAATGGTCTTGGGAAACTTTGCCAGAGGTTTGAATTTGTGACTTACAACCTGTACTCACACCTACAACCAGGCACCACCCCTACAGTCATACAATTCAGATATTTGGGAACCGGCTTATATTTATATCCTGCAAGCATGTAGTCAAGATTTGCAAATTTCTTTGCTGATTTCCAGCAAAAAAACATCAATCAGGAAAGCTGGATTCACTTAACCATGTGATTTACATAACTGAGATGATTCACTTAATAAGTGCCATAAAAATTGTCATAAAATCAGGTCTGACTTGACTTACAAATGTGACAACTTATGACAGAAATTCAATTTCCAATTGTAGTTGTAAGTTGAGGACTACCTACGTATAAACTAGATAAGTGAAAAATAGATAGATAGATAGGTTAATGTCATTGCCCAGAAGATCATTGGTTGCCCTCTCCCCTCTTTGGAAGAGCTTTATACCTCCCGCTGCCTTAAAAAAGTTCAAAACATTCTCAAAGATCCATCTCATCCTGGGAACCCTTTTTTTTTGAACTATTACCATCTGGCAGATGGTACAGAATAATAAAAACAAGGACAAATAGGCTGAAAAACAGCTTCTATCCCAGGGCAGTAGCTCTTTTGAATTCTGCTGTATAGTGCAGTGTTGGTGCAGTGTTGGGGGGTGTTGGTTCAATGTGTGGAGGGTGAAGGATGTGTGTTTGTGTTTATTTTCATGGTCATGGTCATGATGTGCACTGAAGATGGTGTTTGATTTAGTTGTACAAGGTGCAATGACAATAAAGTAAACTAACTGGATGGATGGATGGATGGATGGATGGATGGATGGATGGATGGATGGATGGGAGAGTGAGTGAGTGAGTGAGTGAGTGAGTGAGTGAGTGAGTGAGTGATCAGACGGACAGACATGCAATTTCTAATTACTTGAACATCACATATGCATTTTTCCTCTTGAAGAAACGATGGTGAATAGTACTCCACATTTGTCTAAGGTTATAACAATTCCTATTGCTGCTCCATTTTCTCTCTGCTTAAAATGGTACTAATAAAATAGAATAAAAACATGCTTCTGCTTGTACTCCGAATTTTCTAGCGTGGATTCACTTAACTGTTTTTCTAAAAATACATATTCCTTTGTAAGTGCTTTTCAGCTACAAAAGAAGGCAAAACCTTTTGGAATTACACTATATTTTAAGTGACTTGTAAAGCAAGAGGTTATGTCATAGGTGCAACATTCCATTTTCCACTCTTGCCCTACCAGTCATTAGTTGAGGGGTGGAAGAATCGACACTTATTTCTCCGCTGCTATTAACATCAAATAAATATTGGGAGGAAACAGGGTTAAAACTCTTCTATGCAGGGACTTTGCATGTACTGGGTCACATGGGTTAAAACTGTTATATTCCTCTGAGCATTTCCAATTGAAGAGACTGTTTAATGCACCAATCAAGAATGCCTGTTCATGCAGCTTCTAAAACATTTCATAGAGATTATTGTGCCTCCCCCAAATTTCCCCATCACATTATGTATTATTGATGTATCACACTTATCCAAGTAAAGAGTTCACTTAATCATCAGTGTTAATAGTACTAAAATCAAATAATTACCACGCTGGGCCCTGTGAACTTCCTGTAGAATTACTGATCCTATTCATAATTACTGGAAGGAGGAAAAAGGTGTCATGCAAATACTTTAATCTGCAAAATTGACTCATTTAAGTAGCCCAAAATTTTATTAGTGTTAAGCTATGCCAGTCAACTAACTTCATCCATCCATATGACCAATTTACTAGACAGTACTAGGAGGAGGAGGAGAAAAAATAGAGTTCCATCAAGAATTGCCATCTCCATTTCCTTTGTGTTCTTGCTCCCTTGCAGTTCTTCAGAGCTTGAAAAATTTTCCCTAGGTAAAAGTCAATGACCATTTAAAGCAGGGGTGTCCAACCTTGGCCACTTTAAGACCTGTGGACTTCAACTCCCAGAATTCCTTATCCAGCCATACCTGATTTAGAGATATGGCAAACCTTCTAACAAATGCACTGTCCTCATCAGGTTTTGAAGGGGCCACACATGTTCTGAAAACAAATGCTATCATGTTTAAGTCCTATGTTTTGTAGATAGAAGTCAGAAAAGCGCACGTTTTTTTCTCTAATACAATATTAGATTAACCAATAATCCAACTCTTATAAAGCTATCTCCCTTAGAAGCCTCACTGAAATACATGTAGCATTAAAGGGAAGTTTCTTTTGAGTCAAGTTTCATGTAGCTTTCTAGGCAACAGTCCAGAAAGGTTTGCTCTTGCAAACCTTTTTTTACCCTTTACTTTCCAGCACAGTCTATAGTCTTTGTAGTTTCCCATTTAATAGTTACAATATTTAGGTTGGGTTTTTTTCCCCCAAAATAAATCTAAGATAGGTAGGTGCCTAGTCATTTCAGTTTTACTCTCAACTCTTACTGGCCACACAGACAGACTTTCTTCAGGATGAGCTGTCCTCAACCTGGTGGTTTTTTTTAAGAGTACATTCGGTGCTGCATTAATTGCTGTTGTTATTAAGTAAATTTACCGTGTTTATAATGGATCTTTACTTTCTTACTATGTTTCCCACCATTATGGACTTCTCAAGGGGACTGGATTGATAATTAAATCAGACCTTGATTGTAGTTGGCTACCTGAAATGTTAGAAACTGAAGATGGAATACAAAAGAAGAAAAACCTGGACATTTACTGACAAAATTCAGTAATTTATAGTAATTTAAGTATAAGTTTTTGTTTTAATGTTGAGAACCGTGCAGAGTGATGTACTGAGATGGGCAGCTATATAAATAGATTAAATCAATAAAATTCCTGTCTTGCTTTAAGTTATATAATTTAAGTATTTATTTAAAAATACAATACCACAAAACAACAATTTAAATTATTTTGACATTCTTGCTCCATCCTTTTCAAGGGATGGCTTTACTTAACTTTTCACAACAAAAGTTTCTTTTATTATTTTCACAAATTGGGATGGAATTAATACTTTACTAAAGAAGAAGCTATACCAAACATCTACTCCGTTAGTTTTTCAGACATTTTAAAATGCATAAAATACAATTTGCAGTAAAATGGACTGCTAATTGTGATACACAACCAAAATTTTAACTAATATTGAGGATTACTTAGTGTTGTTCTAATGATACAGCAACACCCGTACATGTGTTTATTAGAGAGAAGATGGTAGAAGAGCTAACCTCAATTGCTCTGAGGAACACTTTGCTGATATATTAATCTTTATATTAGAAATATATCACTTGTAACTTTAAGAATATCTTTAAAATGTCTACACACAAGCCTTTAAAATATTAATGAAACAGAAACACCAGAGAATTATCTTAAAGCAATTTTCCTAAGGTATCCTTTCCAAATAATAACAGACACAACCATAGAATAATTCCTAGATAAATAAATCAGAATTTTAAATGAGACGTAATTACTTCGACAAGGTTAAAGTAGCTAATGTAAGTAGAATAAAGAATCCTAATCACATCTCATATCAGAGAGATCATTTATAATTAGGAAGCATGCTTTAAAAATGCACAAAGTTATCCATGCAATGCAGTAATTCATAAATTCCTCAAGGGCCAAACTGGGACCTTTTGGAATCAACTAAAATAATGCATAGTTTTTAAAAAATACACAAATACACAGAAAAAATGCAGCATACACCTTCAGTCTTTAAGAAATTACAGTTCAGAGGTGTGCAACATCCTGAATGAATTCAACACAACTGATAGTAGGAATGGAATAATACATTTGATCAGAAGAATGGTGGCAGTCCCCAAACCACCTCAGTCACAGCTGAGTCATGCTTGAATGAATTATGCAAGACAAAGAATATAGGTATCCACACATCTACTATCAATCTTGCTTTTCTCCAGACAGATTGCTAATATTTATTCTCTGCATGAGCACAGACAAAACAAGATTGGGTATAAATGTATGTTTAGTAAGTCTCTAAACTAGTCCCTTTGCCCCACTCTGTGTACTTAGAATCATATAAAGTCCACAAATCTATTCTCGTCTCTTCTCTCTTCCACAATCTGAAGCAGAAATTCAGTATGAATGGCATTCACCCACACCTATCTATTCTTCAATATTAACACTGGATAATGCAAGCAGCATGTGCTACAGAGAACAAAGCACTCCACACCAGACATGTCTGCCCGATTCAAGGAACTCTCCTTGAACACAGTCCAAGTGGCTTAAGTTAGCAAAGCCAAGAACAGCAAAAGGAAAAAAAATATTTGTAGACTATCCACAAACACAAGGGAAAATTCAACTACAAAGAAAGCTGAACTGTACAAATATGGCTGACTTGAATTTGCTGCAGAACATGTATAAAATATGTAGGACATATATATTCAGCTATGTAATTGAAAAAGCTATGTGAATTTAGGAGTTTTTACAGCTTCTTGTCATAGTCATAACTTTTGCAGCACAGGTTTCCCTTCAAATTGTACACATTTTTAATACATAGGTATTTAGCCAATGTTGGTACATCTATTACTGTTTGACAAAATAAAAAAAAAATCTAAGTTAAAACAATGAATGGAGACAACAAAATACACCCATACAATAATTATTCCCAAAGTGTATGTAAGCAAGATAGCCAGCTTAGGTCTACCACACCCGATTTGAAAAAATCTGATCAATCTCTAAGTGGCATCACACACACACACACACACACACACACACACACAAAAATATAAAAAGCCAGGTGCATTTTCTTTTTTTTCTTTGCCACGATAGAAGTCAGTCAGATTTGTTTGTATCCTAAATCTTATAATCCTAGCCCAAATCCTAGTTCAAAATGAAACACATAAATAACTAACACCAAGGGGTTTTTTAAAATCAATTTTAGTAAAAGTTTTAAATGAAACAAATATAGTAAAGAAAAGCTCAAAATCAGCCAAAAGTCCTGGTTCTTTCCACGTAGGTTTCCAGTACAGGGCTTCTGGAACAAAATAATGTATGATACTGTACTAATCTGCCTTTAAACACTCAATTGTATTCAATCATATAGAAAGAAATGGTAATTATTTGATTTTAACAAGAATATAACATGTAGGTACTGAACCTCAGACCTTGTTCAGACAAGGTCCCAGCTTAAAAAAGCAGCAGCAGCAGCAAGTTTTCTAGTCCCTCTTGTTCAGGAGGACACAATAGCCTCTTTTAACTGGAGGGACAAATCAAGAATACACCAACATTAGTAGTATAACAACACTTAATAATAACTCTGATGGCTCAGAACAATGTAAAAGCTCATGGAAACAATCATGAAATGTGTCTTTTCTAACTCTAATTGCCTAGCCTAGAACTATAAATTTTCTGCATAGTAGCTTTCAGCTTCAGGATAGAACTTAGGATGTGTACAACCTGTGCTAAACTTGAGTTCACTGCCACAGAACAGTTGTCTGCATTCTAATGGCATGATCTGTCCAGTATTCTTTAACTACTTTAATACAAAGATAATGATGGGCTTTCAAGGGTTTTTTTAATTGTGTGTGAGATTGTATTTGCAGTTTGCTTTACAACTTGCTCTTATGTTCTTGTAAAATATTAACAAGCTACTGATGAGGTCAGGGAAAATTACTCATCAGACATGCTGGGGAAGTGTATTTGCATACCAAGGTGTGCACAGATATATTTTACAAACATGATTTACTATAGCCAAGATGTTTCACCTAGCATTTATGGAGGTATACAAGAATTCATACTCAACTATTCTAAATTTTTATATAAGGTCTCACTGTTATTTCATGTTTTTCTTCCCAAGATACTGCTGAATCATTAATCCGGACTGAGTAAGGAATTGTAGTCAGGTTTTGAATACACATTTAACACACGAAATACATACATAATACATAATAAGGATTCTCTGCACAAATCTTTCTGATTCTAACAACAAAGAGAAGAGCCCTGAATTCCACTGTACCTTCTCCTTGAAGCTGATTGGGAACTGTTAAAGAAAACTAGCTCAACTGTAATTAGAGTGCCTTCCCTCAGGTTCTATTCTAGCACTGAAAACTGGAGAGAAAAATCAAGCACACCTACGCAAGAACAATTTCAGCATGCTGCAGTTGAGAGTCTACCAGGGAGATACTGGAGGTATGCCAAGGATACAGAATCATAAATACTACAACTGCCCCCTTCAACTCCACCTCTTCAATACAGAGTCATCCGTGTTGTTCCCAGTCAGCATTAAAGTGAATGGAGGAACAACCAAAAGTTGGTGTGAAATGGAGCTTCCCAAGCTTCTTTCTGCATATTAAAGCTACTATGCAATTTAAGGTATATAATGTTACATATAGGGACACCCTTGAAAACTACACAAAAGCTACAAATATTACAGAATGCAGCAACACACTGTGTTGGGTATTCATATTGCCCATATACCATCTGCTGCACTCATTACCAATGGGCTTCCAGTGGAATTTAAGACATTGATTCTTGCCTATAGATCCCTTCATAGCTTAGGACCTGGATATATGCATGTAAGATCTGTTAGAGCTGGCATGTTCCAAGTGCTGTAAATCAATGTCATTCTGTGAAATCCTGGAAATCAGCCTTTTCTGTGGCTGCAGAGCTATGGAATTACATTTCCCATGAAGTTCACATAGCCCTAACCCTATGTGTTTTAATAAATCTTTTTTAAAATGTCTCCTCAAGCAGGCCTTATAATCTATTCCCTAGTGCAGTTATACTTTGTGTCTCTGATTGAGTTTCTTCTGTCCCTGATATATTGCAAAATAATACTCTTATAAGTCTATTAGCTTGGGGTTATTTTGTGTAAATTGCCTAAAGTTGTTTATATGACTGAGGAATAATTTAAGATGAATGAATGAATGAATGAATGAATGAATGAATGAATATTAGTCATTATACTTGGAGACTGCTTTTTACATGGTCCTTAATATATTTTATAACTTTTCATCAAAATGATTTTAGAATCAATGAATTGATTCACCAAATGCACCAATGTAGTAAGTATTTCATGTATTCTGTTCTCTTGGCAATCTTGCTGAATCAGTTCCAGAAATACATTCAACAATCAAGCTGAGAAACAAAATTGATGAGTATTTTAGTTACATGTCATCAGTGCAAAGAAAAAGTTTGAAAGACTGCTATTCCCTTTATATGAAAAAGAAGTTGGATCTTACCATGTTCCTATGTTACATTCACGCAAACAGCTTTTGTAAAAGGTTGGGGGGTCTGGTCTTTTTACAACATCGGCAATGGCATAATATTGGAATTGACACTTTCCTGCCATGTGAGAAAAGGAGTAAGGCTAACCAGTAATCCTGTTTTCTGGGGAGTAACAGATGGTAAAAATCAGAAGTAACTAAATCAAGATTGCTTTAAAAGAGAAGTAAAATAAGGACTAAGCATAAGAAATTCAGAATTGATAATTCAGGTGAAAACATGTTGAAAAATAAAAACGAATGGTAACAACTCTGGTGTGAAAGAAAAGCCCAGCTTTTCTAATACACATTACAATAAATGTTTTGAAAGGGATAAAGTAAGTAAGAGTGGATGAAATTGGTGTGCTAGAACTAGAAAAATATTTCAGTTACTAAAAAGTTAATATTCATATGTTATACATAGTGATAAGCTAAATTACTGCTAATAGCTAACCATTTTACTTAACAAATGCATATATTATATAAATTGGACAAATTATTTTACAACTTCCTCTCTTCAGAACTTGCACACACACTGCACTAATTCTTAATTTTGATTATTGCAATTATTCTGCCAACAGTCTCCTCCCACATCTCAGTTTAGTCTCCTTTTAGCTAGTACCGCATGGAACTAAGGGGGATACTGGACATCTTTTCTGACAGCTCCAAGCTGAAATTCTTGCTGAGCTTCTTCACAAACATCTGCTGAAGCTTCTTGGCTCCCAGTTTTCCAGATTACTCAACCACATCTACCTCATCCCAATCTCTCTGTTCCTTAGTAACCAAGCTAAAGTTACTAACGAATCCATCATCTTGGCTTAATATAAAGATGTCTTCTATACAGCCTTTTTTAAAAAACAAATTCCCTCAAATACTGTCAAAAACCCTACCCCGTTGTTTCCCATTGCTGAGAATACCAGGATTTGAAATCCACATATAACACAAGTTGGGAAATTCTGGCCTACAGCAATTAAAATTCACACCTGCTCTTAAATGGGCTCTTCTCTTTGCTGTCCTTTGCGAACAACATTCAAAACTGATTTCCCAAAGTAAAGGAACCTATTTGCGAAAATGTTCTGAAGTCCCAAGTCCTTGCTTCCTTCCTTTATTACATATTATAACCAATGACTTAAAAATCAACAAGGGCAGGATTGAGCTCTTTATAGGGGCCAACCATCCTTAGCTACTCATTCTAACAATAAGATGCTGCCAAATGCTTTTACCGCACCATGCAACTTGCTCTTCTTTTCCCACTTTCCCCTTTTACATCTTGGGAAGGATTTGACAGAATCTTGTAACATTCTGCAGTTGAAATTGGCAGGTCTTAAATTAATTGACTACAATTTTACACAACAACATGTTTAGCTGAAAATTGGCCTGGGGCCTGTTGGCTTGCCACAGTTCCCCTGACACTTTTCAGAAAACCTTAAAAAAAAAAAAGCAAATCTAGGCAAAAGGAACAGATTGCCTGTGTGACCCACTCCCTGCCAAAATCACTCCCCCCTTACTTCTGTTTCATTATACAGCCAATAATTTCAAAAGGAAATGGTCCAGTAGTCTGGCAACAATATAATAACACTGGCATAACCAAACTCAGATTTATTTTTGCATTTTATCCTCAACATTTGGCATAGCTGATCTGGTCAATATTAAATCCAGAGGAACTTGTGTAGCTGCCACTCTTTTACTTAGCTTACACACAATTCGTTACTCATGTCAAAAAGAACCTGAGCTAGTGATTAAAGTACAACTGTTTGAATTTCAGTTATGATTTTGGTCACGTTGCAAGATGTTCCCATGTTCATGACCAACTGAGATGTCATGGGACATGTGGACTTGTCTTCACAGACTGTGAAATTTTGATTGGTTTATTCATTTAGCTCTTCCTTCCATTATCACAAGGAAGCTGTAATTTTCAGAAAAAGTTGAGATAACAGGGCTTTGATGAAATGGTAATTTCATTAAATTATTTTTCTCCATAAACTTTTACCTAGATACTAATATAAAACTGTAAGAACTACTATATGAATTTGGCTTTTTTACCCCTGCCTTTGCCATCCCATTTTTCTTTTATGTCATTTTTATCATAAGCTTATGAACAAGAATGATTTTTTAAGTCCACTAATGAAAGCCCCTTTAGAACTATTTTAAATGAAAAAGTAGGATAAAAATATTTTACCCAAGAAGAAGGAAGAAATTTATAAATTCAGCAGAAAAATGAAGGTAAGCATAACCTAAGCAGTTGCTTTTTTGGAGGGCAGGAGGGGTTGTTCCTTTCAGTTGTGTCCCATTCCTGAAGCCTGCCTGCTTAAGACCGTGCAATGTTCCCAGCAAGGCATTTCAGAAGTGTGTTTGCCATTGCCTGCTTAGTGTGGCTTTAATAAGATGACAGCTGAAGAAAGACCAAGCAAGACCTACACCAGAAGCAATGGCCATGGGATCAGCCTAGATTCCACTATAACAATGGATGTGACCTAGAGATTGAGTCAATTATATTGTGGATCAGGGTGTCAAACTAACATCATCATGGCGGCATCAGGTGACATACCGGGAATTTTTTCCCGTTCGCTAAACAGGGTGTGGGTGTGGCCAGCATGTGACGCATCTGGCCATGGGCCAGGAGATTGATAGCCCTGTTGTGGATCCTTAAAATAGGAATCTTTCACTGAAAGTTTGAGTCCAGATTCTTGCAGACCACATGACATGCCCCAGGAAGCTGCCACCCTACTCACATAGACAAGTAATGAAGACCATTCCATTCAGTTCCAACAGTTCCAAAATACTGGGCTTTGCAGGTCCAAAGGAGACCTGCAAAGCTTCAAATGAGACAAATGCCTGATGTTGGCATTGCACAACACAGCCCTCCCCCAAAAAGCCCACACCTGATTAATTGACTCCATGCTGAAGGACCTGACCAAGTAGAATAGACAGAGGAGCCTTCCTATATAATCCTATTTATACAAACAGAAAAGGGATGAAAACTAGATGGTATCTTTACAATTCCATCTGGTTTATTAGTTTAAGTTGACAGATAATTTGCTGATTTGCTGACTAAACCAAGAAACCCTGAAGTATTGTTTCTGAATGTGTAAAACTAAAATCTGTCTCCCCAAAGAGATTATTAGTTTTTACTCATTCCTTCCTTTCTACAGTACTGGAAAGAAGGCTCAGAGAGGTAAGAGATAACAAGAACAATACAACTATAAGAAAAAAGAATGATCTGCTTGTAAATACTGAAATATAAACCCAAAAGATCATTCTCAAATCACCCTCCCTGCAATGAATGTTTGAAACAAGGAACTTGTTGAAGGAAGTAATTAGTTTAGGTAGGCTGACTGTGTTGTTTTTCTTTCAATAATGTATGTGCGGTTGTTGCCTTCCTTTGCTTTCATTCTATTTTCCATTTCCCAGTACTGACAATCTTTATTGTTACAGCTTTAGCTTCACTGCTTCCGTAAGGGAATTTTGCATTAAAAGCTTCTCCACATAAAGACTGCACATACAGCTATCTTGTGTGTTTCAGGATTGCTATAGTTTTGTTAAGTTCTACAGGCTTATACAGGAAGATCCAAATCACCCTTCTATTTTCTTAGACTGAAGAAAAGCTAAGAATACTTCAGTTAGACAAAGCAGGGGCATCAGGAGGAGTTTAGCCTGACTGTTACCTATTATAATTACCTTTTACAGATGAATCTTTAGGAGTCTGCCAAGAAAGCCTTTAAATTATCCCTCCTCCAATTTATAAAACATAGAAGATGTGCTTTAGCATAATCAGCACAGATGTGTGGACTTCCACTTCCAGAATTCCCAGTAAAGATTTTGCTGGCTGAACAATTTTTATTTAACAAATTTATATTGCTGCTCAACTCACACACAATGATTCCTGGTGTTATACAGAAATAAAAAGCCACAATGTAAAACTCCTAATCCTCACCCCATCCAGGAGTGGCTTTGTATCAGCCTAGGGTCCCCAAGCTGATAGAACTATGATTTCAGGGATTTTCAGAAAAATAACAAAGTGGGGGCCAATATTATTTCTGGGGAAAAAAGTACCACGGGAAGGGAGCCACTACAGACAAGGCCCTTTTTTGCTGCCACCACCTATATTTCCTTAATAGTTGACACCTACAACATGCCCTGCTTTCCACTCTTGTGGGCCGGGTAGATGTAACTGGGAAGAGGCAGCTCTTCAAATAATTTAGTCCAAACCATGTAAGGTTTTACAGATGATAACCAGCACCTTGAATTGCACCCAGAAGCAAATCAGCAACCAATGCAGCTCTCTCAATTCTGGAAGTGGAAATCCACACATGCTAGAGATAATTTCCAAATTGCTAAAAGGTCTTCCACTCCTCAGTGGAATTTTTTTTCACTCCTGATCATTAGTGATCAGCAGAAACAGGTGAAGTCAAAAGATTGAGCATCTTGTCTGTGATGTTCAGTGCTTAATTCCATAAGAGAAAGAATTATACTTTCCCCAAAACAGTGTTTCATTTTAATATAAAGAAAATTTGGGTCTGATTCATATGTTTCATTAGTGTTATGTTTGCAGCTAAGAATGCAAATCTCAAGGGTACCATTTAATAAAACTGGAAAGTAGACTGTATGAAGTAATCCCACATGTTCAAAACTGACATTAACCATACTTGTGCTTTATGTAGTTCTTAGGACTTTCCATGTAGGAAATGCTTTCCAAAAATGACTTGTCACACAGATTGAAGAAGTATGCATTCTCAGCAACAAAACACACAAGTTATGCAATGTATAAAAAGCACTTTAGTTCTGATTTTATTATACTGAAAAGCAATCTCTTAGGCTATGATCATGAATAAATCACTGACAGATGGAAGAACCGCTTAACTCTTTTCCTGCTTATCATTTTGCTCACAAAAAAAAATCCCTTTCAAATAAATACTGCAAATTATGACTCATTGACAAAAACAGAAATCTCTTGCAAATGATATCTGGAAATTGATCGTGTGAACAAAGACAAGTCAAACAAGCAGAAAGCTACATGCCTGTTATCATCACCATGGAAACAATTGTTTTTGGTGCTTTTATGTAAAGAAAGAAGATAAAAGTAAATAACCAAGAGAACAATTGTAATTTAACTATAATTATTATGTAACCATAACAAAAATGTTGGTGAATTCTGTTTATTGCTCACTGCATTATCTTTTCTGAAAGTTCAATAAAATGTCTTTTCGGTACTATATTCTTTAAACTAGATCCCAAGCAACCGGATTTTACCTGAAAGCAAAAACTCACATAATATTCTACTTTTAAAACTAACTCTTAATCTAATGCATCCTTATATCCTTTCCATAGTCTCCCCAATCTCACTCTGTTCTTTTTAAAAGTGGCCCCAACTGCAAAAAAAAAAAAAAGAGTTAGGGAATAGGAAAGAAATTGGATCACACAGCTTAAATTCAATCAAAGCCAAAAAAAGCAGTTTGTTTGTGAGACTTCATTTTCTTGGATAAACAGAAACATCCCGTGTGCAACTGAAAGCCCTTATAAAAAACATTTTAAAAAATCCAGCCAAAAATCCAGTGTTCCCTTTTTTTACAGCTTATTATAAAAACCAAAGAAACGACCTAGAATGGAATGTAAAAACTGCAAAATAATTGCTAATTTAAACTACCTATTACTTACTACCCACTGAAGAGAAAAGGATGACTAGTTGGATGGACTCTGCTAGAGTGGCAGTGTTGGCACCATTGGAAGATCTGAAAGACCAGATTAGGGACAAAACGTCATGAAGAAAGTATATTGATGTGGTCCCGGTCCCTAGGCACTGACAACAACTTGATAAGAAAAACATCAGTCAATCAATTGTGAATGAGATCTTTTACATCAAGAAAACTTTCCTGATTAACCTGACAATAGCAACAGCCTTCCAAAACAAAGGTTAGGAGATGCTAGTTTCCCTGCAGTCCTCTCAAAGGCCTGGTGCAATGATATTCCACTTCATGGGACAAATATGAAAGTAAAATGAAGATTTACAGGCATGAATGGCTCAGAGTTGCTACCAGCCAAACTGATGGCAGCCTAGACCACGGGTATCAAACTCGCGGCATCACATTGCCATCATGTGATGTTTCATGACATTTTTCCCATTCACAGAGCTGGGGTGGGCGTGGCCTGCGTGTGATGCATCTAGCCCTCGGACCGCCAGTTTGACACCCCTGGTCTAGACTGTCAGGTGCTAAACCAGACCTGGTTTGTATGATGTGTTACATACACTGTGGCACACTTAGGCTCTGCCTGACAGATGAATACAGACTGGAAGCTGAACTGTAGTCCAGACAGAGAGTCTGGACTACAATATGTATCCATGATTTTGTAATAAATTTACTTATCTGAACCATGGCTCTTGCAACCTGGAATCAGCAGATAATCTATGGCTAAATTCCTTTTTCTGGTCTCTCAGTATAGAGTGGCACAGTTGCTCTGTCTCCCATCTCAGACACCATTTCAATGGACAAGGTGGGTTTTTTTTTCAATTTTAATGTTTAAAAAATTAAACATAGGAAATTCAGCTAACCAACACAAAGTTATATGGGCACTGGCCAATTCTCTCATGTGCCAGACTTGGCACAGTGTGGCACAAAACAGTTTCATTTGTCTTTTTATTCTATTTGCTGTTCCCTGGGTCCAAACCCTATCGCTTAGCCCTCCTTACTAAACAGGACTGCTGAAGAATCGGAGAAAAAGGCCATGCTAATATATAAAGCAAATCATTTGCTTAGTGTCTTCTCTGGGTTATTACTATCTTAGAATAAGCCAGCCTCAAGAGAATTCAAAGAAATAATAAATAAAATAATATTCTCTAAAAGAAGGCGGCTAGAAACATTGCCTTTGGAAAAGCTGCAGCTTAACATCATTTATCTGACCTTTTACAATTGTTGTGCCCTTTAATATATATCATATAAAATTGACATTTTCTGCATTTCACAGGAAAAAAAAGAAGAATCAGAAAAAAACTATAGATACAATGATCATAGAAAAAATTATTTTACAACTTCATATAATTAAACTGTTACAAGTATGTGTTGGAGTGTGTATGTAAGAGAGACATGGCAATATATCATGTTAAACATAGTTTGTTTAACAGTGGTTTATTAAATGGCTGTGTTTGAAAACATGGTAAATCAAAAACAAACAACCACATTAATTTCTATATATTAACTTTGACAATAATTATTCAGTTTCATTTATTTTAAAAGATACCAAATTGTAAAAATACTTCTACAACAGAAAAACTTACTTTTGTTACACACACACACACACACACACACACACACACTATTTACAGGTGGGGAAATGAAAATTACATATTATTACAGCTCACTCTTAAAACTGTTAACCTCATATAATCTGCCTTATAATAATAGCTTGCTCTCCAGGAGTTATCAAGTAGACAATTCAATACTATAGGTTTGTTCTTCATAGCTACAATTATTTGGAAAAGGCAGATATAATGATAATCAGGAACATATCACAATTTACATTTATAGAATGCAATTTTTGATTATTTTTTTTTGCGAAATGTACACATGCAGACAACAGAAAAAGATTGTGTGCATGTGAGAGATTTTCTATATTACCAGACAAAAACAAAATATTACTAACAACCATTAGCCATTAATTGGTATTATTTATTTTATTTATTTATTTTTTATTTTATTATGAGATTTATATGCCGCCCTATCTCCCGAAGGACTCAGGGCGGCTTACATTAAGAAAAAAGCAATACAAAAGTTAAAACAGAATTAAATAAGAAATCTTACTAAACTAATAAAAGTATAAAAACTAACTCCTAAAATCCTACCCCTCCATCAGTCCGGGTCAGCAAGCTGAAAAAGCCAAGTTTTTAGGCCACGGAGGAAAGATCGGAGGTCAGGGGCCAACTGAAGCTCCAGGGGGAGTTGATTCCAGGGGGTGGATGCTCCCACAGAGAAGGCCCTACTCCTAGGGGCTGCCAGCCGACATTTTCTGGCTGACGGCACCCCAAGGAGGCCCTGCCTATGGGAGCACACGGGGAGCCGTTCCTGGCAGCAGGGTTCCCCGCAAATACCCTGGTCCTAAGCCATGAAGGGTATTATGATAATGATGGTTCTGTAGCTTTGCATATACATGTACATTGATAGCTTCTGCACCAGAGATAAATTCCTTGTATGTCTATCCACACTTGGCCAAATAAAAGTATTCTATTTTCCTTCTGCCATCCCATATTTAATTCTACATTTTCATTCTAAAATCAAAAGTTGATTCTTTTTCTCTATTCAGAAAATCCCATTTTTTCTAGATAAGGATAATGATAACATGAAGAAAGAAAATGCTCACTTGTTAAAAAGAAACATGCCTATAATTTTCAGTGTTGAATACAACTACATATATGTTTGAAGAGCCATAAACACAACAAGAGAAAGGAAGACACATAGTTGGGAAATAAAAGTAAAATTTAATGCTGGAAGCTCCCAGAATGCCTTAGAGGATCTGCTTTCAGGAAGAGGGGATCTAGATACTTAATGACTTTTACCAGGAACAATTAAGATTGTTAGACATGAATCCTCTCATAATTTTCTTTTACCTTTTAGTTATTTGGGGTGGGAGAACTAGTCTCTGAAGACAGCCTTTGGGAATTTGCTTAAAAAAAAAAAAGTAAGGATATTGTTCTAGTGTACAACAGCTTCCTCAAACTGTTTATATGCAGCACTCAATCTCTCACTGCCCTGATTTTTATTTTATTTTTTTACTGAAATCACAATTTTACAGTTTAGATCCAGTCAGACAGAATAACTTGGCCCAGAGCCCTGTGAAATATAACACAAAGGACTAAAACAAAAATATGACAGGAACTATTATCCCAATCCACAGTTACACAGGGAAGCAAATAATAGCCACATGCTTGACCCAAGCTCATAGCAATGCTGACTCTCATTGTTTCATTTCTTTCCAGTGCTGGAGGATGCCAGCCAGATTTTTCTTTGAGGCTGAAGCACAATTTTATTGTTTGCATGGCTATCATGTGCCTGAGGATTTGTCCCTGGAATGCATAAAAGGCTTTGCAGGTGACAAAAACACACTGAAATTAAAGTCTGGTGAAAGGGGGAGATTCTTTGATGAGAAAATTAGGATTTGCACATGGCCAATACCTATGCCTTTTGTTAGGCTTGGTTTATTTCTAATAAGCCTCATTAATAAATAAAAAGTATACCTACCTGAAATACATTTTTATTTTTAAATGTGTAGATCACTGTTCACTTAATAAAAAATCATTCTATCTTGGCTACCAGGCTGGTGGGAAAAAAAGAAACCCTTGTATTTTTTTTTGCAGGCAGATTTTTGTGAGGCAAGGCAGTGTTTCATACTAGACATGGAAAAAGCAGAACCAAGAAATGGAAGTCATCCCAGATTAATTAATAAAAGATAACAGAATGATTTTATGAATCTGGCAAAAGCTCAATTGTGAAGTTTAACGTAACATGGAAAACAGAATGTTAGATTCCAGATACATAGATATTTTAGTATTTTTAAATAGATTTATGAAAACTGAAAGGAGAGGAAATACATTATACAGTTTCTGTTCTACTTGAAACATTTCATGAATACCTAACATAGCCAAACTGTATACTTAAAGACTGAATAATTGTTTGAATAATTTTAATAATAAGAATAATTTTCAGCAATGAAGACTAGGCAACAGGTTTCCTATACAACAGCCAAAAAATACTGCAGACATGAATACTAAGCACTACCATCCTTTGAAGTCCAAAATTTGTCATTCCTTTCCAACAGTTTGAGCTCCAGTGCTAAATTGCAAAATTGTGCCATAGTGCAAACATTGCTTCAGTTAAATTCCCTTTTCCATCTACACAGCCTTAAATGTCTGTAGACTAAAATTCTGAAAAATCATCATACTTCATATGACAGAATCTTAAATTTAAAAAGTTTGTGGTGTTGTTTTTTTAATTTAAGATTCATATATTCTTTGTGCAGAAATTCTTGAGATAGAAAGTCATTGAATGAAGGAAGGTTCAGAATGAAAATAGCCACAATGTACAATTGTAAGTCATAATCTTTTCCTGTCACTTTTAGCACTTCCTTCATTTTTATGAAATGAAGGGCTGCTTTCACAAAACAATGCTTCCTGCATGAACTTTTCTGTCCTGAGAGTAGTGATGTGAATCACCCTTTGAATTCATTCAGTTATGCAACATTGAGGCAGTGTATTTTTTTTGCAGATAATGAAATATGTCTAGAGCAAATAGTCTTGTTTTATAAATCAGGGCTAAAGTTGGGGCTTTCTACTGCTCGTTCATATTAAAGCCATATAAAATATTTACCATCCTAAAGAAAGGAGCAATACACATTTTCAAATACAGCATATGAAACGCCACATTCTCTGCATGCCTATGTAAATAGTAAGACCATTTATTCAAATATATTATGTGGACTCCTAACCATTCAGCTAAATTATACAGCTGAATTTTGTGTTCATTCATTTGTGTTTTAAATTTTGTGGATTTACAGCCAATTGATGTGCCATCATTTATTCATGCAAACTTTAGCAAACAGAAAATTCTGCTAAATGATGAATCATAGAATTTATCAGGCACCTTTCTAATAACAGAATGTCAGATATACCACCCCAAGTGACAGCACTGTAGAAATGCCAAAACAATCATGTCAATGGTGTTGGTCCATTCCAGATTTTGATGGCTTCCAGATGTTAAAGTATTTTAGCTTCTAACATAAGTTCTGTTTGGCTCTATTTTTATTTTTTATCAATGCTGAGAAGAAAAAGTTGTAAAAAAATGTATTGTTTTCTGAAGTGCACAATTTTAGGTATGTCCTATTATACAATATCTTTTTGTATTTGGGTTTCCTACATACACATTTTTTTAAAATTCATATTTATATCCTGCCCTTCTCCGGAGACTCAGGGCGGCTTACAATTTTTGGGATACAACCCAATGTGCTCAGCAATAGCCTTCCTTCCATTGTATATGCCTGCTTATTACTAAGCAGCATTTTTACAAAGTCAGCTTATTGCCCCCAACAATCTTGGGTCCTCAATTTACCCACCCCGAGAGGATGGAAGGCTGAGTCAACCTTGAGCCTGGTGGGATTCAAGCCTGCATTAATTACAGGCAGCTGGAACTAAGTGCTAAGCTATTAACAGCCTGCACCACCAAGGCCCTATGTGTGTGTGTGTGTTATATCTGTCCCATATGCATATTTTTATGTACATGAAGAAATGGAACACTTTGCACAAAACAACCTGTTTCTAGCATACATATGGGCAATGTATATGCTAGAATGCCTACAATATAAACAAATACATTTTCTTGAGTTAGAACGCACGAATCTCAAACAATAAATTCAACACCAAATTTTGAGGATAGAAATTCCTTTTTAAAGAAGCAATATTGGTAGGTAGGGAAATTGTGTAATAATTTTAAAAAGTACACTGCTCTTCTATCTGCCTGTGGATGTGTTGCTTTGCCTGAATATTACTGGTCAATAGAATCATCAAGCAGCCTGAAGGTCAATCTCCAATGCCTCCTTTGGTTAGGCCTTCTGTCTCCGGCATCGTCTGAAACCAGTGCATAAGTTCCTACCATGTCAGGCAGGAAACCAACAAAAACTTTAATGTGATCCCCCTCCCAAAAATGTACACATGTGAGAGAAAAAGAGGAAATCCCAGTCCCATCCACCGGTGTGGATGCTGACCCTTTCAACTTTTCATCACTCTTATTTGTCAATCTTGGCAAATAAGAAAGTGCATGAGCACTTTCACTTGGAAAAATCTGGATTCAGTAAGCAGAACATTGCAGCCACATGTCATAGTATTATTAATACTTTAGCACCATTGTTGGTAAAAATATTTTAAAAATTAACCTTGAAAGTAAAAGTTTACTCATTACTATAATCTCTCTTGGTTGGAGGTATACTACTGATTCATCTGTACAGAGAAGAGCAACCAGGATGATTAGGGGACTGGAGACTAAAACATACAAAGAACAGTTACAGGAACTGGGCTTGACTAGTCTAGTAAAGGGGAGACATGATAGCAGTCTTCTAATATTTGAGGGGCTGCCACAGAGAGGAAGGGGTCAAGCTATTTTCTAAATCACCTGTAGGCCAGACAAGGAATAATGGATGGAAACTGAACAAGGAGAGATTTAACCTGGAAATAAGGAGAAACTTTCTGACAGTGAGATCAACCAACCAAGGGAACACCTTGCCCACGGAAGTTGTGGGAGCACCATCACTTGAGACTTTCAAGAAGAGATTAGACTGCCATTGGTCAGAAATGGTGTAGGGTCTCTCACTTGGGCGCAGGGTTGGACTAGATGACCTACAAGGTCCCTTCCAACTCTGATTATCTGTTCTCTATCATAAAGGCAACTTGTTTGCTCAGGTTCAAAATTTAACACTTAGGGGAAAATGTTGCTGAATGTTTTAGGGATCTCTTTCTGTTGTCTATCATAATGTTCTTACATATTATTAAGCTACTTAAGAATTCCACCAGAAGAATTCCACCAAGGCCTTCCTGACAGCTCCTCTATGAAGTTGCTAATCATCTAATCAATATGAAGAAGAGTTGCAGGAATTAGGTTTGTCTAGTCTAGTGAAAAGGAGGACTAGGGATGACGTGATAGCAGTGTACCAATATTTGAGAGGCTGTCACAAAGAAGAGGCGGGGTCAACTTATTTTCCAAACCAAGACAAGAAACAATGGATGGAAACTAATCAAAGAGAGAAGCTACCTAGATCCAAGTAGAAATTTCCTAACTGTGAGAACCAATTGAATGGTTTGCCTTCAGGAGTTGTGGGTGCTCCATCACTGTAGGCTTTTAAGAAGACTCTGGGAAGCCACTTGTCTATAATGGTGCCGATCTCCTGCAGGAGGTTGGACTAGAAGATCCCTTCCATCTCTGTTACTCTGTTATTTCTCTTAATCCAGGTGACATACTTTTTTTTTTTAATTACATTTATATGCCGCCCTTCTCCGAAGACTCAGGCTGCTTACAATTTTGGAGCACAACCCAATGCGCTCAGCAATAGCCTTCATTCCATTGTATATGCCTGCTTATTACTAAGCGGCATTTTTACAAGGTCAGCTAATTGCCCCCAACAATCTTGGGTCCTCAATTTACCTACCCTGAGAGGATGGAAGGCTGAGTCAACCTTGAGCCTGGTGGGATTCGAGCCTACAGTAATTGTAAACAGCTGGATCTTAAGAACAGGCATTTAACAGCCTGAGCCACCAAAGCTTTTGCAAACTTCAACACGTGGAATGTGCTCGGTGAGAAAAATGCTGCATGGAGTTTCTTAACTCAAACCTGGAACCAGGAAAACTATTATATTGCTACTGCCTGTTAGCTGTTCATGACCTCGCAATCTTCATAAAGTTTCCTGTGCAGTGTTTTCCTTTTAAAATAACCATGCTGGATGCCTATACAAAAAAGTTAGGAATTTCATTTTTTTTCTCCCTTTATAGCTAGACGGCAGTACAAAGCAATCACACACCTGTAGCTTTGTAAGATGAAGCTGTCCTCAAATAGGATTTTGGGGGGAGGGTGGGGGAGAGAACCAGGCAGACAATATGATGAGCTCAGGGACATATAGATTTGGTGGACTGTGAAAGGGCAGTAATCTCAGGATACAGAAATGGAGTAGATGCTGCAACCCCAGTTGTGATGGAGTAGGATACTGGGTTCCTGTGACCTTCTTCTACAAGACTGGCCCCCATCAGGAGATCTCTGTTTATATGAGTTGAGTAGTGAAAGGGATAGAAAGGACTACTTGGAAGATACAAATTTTCATGACTGCTTCTGTATGGGGGCTGTTGCATCCTTTCTCAGTGGAGTGCAACAATGTATAGACCAATTGGTGGCTAACCTTTTTGGGCTCCTGTGCCAAAAATTGCGCATGCACTCATGCTCACGTGCCAGCACCCAGAAGGCAATGCGTGTGGGGGCCCCGCGCCCTCTGCATATGTGTGCACAATCCACCCACCCACCTCTTACCTGCACTGTGCATGTGTGTGCCTCCCAGCTGATTTTAGGCCCGTTTGAGGTCTTTTTCAGCCTCTAGAGGCTCGAGGGAAGCCTCTGCAGCCTTTGGAGGCCTAAAAATGGACCCATTTCATCACTTCTGGTATTTCCCTTGAGCCTCTGAAAGGCTGAAAGAGGCCTCAAACTGGCCAAAAATCAGTTGGGAAACATACGCATACGCAGTGCAGGTAAGTTTGGCTGGGGCTCACGTGCCCGCACAAATGGCTCTGCGTGCCACCTGTGGCACACATGCCATAGGTTCGCCATTACGGGTATAGACAGTCCTCGACTTATAAGCATTCATTTAGTGGCCATTCAAAGTTCAAATGGCACTGAAAACAGGGGCTTATAACCAGCTTTCCACACTCATAATTTTTGCAGCAACCCTGTGTTCATGTGATCAAAATTTGGGCGCTTGGCAACTCACATGTATTTGTGACAGCTGTACTGTCCTGGGGTCATGTGATCTCTATTTGTAACCTTCCCAGCTGGTTTCCAACAAGCTAAGTCAATGGGGGAAGCCAGATTCACTTAATGACCTCATGATTTGCCTAACAACTGCAGTGATTTGCTTAACAACTGTAGCATAAAAAGCTATAAAATGCGACAAAAGTCACTTAACAAGTGCCTTGCTTAGCAACAGAAATTTGGGGCACTATTGTGGTTTAAGTCAAGGACTACCTGTACTTTTACTTTTCCCAACCGTCAATAACCAAGTTGCTACTTTTGCTTTGTAGTTATTTAAACCAGAGTGTTCTATTTATACTTAAGTGTTCAGTTGTAGGTTTGGCTTTACTTTGTTATAAACATTTTATATCTAAAACTCTTTTATTACTTTATTTTATAATCTTACTAATTTACTGTTATTTTATTGTATTTTGTGGCTTGCGGTATGTTATGACCTGTGGTTACAACAAAAACCTTAATTACTTCCTTTATTTACCTTTGATTCAACTTGGAATACCTCAGTTTCATATGCCATCTGAATAGATCTCCTTCAGCAGTTCACAAACTTTCTTTGGATTCACAACATGTCCAGCTCCTTTCAGCTTTTGTGACTGAATGATTGAGAAATACTCTGAGGTCCCTCAAGGGCAATCTCACTTTTTCCCTTGCATTTTTTTTCTCTACACATGAAAAATAATTGGGGCTAGTAGATCTTGAACTCCAGTTTCATTCCCAAGCCACACCTTATTACAGCGAAACATTTCTTGGCTCAGATTCAGTGGTCACACACCATTTAATGTGAAGAACAGTGTTCCCCAATCTTGGCAACTTTAAGATGTGGGACCAACTCCCAAAACTCTTGAGTAGAAGTCCACACATCTTTAATTTACTACAGTTGAGAAACACTGTTTAGTACATCTTACAATTCATTCATGTCACAATTTATTCAGACCCAAAATTTGCCTAAGAGCTTTCCAATCTCCAAATTCAAAATTGACCCCCTCCCCAGTTCTCATATTCCCTGCCCATCTTTGTTATGTGCCTAGACAAGCTCACGTGTTGTAAAGTAAAAAAAAAAGGCTCACTTATTAAAAAGGCATATTTTTCTTTTTACAGTAAATCCCTTAGGATGCTGTACTTAAAGTATAAATTACAGCATAATCATATTCCATGCTTTCTTTCCCTTCCCCTGTCCATGCATGCATCAACAAAAGACCTTCCTTCATGAAAAGTAAAATTTAAATCTCAGTGCATTCGTTCTTTATCTAAGTTTCAGGGTAGGTCTCCTTCTAAGGCTTTGTTCACGTGAGGCCCATTCATCTACAGAACATTTTGCTCATTAAAGATATTAAAACATGTTGCAGCAATGCCCATAACTCTACTTGCTTTTCATCTAGAAAAGCTCGAACCAATGACTTCTGCAGCACTAGCTGTGTGGGCTCAATGTAATGCAAAAGGTCAACAACCAGAATCTTCTCATTTCTGTTGCCACCTGATGCCAGTGCCTCTGCTGCTTCATTCCACCCTGACTCAGTTTCTCCATTCACATCCCCATTTTAACTACCACGAAGCCCAGATTAAAATTTAATGAATAGTTTGGCTGTTACAATATAGTTACCTTTATGGGCAATTTGATGAGACTTCATGGAGGAGATTTATACACATACAACATTTTTCTTTTTTTTCCCCACTTTGTGAAATTTTTATTCCTATTCCTTTTTTAAAAGGATTCTACTTAAATTTAATTAACTTTAATATGAAACAAAGAATATTTTTTTGCTAAAAAGCAGGTGCTCGCTAAAGTTCAGGATATTGGGGAATATTGGGACATCATGAGCAGAGGTGGGCTGATGCTAGCTCAGGCCGGTTCACCCATACCAGTAGTTCCGACCACCAGCTGGGCCTGCCCACCTGCCCCGGTGTGATCCCATCCTATATATCTCACTCTCTGGCTCACTCACCCCGCCCATGCAGCCTAGCAGATTTCCACGCCTCACCCGCTCTACTCACCGTGGCTACCCGAGAAAGTGTGCTGGAAGCCACACACAAGCGCACGCTCACATTTTCAGTTCTGCAATAGGCGAACCAGTTGTTAAATTATGTGAAGCCCACCTCTGATCATGAAGATGCAACAAATGTTTTTCGCACCTTTCTGAGAGAACAAAAACTCAATTGGCTAACTTCTTCTTTGTAATATGCTTATTTTAATCTTGTACCAGAAGCAGGAAAGATAGTTAGTTTGAGAAAAGAGTGAAGAATCCATTTATGCCAAAGTGGAAAATCTTTCCTTCAACAGAGGTGGCAACCTGTCCCTCATTTTTTATGCTGCTCTTTCATCATCCTCAGGAAAATTAAAATCATGTCACAGGTTCATCAGGGGAGTCACATCTAATGTAAAGGATTTAGGAGTTGGAACATCCCAACAACTCTCTGTCCACTCCTCTAAAAAGCCTATCCAAATTAGGTGAGACATGAAAACCCCTAGTGGACATATATGGTATCCCCCTAACCAACTTGTAAGACTGAAGAACTACTGGATAAGTGAAAGATTTCAAACCAAGAAGAAAAGAAAACCAGTTGTCACAACTTCCAGAATACTAGTGAACATGAAATACATATTCCATAATTACCAGAGGACCCCTTTTTATGCTTAAAAATGCTTTAAAGATTCTAGAAATATGGTGGAGAGATTCTGTGTACTATAAGAACAGGAGATTGTCAGCCCCTGAGGGAATGACAGCTATTAGGGACAGAAGACATATTTTGTTCTCTTCAGAGCAGGAGATAGTAGCACATTACTTTCTCTCTTAAAAGGGAGCTGCTTGGCAATTTCAACTATAAAAACAACAAATCTCCTCTTTATTAGTTAAATGTGCATGTGTGTATGTGTGTGTTTGTGTATGCATGCACACATACAACTAGCCCAATCTTGAATTCAGGAGAAGCGGTTGTTGGTTTGCTTGTTTTTGCTCAGATTGCAACATGATATGTCGATGGGGACTGTTGCATGTGTTCAGGTACATTTCACTTTTGTTGGAATTTTGACTGATTCATTGATAGAAGCAAGGAAATTATGTCAAGGAAACCACCCAAATGTAAAGTTCCATTTATTAGTGTGGCAATGATTAATGAACTGATTTCCCTTAGAGTTATCAAATAGTTTAAAAATTGATTCATCAACTCTACAGATTGATCCTCAAAATTGCCAGATTAACAGCTTGCTGACAAGTTAATAACTCTCTGAAACATTGTCTGTTGGGCATTTCTAGCCATTTATAATCTAGGTATATGCATATCTAGACTTCATTTATTAAACCTTTACAAGAGAGATACCAGTATCATCACTGACCATTAAATCAGTAATGTATTGAGCTCATCTGTCTTCAAAGTCAGCCAAATGCATACTATTGAAATTTTACCCATGGAAGTCTCACAAATTACCTGCCAACTTTACAGTATATCACATTGTCTGATATCCATTAGATTCCTTTTGCAAAGCTTGTGCCTCACAATGTCACTTTCTAGGCCCTTTCCCAACCTAGAACAAAAGAAATACCATCCTGAAACAATTCTTCAGAATTAGCCATCTCTTAAGTGCCTATTCTCCTCTGAATGCAAAGGACCCTGCTGTATGGGAAGCCTCTATTTTTCATTTAAAGTCTCACTAATGACCTTTTAACGTTTTCCAGGGATGCAACAGCAAGGTCAGTTGCAATTTGCTTTTAAAGTCCAAAATGAACAGCTTTTTCCATAGATAACAAGTGCCACAGAAGCAAGCGACTCCTTGATTGGGTCATACAGAAATGGTTCTGAAGCAAGAACTTACAGGACTGCATTTAGAGTTTAAGCAAAATTATCAGTGCCTATAATGGTTGCTGGCCAGAGGGCACTGGCCAGAGTAAGACAAAGTGAAGCAGTTTCTTTAGAGTAAATGTTGGGTTGGTTTGGTTTTTAAAATATCTGCATCGTGGATCTTCTTTCCAAGCATTCGTGTTAATTCGTGTTCCACATGGAAAGAAGCCACCTGAATGGATGGCCTTACAATAACAACCAGGAGGAAGAGTGGAAATGTTTACACTAAATAAGTGGTTGGTTCATGGCTGGCTTGTGTGAACCCATCCATGATGGTTCATAAATCATGAGTTATGACTTAAGAGTGTTATGCAAACCCAATTATTGGTTAAAACATGGTTTGGTAAGATGAATGAATCACAAGCAGTCTAAATTATTTATCCAAAGAAATAGCACCAGTGCAATATGGGAGCAACTATCTTCATTGACATTCTGCCTTCCTATGTAGAGGCTGTCTTTTTAAAACCAAGTAAGAAAAAAATATATGAGGCTACTACTATTCTCTGCTTCTCTCTGTCCTCATGAACCTATACAGAGTGAAAATAAGCACCAAATATCCTATACTCCAAGGATTCATAAACTTTTTGCCATCACATCTCTCCTTAGTGCAGGAGTGTCAAACTGGATTTCTTCAAGGGCTGGATCAGCACTGTAGTTCTCCTCCATGAGCCGGCAGGGGCAGCAGGGGAGATGGGACGAACGCTTCCTCCAGCACCTTGCCAGCCAAAACAGGGTGTGGGGCATGCTCCCTCACGACTCATTTTGGCCTCCATGGCCTCCTGCAGCACTCTCCCAGCCAAAAATGGGCCACGTGTGGGCCATGGAGGCCATTTTTGGCCAGCAGGGTGCTGCTGGAGGCGGGAGGCCAAAATGGCTGCAAGGGCCTCACAAGGCCTCGTGCAGCCTGTTTTGGCCTGCAAAGACACCACAGGCCAGTCCTTTGATATTTCCATGCCAGCCCTGTGGGCCAGATTTAATCCACCCGTGGGCCACATCTGGCCCATAGGCCTTGAGTTTGACACCTCTGGCCTTAGTGTAATTTTAATGTATACACATTAAAATCCAAACATCAAAATGAATACAAATGAACAATGAAACCAATATAATGAAACTTTGGGAAGTGTATATTTATGGTAACAATGTACTAAAAGGTATATTGGTACAACTCCTCTGAGTTTTTCTGCTCCTCCCCAAGGGAAGTATCTCATAGTTTGGAAAAATTTTGCTATATTTCCATCTGTGCAATTGATAGTTAGCTCCATGCCTGATTAATAGTTTAACCTTGAGCAAATTAAGGACTATTGAAGGTTGAACTCTTTCTGGTTTTAGATAACCCACTAACTCCACCCAATATTAGGTGAGTGACCTGTGTAAATTCAGCCACGCTATATAATAACACACTGTTTTCAACCAACTTGAACTCTCTAAGAAATGAGAAAATGTGGAATCTCTGACCCTACATTAAATCTCCTATTTCTCCTCAGTTCCCATTAATTATACAACAATTTAAATCCTATTAATGTAGATCAAAGCAATATTTCTTTTTGTAAAGGAAGCAGTAACAGAGACAATCCTCTCAGCTATGTAATAAATTTAAGTGCAATCCTTTTCTAGGCTACTGTAGATATATAAAATTACAGGGAATTAGCTTTTAGAAAGGTATTGTCTCCTTTTAAACTTTCACTCTGTGGTTTGTCCCTAGTTTAATATGGAAAGATCAGGCCACCAGTCATTTTAAATATATTGTTAATATTAGTGTTAATACAAAGTTTCTTAACTTTTTCTTCATGTCTATGTTTTCTTTGGATCTCCTTATGTTAACAGTTGAATTTTATTAAGAGGATAAATATCCTACCCTTATCTTTGTTCCAATGTACCTTGTAGATCCAGTAACCTAAACCTAATCTTGGTCTTTCTCTGTGGTAATGACCAGACAAGCAGGAATCAATCTTTCTTTTTCTTTTTCTTTTCTTTTCTTCCTTCCTTCCCTCCCTCCTTACTTATTTTAAAAAGAATAGAAATATCAGATAAATCTCACTGACAGCTGAGGCTTTTTATGCCCGTGATACATCCTCAGTATGATGCAATGCTTCATAACCAAATGCCTTAAGAATCTCAGTCAAACATGAAAACAAAAGTGGTGTCATTTCACAAAATCTGACAAAAAAAGATTATGGGCTTTGCTGTGATCTTGGGGTTTAAATGGGAATAAGAGTTTTCAGGGGAATGTAGTCATAACTTCCCTACTCAAAATATTGTTATACCCTGCGCTGGGAAAGTGATATTTGGGGGAGGGGTGGGAAAAGACAAATCTGTTTGTGTATCTTTTCTATAGAGCAGAAGGCAAACCTTGCTTTAATTTGTCCTGAGTGATTGCTCTGGAAAGAAGATACAATGGATGCTTAGCATCAAAATCCCACCAGCTGGGACATTAGATCAATGTTAACCTCATAGGCTCTCCTTAGCCTAGACCCGTCCCTAGTAATGCTAAATGTACCAATAAAGGAAAATATTTGTAGCTCAGAGTTGAAATTAGGAGGTCCTTGGTGCTCTCTAAGCTTAGTTCTTTTCTTGCAGAAATATCTATAAAGGTCTACATTAACAAACAAACAAACAAAAACCAATCAGGTACAATAAGAGAAATATAATTTTACAGATAGTTCTCAGCTTACAGCTATTTATTTAGTGACTGTTAAAATTCCATTGATGCTGAAAAAGTCTGATACTCACATTATAATGTCACACCATCCCCATGGTCATGTGATCACAATTGAGACACTTGACAACCAATTTGCATTTATGACCAGTTGCAGAGTACGGCAGCCACATTTGTGACCAGTTTTGGCTATGCTATCTATATTAGCACAAAAGGAAATCCTTTGGAAGCAGCTACCTTTGCTCAGTAGTCCATCTGGTGGACTTCCAGTGGCATCCTCCTCACAGACGGACGGAGACCCGCGATCGTCCATAGCTTCGATCCGTGCTCTCCCAGAATTAAAATATTGGAGATTTGAGGAGGCAATAAAAAGGGGAATGTTTTATTTATTTATTTATTTATTTTATTGGACTTATATGCCGCCCATCTCCGAGCCTCGGGGCGGCTCACAACTAAAACATACAAATACAATAAATAATTAAAAAGAATTAAACAACTATAACGTCCAATAAGACCAGATTAAAATAATTAAAATAATTTAAAACTATCCCATACCCCGTGAGGTAGTCACAGCCCGTTTGGTCAAATAGCCAGGTCTTCATCAGCGGTGGAAGGTGCGGGAGGTCAGGGGCCAGGCGGAGGTCCAGAGGCAGCTGGTTCCATAAGTCGGGACCGCCACAGAATAGGCTGCCGCCGGGAGACCACCAACGACATTGACTTGCCTGTGTGCCCATACAGGGCGGTTGGCACTCGATATCGGCAGGAGGCGGCTCCCTTAAATATTGTGGACCCATGTCATGTAGGACTTTGAATGTTAAAGCCAAAACCTTGAATCTCACCAGTGCAACCGGCAACCAATGCAGGTCACGCAGGAGGGTAATATGGGAGAATCGGTAACTCCCATCACCACCAGCAGCGAGCGCATTGCCAGCTGCAATCTCGGATGGTATGCAAGAGCAGTCCTAAATAGAGGTGTTGCAGTAGTCAAGTTGCAAAGTAACAAGGGCATGAGTGACTG